>OX375884.1:61329795-61722034 GCA_947359465.1 Metellina segmentata | reverse complement strand
TAACTTCGACAATCGATGTTTTTTCACCAAGTAACATCGTCTGACCATGATTCAAAATAATATGGGGTGTCCTCGGATTTTTCCCTTTGGGTTTGGTCGTCACCTGACCGTGTATCAAAATTACGTGGTGTTGTCCTCGGATCGATCCCGGACCGTCTTCAGTTGCCCGTTGTCTTGCTCCTGTACGACGTTAATTAAAATACCTACCTAGCTAGCTATTTTAATTAACGTCGCACTAGAGCAACACAACTGGCTATTGGTCTGGGATAAAACCCGAGGGAAAAGGTCCAATCAAAGCATTATGCTCGAAATGTCCAAACCAAAATAAACAAAAGTCAAACGAAAAAATTCCACCGCTCCGGATATTGGCGCGAGTCGCTGGCCCTCCGAGAAACTGGGCCAATCATCGTAGATTCCTGAACCCCTCGGGCCCAATCTCGCAGTGTTTCTTCCTACCGCAGAGCGATTAACTCGGGAACAAGAAGCAAAACTCGAGTCTCAGTCAGTCGCACGCATCCGCTCTTGAGTACGGCTTCGATACGCTTACCTTGCCTGTGAGGATACAACCAACACGTGCTTCCAAGGACACTGGAAGATTGGAGGTACGGTTCTTTCATTATCCCTAACTGGTCCAAGAAGGGACTCCATTTGAGGATCTTTATAAAAACCGCTTCATCCGAATGGTTCATTTGGATTTCATTTGTTATTGAATTGTCATTCACTTGTTTGCAATGTCGATCTTATTTGTTAGAAAAGAAACTAGAGGCTTGGAGACACGGTTCTTTCATTCTTAACTCGTCCAAGAAAGGACTCCCTTTGAGGATCTTTATAAAGACAACCGCTTCATCCGAATGGTTCATTTGAATTTCATTTGTTATTGAATTGTCATTCACTTGTTTGCAATGTCAATCTTATTTGTTAGAAAAGAAACTAGAGGCTTGGAGACACGGTTCTTTCATTCTTAACTCGTCCAAGAAGGGACTCCCTTTGAGGATCTTTATAAAGACAACCGCTTCATCCGAATGGTTCATTTGAATTTCATTTGTTATTGAATTGTCATTCACTTGTTTGCAATGTCGATCTTATTTGTTAGAAAAGAAACTAGAGGCTTGGAGACACGGTTCTTTCATTCTTAACTCGTCCAAGAAGGGACTCCATTTGAGGATCTTTATAAAAACCGCTTCATCCGAATGGTTCATTTGGATTTCTAATATTATTGAAATGTCATTCACTTATTTGCAATGTCGATCTTATTTGTTAGAAAAGAAACTAGAGGCTTGGAGACACGGTTCTTTCATTCTTAACTCGTCCAAGAAGGGACTCCCTTTGAGGATCTTTATAAAGACAACCGCTTCATCCGAATGGTTCATTTGAATTTCATTTGTTATTGAATTGTCATTCACTTGTTTGCAATGTCGATCTTATTTGTTAGAAAAGAAACTAGAGGCTTGGAGACACGGTTCTTTCATTCTTAACTCGTCCAAGAAGGGACTCCATTTGAGGATCTTTATAAAAACCGCTTCATCCGAATGGTTCATTTGGATTTCTAATATTATTGAATTGTCATTCACTTGTTTGCAATGTCGATCTTATTTGTTAGAAAAGAAACTAGAGGCTTGGAGACACGGTTCTTTCATTCTTAACTCGTCCAAGAAGGGACTCCCTTTGAGGATCTTTATAAAGACAACCGCTTCATCCGAATGGTTCATTTGAATTTCATTTGTTATTGAATTGTCATTCACTTGTTTGCAATGTCGATCTTATTTGTTAGAAAAGAAACTAGAGGCTTGGAGACACGGTTCTTTCATTCTTAACTCGTCCAAGAAGGGACTCCATTTGAGGATCTTTATAAAAACCGCTTCATCCGAATGGTTCATTTGGATTTCTAATATTATTGAAATGTCATTCACTTATTTGCAATGTCGATCTTATTTGTTAGAAAAGAAACTAGAGGCTTGGAGACACGGTTCTTTCATTCTTAACTCGTCCAAGAAGGGACTCCCTTTGAGGATCTTTATAAAGACAACCGCTTCATCCGAATGGTTCATTTGAATTTCATTTGTTATTGAATTGTCATTCACTTGTTTGCAATGTCGATCTTATTTGTTAGAAAAGAAACTAGAGGCTTGGAGACACGGTTCTTTCATTCTTAACTCGTCCAAGAAGGGACTCCATTTGAGGATCTTTATAAAAACCGCTTCATCCGAATGGTTCATTTGGATTTCTAATATTATTGAAATGTCATTCACTTATTTGCAATGTCGATCTTATTTGTTAGAAAAGAAACTAGAGGCTTGGAGACACGGTTCTTTCATTCTTAACTCGTCCAAGAAGGGACTCCCTTTGAGGATCTTTATAAAGACAACCGCTTCATCCGAATGGTTCATTTGAATTTCATTTGTTATTGAATTGTCATTCACTTGTTTGCAATGTCGATCTTATTTGTTAGAAAAGAAACTAGAGGCTTGGAGACACGGTTCTTTCATTCTTAACTCGTCCAAGAAGGGACTCCATTTGAGGATCTTTATAAAAACCGCTTCATCCGAATGGTTCATTTGGATTTCTAATATTATTGAAATGTCATTCACTTATTTGCAATGTCGATCTTATTTGTTAGAAAAGAAACTAGAGGCTTGGAGACACGGTTCTTTCATTCTTAACTCGTCCAAGAAGGGACTCCCTTTGAGGATCTTTATAAAGACAACCGCTTCATCCGAATGGTTCATTTGAATTTCATTTGTTATTGAATTGTCATTCACTTGTTTGCAATGTCGATCTTATTTGTTAGAAAAGAAACTAGAGGCTTGGAGACACGGTTCTTTCATTCTTAACTCGTCCAAGAAGGGACTCCCTTTGAGGAGCTTTATAAAGACAACCGCTTCATCCGAATGGTTCATTTGAATTTGATTTGTTATTGTCATTCACTTGTTTGCAGAGTCGATCTTATTTGTTAGAAAAGAAACTAGAGGCTTGGAGGCACGGTTCTTCATTCTCCATTACTGGTCTTCGAAACTCCATTTGAGGATCTTTATAAAGACAACCACTGCATCCGAATGCTTCATTCGGATTTCATTTGTTATTGAATTGACACACTTGTTTGCATTGTTGATCTCGTTTGTTAAAAGACACGACTAATGTAAGGTTGAAAAGTATCGCACATGAGATATTTGGACCAGGCCTCTAGTTGAAGTTGCATCCCGAAGGAAACGTTCAAACCCCAATTCAGTTATTTGCAGATATTTTTAGTTTTTATCGATGACCTGTAGGAACAGTTTCCAGGCTTGACACTCCGTTAGTCTCACTAGTCCTGGCGAGTATACACCGGCCTTTTTTCCCCAACTTTTTCAATGCTATGAATCAAAAAATAACTAATGAATTATCTTTTATAACTTTAACCTTTAGACTACGTCTGGTACAGCAGTTGTGCCATGATCGAATTTTAATTTAAGAATTTTACCAACGGCCTGTACATAAGTTATACCTTAAAAGTTTTAAGAATCGCGCCAAGAAAGACTTTAGACTACGGCCGTTACAACAGTTATATTTGTTATTTATTATTCAATTGTCCTTCCACTGTCCAGGGAACAGTTGTACCCTGAAAATTATGAGAATCGTGCCAAGAAATAATCGCGCTTTTTATATCTATAGACGTAGAAAAAGGTTAAATAGCACATTTTTTTAAGTTATTTGTTTTTAAGTATGTCTTAAAATATGCTGCATATTTTTTTTTGTAAATGAAAACTTAATGGGCGTCTGTAACTAAGAAAGAAACCGGTCGAGCATCACACAGATACTCTACAATCTTCAAGTGTTAAAAATGAACCACGACTAGCGGATAGTTAAAAACCATTTCATGAGGTAACTATCATTACATCCTTACGGTTTTATTCGGAAACATTTAAGTCCCAATTCAACTTGTCATCTGACCGTGGTTACGAATTACGTGATGTCTTAGGATCGCGTGTCTTAGGATCTTTCCCTTCGAGTTTGATCACGGACCTTCGCCAATAGCCCGTTGGGACGTTAATTGAAATACCTACCCAGTTTACCTATTTAATAATATTTATAATTTTTACCAATGTACGGCAAAAAGGGTTTCCCGGCTTAATCCTTCATTAGTCACACTGGTCCTGATTGAAGAAGACGGTGACTTTATTTTCCAATGCTTTTCCATATTACGAATGCAAATAACTATAAAAAACACATGTTATATAATTTAAATGATAAAATTTTCCAGATATGTATTTGTAAGTATGTCCTAATACATACTGTATATTTTAACCCTCCAAGCGGCTTAGACGAGATATGTCGTCCATCAAGATCTGATCGATTTCGGGAAGTACTAGATTGTCGTTATCAAGTTACTGCTGATTTTTTTTATGATGACAACGTTTATCTGGTTATTTTTCTTATGGCGAGATATCTCGTCAAGGTCTGGTCAGCTTTTGCTAATGACGAGATACCTCGTCGAGACAACCACAAGAGGGTTAAATGAAAAATTAATGAATTTTTGACTAGGAAAGAAAAGGTAGGGCACTTCTCAGATGCACTGCGATCTCATTTGTTCAAAAAGACCCGAATTAAAAAAATATAAAAGAGGGTAGTAGCATCAGGTTGATACAAGATTGTGAGGACAAATTCGTATTTCCTAATAATCCCACCTCCCTATTCCAAAAGCTATCAATTTTTTTATTCTGTTACAAAATACAAGTACTGAATTACGCATTGAAACTAAATATTTGACGATTTATTTTGAAGCAATGAAGGATAAATGTAATTGGTTCCAGTAGGAAACCTTTACAAATTCTATCAAAAAACTTAAATAAATAAAAAAAAATTTATAATGAATATAAAGTTTATCTAAACAATAACCTTAAGGTATCTGCATACGTTAAAAAAGCCAATTTTACGAGGATGTGTAATTTGTTTTTTATTCTACCAACAAATTCCCAGTGCTTTTGTGTTTCTAAAACAGTTTAAACATTCAATGTGCGACTAATAGAAACAAAATTAGGTCAATTTAAAATTTGAATGAAATCGTTAATTATACCGGAAGTAGCATAACGAAACCGGAACTAATAATAAGAATATTTTATTTTTACCTTAATTTCAACCTTTTATCTGTTATAGTAAGTTAAAACATATAATAATTATGTTTCTATAAATTGGCCACTACAATTTTTTAATAAAATTTACTTATTTGTTAAAAGAATTTCGCATTATCTTTACTCTCTTGGATTTTGTTTACAAGCATCTTTTTCAGAGTAACACTTTAGGCATAAACATTGAATTCCATAAATGATAACTAAAAAAGTTATTGATGTATATTTATAAAAAATTTTATGCACATTCGAAATACTGTTTGCTAGTGCATGCACTAGAATCAAATTCATATCTTTATTTTTTTTTCTTATTTATGAGCTTGCATTTGAATATTTATGTTCAAAATGGTCAAAAATCCTTCAACAATTTTTCAATGAGTCACCTTATTTTATTTTTTTATTTTTAACCTTTATTTTTAAAATATATTTCTACTTCTAGTGGAAGCACTAGATAACATCATGAAATTTACTCTGATCATGTTATTTTGCTTCTAATTTAAATTGTATGCCCTGTATCATTTTTCAAAATTTCGAAAAATAAACTTCAAATTTACACACAAAATTTCACTTTTTGTTAAAGATATATTTTTAATTTGAGTTATTGATAGTGCCAAATTAATTTTGAACACAAATAATCATAAAAATAATATTAAATTTCTACTGCATAGCATTCTTTAAAAAAAAAAGTGCTCCGAACGTATGCAGATACCTTAAGTCGAGACAATCGATTTTAAGTCAAGCGTCAAATATTAAGGGAGCCATGGCAAATATTTATAGCAATGAAGTTGCGCAGTCAGGACTTCATTTAGGAGAGAGTTGAAAAAACAGGTTTTTATGAAAACAGACCCTAATCTCAATAGTATATTAAGCTTACTTAAATCTTTTTATTTCGTCTCTAAACAAATTGAATAACGCCTGGAAACAGTGCTCAACCACGAAAATATGCTCCGTTATGAAAAAGATTGAAAACGAAATATTCAAAAAGATCAAAAGAATTTTTATTAGTTGATTGTAATTGGTAACTTTTAATTAACGTCGTACTAGAGCAACACAGCGGGCTATTGATGATGGTCCGGGATCAATCCCCCAAGGGAATCTATTGTTGTATGAGTAATTAAAACAATACTTGAAAGTTTAAGGTAACAAGAACTCTTGAATATAATGGATGAACCATTATAATTTTGGAATTATTTCTTACTGGGGGATTTTTTCCCTTCAGGACTGTTCCCGGACCGTCGCAATCGGTATAGGGGTTAAGATGCTAGCCTCTAGATCGGAAGATTCCTGATTTGAATCCGGGTCCGGGCATAGATGTTTGTAAGAGTATGGTGTAGAGGCGGCTGGTGCACCTTAAATATGTCGTGGCCGAAAGTCCTCACGTTGGGTTTGCGTGGAAGTTTGGAGAGTGGGGGTACCAGCTCAGGTGTTGTTTCGTCATCTGACCGTGGTTCAAAATTACGAGGGGTTGTCCTCGGATCTTTCCCTTAAGGAGCTGATCCCGGACCGTCGTCAATAGCCCGTTGTGTTGCTCTAGTAGGACGTTAACTAAAATTACCATTACCATTACCTGACGTTGGGTTGGTGTGGAAGTTTGGAGAGTGGGGTGCCAGCTCAGGTGTTGCTTCGTCATCTGACCGTGATTCAAAATTACGAGGTGTTGTCCTCGGATCTTTCCCTTAAGGAACTGATCCCGGACCGTCGTCAATAGCCAGTTCTGTTGCTCTAGTAAGACGTTAACTAAAATTACCATTACCATTACCCGGACCGCCGTTGGGGCCATCGTTGCTCAGTGGGTATGTCCACTGCCTAGCAATCTTCGGTGCAGATTCGATTCGTGTAAGGTGCATACCTCCCTGTTTGTATTTCTCTCTTCTGCTGACCAACCGGTCTGGTGTTTAAGGTGTTAGTCCCTATATCGGAAGGTTCCTGGTCCGAAATCGGGTCATTGCATGGATGTGTGTAACAGTATGGTGTAGAGGCGACTGGTGCATCTTAAATCCGAAAGTCCTCACGTTGGGTTGGTGTGGAAGTTTGGAGAGTGGTCTGCCAGCTCAGGTGTTGCCTCGTCATCTGACCGTGGTTCAAAATTACGTGGTGTTGTCCTCGGTAATGGTAATGGTAATTTTTAGTTAACGTCGTACTAGAGCAACACAACGGGCTATTGACGACGGTCCGGAATCAGTCCCTTAAGGGAAAGATTCGAGGACAACACCTCGTAATTTTGAACCACGGTCAGATGACGAAGCAACACCTGAGCTGGCACCCCACTCTCCAAACTTCCACGCCAACCCAACGTGAGGACTTTCGGCCACGACAGATTTAAGGTGCACCAGCCGCCTCTACACCATACATTTACAAACATCCATGCCCGGACCCGGATTCAAACCAGGAACCTTCCGATCTAGAGGCTAACACCTTAACCACTATACCGGTTGGTCGGCCAGTATTAGGGGAATTTTGTCGATATCATGGTTTTTTTAAACAGACCTTGGAGAGCACAAGTCTAGATATGCGAAAAGGTTTTTTTTTTTTTGTCATGATCTAATAAAAAACATTAAGGAGATTATCAAGAATTGCTCAGAACATAGATTTTTTAAATTTTATATAGTTGAATAAACTAAAAACATTACAGTAAAATTTCTAAGGGATTCAAGTTTTTTTTTTCTTGTGAAACAAGTCTATTTGGAGAATTAAGATATCTTTAAAATTTATGTTCTAGGCTATTTCTACAGCGATAAAGAGGCAAAATATTTCGTGCAGAAAAGATTACCATTTCTATTTGTTTGTAAAATAACATTAATGCATTGAAGGTTTTAGGGTCGAGTGAAACAAACACCATTTGCAATACTTTTTCCTATATAGGGTCATTCCAAGTGAAATGAGCAAAAATCAGAAAAACCTGTTGCCGTATGGTAACGGATTTTCATGAAATTTGGTACAGGGGGGTTTAGTTTATACATAAATAATGATATCCAAAAAATTTAGGTTCACAATTAAATAATATACAGTTTGAGACATTTTAAGGACTTATAACTTTGTAGAGCAAATTGTGAGATTGCTTAATATTAAATGTTTGAAGTTCTGTTTCTCAAAAACTACTTAATGTAGACAAACAGGTTTTACGTTTTTATAACCTGTACAAAATTTTCTTGTTTTCACTTTCCATTAGTGGATGGGTCTCGGACCGTCGTCAATAGCCCGTTGTGTTGCTCTAGTACGACGTTAATTAAAAAATTACCAATACTCTCTTCTGTGTCAGTAAAACTTTCATTGTGTGTGTCTATTACTTGATGGTTAGCCCGTTGTGTTGCTCTAGTACGACTTTAACTAAAAAATTACCAATTGCTATTACTTGATATTGTATGTCTTGTGTCTAGCGCAGCATTGCCAAATATGCCCCTTGCGCCATAAAACCCCACGTCATCTGACCGTGGTTCAAAATTACGAGGTGTTGTCCTCGGATCTTTCCCGTAAGGGACTGATCCCGGACCGTCGTCAATAGCCCGTTGTGTAGCTCTAGTACGACGTTAACTAAAAATTACCATTACCATAAAACCCCAAAAGCAACCAACCGGACCGCCACCAATAGGCCGTTGTATCGTTTCAGTGCGATATAAATTCAACTTGGAAATTGCTCTCCTCAAAATGTTTTTTAAGTGGCTTATCATTATGTCTCCCGAAGCCCTTCAATTATAAAATTAGGTAATTTGGTAATTTTTGGTTAACGTCGTACTAGAGCAACACAACGGGCTATTGACGACGGTCCGGGATCAACCCCTTTAAGGGAAAGATCCGAGGACAACATCTCGTAATTTTGAACCACTGTCAGATGACGAAGCAACACCTGAGCTTGCACCCCACTCTCCAAACTTCCACGCCAATCCAACGTGAGGACTTTCGGCCACGACAGATTTAAGGTGCACCAGCCGCCTATACACCATACGCTTACAAACATCCATGCCCGGACCCGGATTCGAACCAGGAACCTTCCGATCTAGAGGCTAACACCTTAACCACTATACCGGTTGGTCGGGTATAAAATGAGGAATAGGGCATAAGATGAACGCATTTCAATTGATTCGGGTACTTGAAAGTAATACTTTAGTTACAAAAGTAATGTTTCAAAACACTTTCTCTATGTAATCAAATCATGTCAATTTTTGTGTGTTGGGTAATATCAGATAATTTTTCATAGATTGAGACGCTTTTTTATAATTGACTCGTTTAAAACCTTCTGTACTCTCGACTAGTCTTCACCAATAAGGAGCAAGAGAAAACAAAATTATTCCAGAGAGAAATTAAATGAAAGCCTCCCGGCTTACAAATAATACGGAGCCTTAATTATACAATTTGGTCTTATTATCAACCTACCTCTTTTTCTTGTTCGTCCGCATTCATTGCATGCTGTTAAATACAATCATTACAGGGTGGCAAATAACGACATTTGTATCGGTGCGTCACTTCCTCCCCCTTCCAATACTCGAATTCTGTCATCAGTGTTCTAATCCCTGCTTCATATGCGGACAAAAGAACACATTAGAACATGAAGCCACGCGCGTGAGGAACATCGCGTGCATGTTACACCTTCCCAAGCAGGGTGATGAATAAAATTATTTTCTTGCGAGGAAACTCGACTTCAGCTCATCAAGTGAACGAATCAATTGCTGAGGCGCAAACCGTAAGTGACTCCGACCCTTTCTCAGATCTGTACTTTTATAGTAACCCCCCCCCCCAAAAAAAAAAAAAAAAAAAAAAAAAAACATACACACAAAGGTCTGGTTGGAAGAGTACCGGAATTACAACCGGAGGTTCGAGTTCGAATCCAACCAAAGACCGTCGTGTATATAGAGGCATAAATCTGTCTTGCCTCAAATGTCCTGACGATGGAACGGTGTGGCAGTTTCGAGAGAGGTGTTGCCTCAGGAGTGACCTCATCATCTGACCGTAATTCAAAAATACGTGGTGTTGTCTTCGGATTTCCTTTCGGGTTTGATCTCGGACCGTCGGCGTTGTGTTGCTCCAGTATGACGTTAATTAAAATACCTATCCAAAAAAAATTGATGGATAAATATTACTGGATAACTGTTTATTCTCTGCAACCCCGAGGTTCTCTAGTGATCCTACCGCCTTTTAATTTTACTCTCACTTGCCTTTCTACCCTTTGCTTTATCCCCCTCGTTGTATCTAGAATCTTGTGTTTGTCGCGGCTTGGCCAAATATGCCCCTTGCGCCATCAAACTCAGTCGACCAACTTCTTAGCATCCAATCACATCGAGAAAGAAATGGTGTGTGGGGAACTTTTCATTCGACAGACATGCTTTTCTACTCCCATTGGAGGTATATTTCTCAGTCGTTTAATTTCGCAATTACTTGACATCGTCTGTCTTGTGTTTGGCGCAGTTTGGCTGGATATGGCTCTAGTGCCGAAACAAACCAAATGAACCGTTTACTTCCGTTGGGCTATTAGTTTAAGTAGTGCCCTTACTTGGGCACATACTATATATAGGGCAATATTTGGCCATTTTGTTCGAAACACAAGACGGATGTCAATAAATGAACACACAGGAAAAGTTTTACTGCTACAGAACAGATAAATGCACCCAAAGTAAGATACAGGAATCTAATCTTCAGATAAGGAGCCCAATTCCAGGGATCCTGGCACCCTTTGAACTCTTCATAACATTTTTTTTTATGATAGAACCCAATCTCCCCAAGAATGAGCGACAAGTTTTAAAAGTCGAGATATGGTTATCCAAATGTACAGACGTAACTCAACCTAACACTAGGTCGTATGACCGCTATAAAGTTAGACAAGGTAAACTTCAGCGGTTCAAACCTCTAATCCTCCCAATTGTTTCCCTGTTCCCTTAAATATGAATATAGTGGATAACCCAACTTTTAACATCATAGGTCGCGTATGGCTACTATAAAGTTAGACAATGAGGACACATATTTCAGGCGCTCAAACCTTTAACTCCTCCCGATATCTGTGTTGCTCTAGTACGACGTTAACTAAAATTACCTTTACCTTACCTCCCGATATCTATTTTTCTGTCCCCCTCAAATCTGAATATACAGGGTAACCCAACCTAACACTATATTCGTATAGCAGCTATAAACTTAGACAAAGAGGCCAACATCAGGGGTTCAAACCTTTTACTCTTCCCAACATTTCTTCCTGCTCCCCTTCAAACATAAATATGCAAGGTAACTCAACCTAACACTATAGGTCGTATGACCGCTATAAAGTTAGACAAAGAGGCCAACTACAGGGCCTCAAACCTCTTACTCTTTACAATATTTTTCTTGTTCCCTCAAACATAAAAGATAAATAGTAAAATTATGTACAAAAAGTGGGTATATCGAAGTGTTTAAAGCACAATACATTTTCCTAAAAGTCTTCTATATGTGTGAAACAACTGGGATTTAAATTCGCCAACAATAATTTCTCCAAGTTGGCACAAGTGGTAGAATGTGCTGTAAAGGTCATAGCCAAAAATTCGTTTTCTCATGAGTAGGAAGCAAGAGATCTCTGAAAGCTATGCCTCTTTTTGATAAACAATGCTGTCATGTTTCAGTGAGCAAAACTCCGGAGTTAAAAAACTTCTTACTGTGGATGATGCACTTATCTCGCTGCAGGGTACTATACTTGCTGCGAAAGGGGGAGGGTGGTTGTTTTTAAATAATACTGTGCTAAGATCTCTTTTTATTGCTGTCGCTCATTTTCGTGGTTTTACGAGCAGTCGACGTCTGTTTTCTCAAAGTTCCAACAAAGCTTTTTGTTGAACCGAAGCTGTTTAAAGACCAGAAAAGAGCAGAGTGTGACCAAGTATGAAATGGAATTGCAATCCATTAATTTTTTTCTCTGAGCACAAAAGCGTATTTGCTTCGTGGGCGTTTTGGGTGAATACGATCATTGAACAAAGCGAAAGACTAATCATAGATGCAGTGATTGAGGAATTTTCAAGGTAAACAGAAACATTTCTTTACTGGCTATCCCCCCCCCCCTTCCCCATCGGTATGTATTCACCAATTTACACATACTTGGTTGAATGTTATGTACAATCGCGGGTAAAACATGGAACCACCACTTTTCATTCGAGCAAATTTAATCGTAGAGCAAATTCAAAGATGGCATTTAATAGGAGCTAACGCCCTTCTATAAATTCAAATTCAAAAAATTTGCATAAGGGGCCATATTGAATTCAGCACCAACTTCATAATTTCCAACAAGAACCCCTATTTCGACACATAATTTCAAATCTATATAAAAAATTTACTTCAGATACCAAATTTCATGTCATTAGGTCTTACCGTTTCAAAGTTATAAGTACAGAAAGATTGGAGCTTCTAATGTTAAATCAGTTTCTTAGATTTGTATGGATATCTTCCTAAATAATATTTTTATAGCGCTGATATTTGTACCATGTTACTGTTGAACAACCCAAACTTAGTCCAACTAGTATTGTCGTTTAAAAATAGTTTTTAGTATGCAGTAAGAATTATTAAATTAATGTTTGAAGAATAATGAATTGGAACCTTATTATATTTTTATGGGAATCGATTCAGAAGGACTTCTAGTATGGCCATGCAAAATTTCAGCTCTTTCGGATAGTTAGTTTTTGAACTACATTAAATTTTCCCAATTATTGCGATTTTAGGGAGAAACCAATTGTTTAAAAAACGTTTAACAAACCTCGGATAATAGTTCTAGGATCATTTGTACTTGCGTAGTAAATATAATAATATAATTCTCAAATCGTTTCCACTTCCACCATAAATATAATAATTATCGGACTGCTGAAAAATAAGATTGAAATAGTTTTCAAATTTGAAATTCGGGTAGCGATAACTACAATTAATCTCGATCTCCGAATAGCGTCTTTCTATAAGGAGAAAATCCCTGAAATTGAAACTAACTTTTACACTGAATATCTCTGGGTATATTGATAGTAAAGTCATGAAATCTTGTATTTAGACTAATTTAGCTACGCAGAATCTGATAATGCCATCAAAACACGGTGTTTACGTTAAACATTTTGTTGTTTGTGCGAAATTTAATATGAAGACGTCCCCTTATGCACATTTTTTTTTTTTAATTTGTAGTGGACGTTATTCCCTATTGAATTATACGTTTTAATTTGCTCTAGTATGAATAGTGCTCGAAGTAAAGGAGGTACTTCGTGTTTTTTTTCCGAGGTAGTACGTAAATATGACAAGTATCTTCTTTTACACCTATGGTTCGAAATTCCCTGGCCAAACTGAAGGATGGTATGGCGCATCAAGATAAACATTTTTCTTTGTCAAAGAAGGTATTTCTGCAGCTGTTGCGTGTAGGCTAGGGGTTCTCAAACTGCGCGTAGCGACTCCCTATGGTGAGGCGTCACGGGTAGAAGGAAAAACTAAAACTCATAATGCATAAGAAAGCTCACCCGTCCCATTAAGTGTGAGTACCGGTTAGGTAGTTTCTAAAATTGACGTAAAAATTTGAAAGCCAAATGGGGAGTGTTGGCATGGCGGAAAACGTTCATGCATTCGGTTTCGAGAGTGTGAACAAACTGTATTCCATGTGGTTACGCATACCAAAAGCATGCCTACCTATATCTCAACGATTTTTCTTCATATTTTTTTCAGTTCCTATTCGAATGGTGCATTTTTACTTTTAAAATAAAACAAGAGAGAAATATAAATGACTGGTTTTTTTTTAATTTTTAAAATATACCACCGAATTGAATTTGGGGCTGTTTTTAAAACAATTGAGATACGGGGCGTACCCAAAACAATGCGACATGTATGGTCTAAAAGCCTGGGAAGTCTGTTGTAAATCGTTCTCTCTTTAGCTTTGTCATTCACAACTCGTATTTTGCTGGCTTGGGATAGAGCAATACACGAATTCCAAGATGACTGGCATACATCTATCGTATGGGC
The DNA here is from genome assembly GCA_947359465.1 of Metellina segmentata. NCBI lineage: Eukaryota > Metazoa > Arthropoda > Arachnida > Araneae > Tetragnathidae > Metellina > Metellina segmentata. The sequence continues at coordinate 61,708,004 of OX375884.1, read as the reverse complement.
TGCCAATGGAAGAGCTTAAAGATTGCGCCGTGAACTGTTCCCTGACAGATGAGTGCCAAATGGTCTAACATTTGAGCGGTTTTACCACCAGCTGCGTGAAAACGGGATATTTTCATGTCAACAAACACAATGCGAGAGTCGGTAGAGAAGTTCGGTCACTCCAAAAATGGAAGATACACTACGTGCAATCTTTGAGCATCTCTTCGGTTGCTATTGGTAACCCCATGCACAAGAGGCATGTCGGTCTTCTCGGAAATTTGTGTAATGCTCCATCAAGTGCAAAAACCGCGTTACAATAAACGAAGTATAAAAAAATGGAGGATTTGCAAACTAACTAAATGCAACTCTTTCCCTCTCTCTTGAGCCTGCACGCAACAATTACAGATATACAGTCCTCAACCAAATAAAAACATCTTTATTTCCCTGTACCACCCTACCACCTTAAAAGTTTGAGCAAGAAACTTCGAACCATCCTGTACAGCTATACCTTTCGATTCATTTCTCATATCTTTGAACAAATATGCAATCCTTGACAAAAAAAAACATGTTCATTTCGCTGTACCGCCCTACCACCTTAAAAGTTTGAGCAAGAAACTTCGAACCATCCTGTACAGTTATAACTTTCGATTCATTTCTCATATCTTTGAACAAATATACAGTCCTTGACAACAACAAAAAACATGTTTATTGCGCTGTACCACGCTTCCACCTTAAAAGTTTGAGCAAGAAACTTCGAACCATCCTGTACAGTTATACCTTTCGATTCATTTCTCATATCTTTGAACATATATACATTCCTTGACCAAAAAAAAGAAAAACATGTTTATTTCGCTGTACCACCCTACCACCTTAAAAGTTTTTTTTTTTTTTCCAATGGGCAAGGCTGGGTACAGATTGCAAAGACAAGTACAATACATAATACAATACAGTACAGAATTGACCGAAGTCATTGTAGCCTTATACAAGGCCAGAAGTAATGGTCACTTGCGAAGGGGCACCCAGTGGGTGGACCATCATTGACCCTAACAAAGGACAGCACAATTTACATCCATGCCCTGACCCGGATTCGAACCAGGAACCTTCCGATCCAGAGGCCAACACCTTGACCACTACACCGGTTGGTCGGCCCACCTTAAAAGTTTGAGCAAGAAACTTCGAACCATCCTGTACAGTTTTACCTTTCGATTAATTTCTCATATCTTTGTGACATCTTACTGCTATTAAAAATTACGAGGTGTTGTCCTCTGATCTTTCCCTTCGGGATGGATCCCAAACCGTTTCCAATAGCCCGTTACTCCAGTGCGACTTTAATTCATCTACCTACCTATCTACTTCCCTTTTCTGAATAATCAACATCTTGCGTCTATTCCACTAACATTCATCCGATGATTGAAGTATTCAGAACTAAAGTGGATCAAATCCATTTTATAACATTTTGAGATACATAGAGATAAAGTTTCTTCTCAAGTGTAATTTGCAATTTCTCGGGTACCAAAGCAACCAGGGACTTGTTTCAAAGATGCACTTAAAAGATTCAACTTAAAGGATTTTGGGTTTGTGATTATCATGTCATGATAAAATATATACAAAATACTATAAAAGGGTCATTAATTTCAGAAAATTCACAGTCACTTCAAGAACTTGATAAATTGGTGCATTCTTTCTTATAGCACTAGCATGTTTAGCTCTGCTTGCTTTTCCTAATCCAAATACATCAATGAAATTTTGCATTCGCGGTTAATATCTTAGCATTCCTTTCATTCAAATCAAAAGTCTACTTGTTTCAATTTCCAAAACTGACTACACAAATTATGTTTGTATTCCAAATGTTCCTTGATGTGGTTCCGTCACTTCATGACAAGACACGCTCCTTAAAATAACTTACACGCTGTTACATTCACTGTTCGGTGTCGTAAACAAGATCAGAGAATTTTGATTGACATGTACTGAAAACATTGAACTGTATTCAAAACCTTCTGTGCGCACTGACTCTTTATTAAAGCATTCGAACCTCGTAATAACGTATTTTATACCCCAGTGATTTTAAAGGTGCGGTTTTCTTTCAACTCGCAATTTGTGATGGTTCTTCCAGAAAGAGACATGCTTGATTTCTTTTTTATTTTATTTTTTTCCTCGGATGACAGTGAAAACGATTAAGTCTTTTGCCATTAAGCTATTGCTCACTGATGCGCAAAATACCCGCTAGTAGTTTTTCGCGTGAGTTGGGGAAATTATCGTACCGTGGAGAGAATCTTTTGTAATGGGCTCTTGATTATTAACTTAGCATTGTTATGTTATGAAATGGTTAGATATAGCATGGGAAAATAAAATGAAAAGGCAATTTTCTGAATCTGGTACTTCACCTTTTTCATCAAGTACATAAACCTCTAAAATGTAATGATGTTAGTTACTCTTCCGCTTGCATTTCCTCTCATTTAATTGAACTATGGTAAATTTTTTTTTTATATATAGGGAGAAGGGATGGCGACATCGGGGCGATGTCGATATTTTATAAGAAACATCGATGTATTTACCATTGATGTATTGCAGCCGATTTTTTTTTATTATCGATGTTTATACTTGACGATATTTTTACGTTGTCGATGTTTTATTTTTTAAATGAAAAAAGTACCATTATAAAAAGTAAATAAATAACCAAATAGCATAATTTTCATAATCAGTAAATTGAACATACTTTTAGACCAAAGTGGCCAAAGGTGAAGAGTCTGAAAAGGACGAGTGTGTTTCATATACCTTGATATACCTTACTAATTATAAATAATATAATGTATTGCATATATGTTTCAAATTTGTAATTAAATATTTGAATTAATGATTATGCGTGTTATTAAAGCCGATTTCTTAAAATTTTACTTGACTACTAAATAATTCCTAAAACTACTGATTTTTTCCTTTGGCACTACTGAAAATTTCCAACCCAGGTTGGCATCTCTGATGTAGTAGAGCGTTTCATTGCGCGAGTAATTAAACGCAATTCCCGTTTATTATTGGTTCTATATATGTGTTTTCATATATTGTGATATACCTTACTAACTATAAATAATATAATGTGTTGCATATATGTTTCAAATTTGTAATTAAATATTTGAATTAATGATATATGCGTGTTATTAAAGCCGATTTCTTAAATTTTTTCTTGACTACTGAAAAATTCTTAAAATTACGGATTTTTTTCTTTGGCACTGCTGAAAACTTCATCCCATGTTGGCATCTCTGATGTAGTAGAGCGTTTCATTGCGCGCAGTAATTAAACGCAATTTCCGTTTATTATTGGTTCTATATATGTATTTTGGAACGGCTACAGTCTACGTTTATGAGCTATGGCAACGGCATTGGCGATTTTTTTTTTGGCGAACTTCTGAAGTCGCCAAAGTAAGCTTGAACACATTTCAGAACACATTTGTGAACGAGTAGAAAAACTAAGCTGCGAATGTTGGGTAAGAATATCCTAAAACTTATCAATTACACTAAATACAGTAGGCTGCTTGAAAAGAAAAAGATTTTTAAAAGAAAAAAAGCAAGAAATAATACAACCTGATACATTAGAACGGTTCCGAGAAAAAAAATTACGAAACACGAATGTTCCACAAATGCGAAAAACAATACATGTCAAAACTCTGCCGTGAAAAAAATTATTATGAAATAAAAATTCCACAATTGTAGAAATACAAATAAATGAACCAATGGTATCACAGAAAAAAATATAAAAGGACCAATGCTATCAAAGGATATTTTAAAATCCAAATAACCAATGGGGGTAAAGAAAAAATTTCAAACGATTCTATGAAATCAAACGACTTTAACGGATTTCGGAAGAACTTTCAAGAATATTCAAAATGAAAATTGAAAGTTTCCGTTTGCCGAGGTTGCCATGAAAACCACAACAACCGTAACGACATATGTGTTGCCTTAATTAATCGTAACTCGCTACTAGAAGTGCGTCAAAAAAATCGCCAAGCCGTTGTCATCACTCATAAACGTAGAGTGTAGCGGTACCTGTATTTTCATATACTGTGATATACCTTACTAATTATAAATAATATAATGTGTGTGTTGCATATGAGTTTCAAATTTGTAATTAAATATTTGAATTAATGACTATGCGTGTTATTAAAGCTGATTTCTTAAATTTTTACTTGACTACTGAAAAATTCTTAAAACTACGGATTTTTTCCTTTGGCACTACTGAAAACTTCATCCCAGGTTGGCATCTCTGATGTAGTAGAGCGTTTCATTGCGCGCAGTAATTAAACGCAATTTCCGAAATATTCTCCTGTCTGGACGAGTGTGGCCATTTGCTGAAGGTGTGTGACGCCGAGCGGAGCGGCAAATATGTTGCCGTTTAATGCCAAATATTCACCCCCCCCCCCTACTTCTTGAATGAAAGGCAAAAGGGTGAAAATTATCCACGGATGATATAACAGGGTTGTGCTCTGGCGTCACCCTTTGTTACCACTTCGTTTTCTTCAGTGCGCCCATCCCCAGACTAGCGTTTTTTCCAGAACTTCTTTCCAGCGAGATGACTGTACTTTCCAGAGACTTCGGAAGAGTTTTTGCGGCCGTTTCTTCAGTTTGCTATGCCTTGTGATTGCGAGTTCAACTGTAACCAGAATCATCAACCCTTATTTGCGCACACAGTATTTGAATAGGCTCGCGTACAATCAGTACATAACTTCAAATCACACGCAGCATTTTTGAAGATACACTTGGTATTGTAGTCATTTGAGGGTTTGGTGGTTCAAATGTTACCAGGAGGATAAACCCTCCTTCGTTTGCTTCAAACTTGTATTTCTAAATGTAATTGGCGTGGTCTGGATCAAGCTTTTAATGGTCACTTAGCCATACGAGTACTTTGTATCTGACAGTGCAAAAATGTGCCAGTAAAAATTGCGTTTATTTGTGAATCCAGACAAGAAGAATGTTCCTTTCAAGACTAATAATAAAGGATAGACGACACTTCTTGTTTGAGTGATTCTCCTCTATGGATTTTTTTATTACAGAAGGAAGCATATTTATTCCCATACATAAATTTTAGATGATAGTTAAGAATGTATTCCTGATTAACTAATTTGTTTCCTAACAAAGTTTATAAATTTTAAAAATATGTATGAGTAAAACTATGATCATATTCAGAATTCAAGAAATTAACATTACATTTTATATCGGATTAAAACTGAATAATTATAATAATATGAACTTCAAATATTGAAACTGCAAATAAAGTGTAATATAAATAAAACACAAAATATGTGCAAAAGTTTCTAAGTAAGTAGAACATAGCCATAAAATTTACATTTTGGCATAATTCGTTTCAATATTTTGGGTGAATGTTTGTAAGTTACTGTTTAAACAATTACTTTTCGCATAATTTAATAAATCATCACATTAATCCCATTAAACATGAACTATCATGGAAGTAAAATAAATATTGTAGACATTGATTGAAGATTTAAAAATGATTCATTTTAGTATATTTCAGCTTATCAATTCGTTTCAAAATTGTACCTATACGAACTTGTCACAAAATTGTTTATTATACGAACATTTATGAATGAATTAGGTTTACTTTAAAACAGAATGTAATAAAACGTAATTGAAGAGTGATTAGCAGTTTTGTAAATGCTCTAAATAGTCTACAGCCTAGAGCGACAAACTTCAGGGCAAAATTTTAAACAGAGAAATCATAAACTATAAATTGTGATGACCTCGTAAAAAAACCCTGCAAAATGAGTTATTTAGAAGCTGCATATATCTTGTGACTAGAATGGAAACAGAGATGATAGATTTTAGATTTGTCAACAGAGAACGCACATTAAATCTGGCACCGTCACAACATATAAAAAAACATTCATTTCCCTGTAGCTTTACTTACTAAAACATTCGTTACTCTACTACTTCGCTTAGCTTAAGGCCACGTTCACATGAGGCACGTAAAACGCGCGTTTGGAGAGATTAGCGAGGTCCCTCTCTTCAAGGTCGCATAGATAGAAACTTGAATTAGAGGAATGAAAAGACATAATTTAATGGCGGCACCTCGCTAGCCTCGCCAAAAGCGCATTGAAACGCCTCATGTGAACCGTGGCCTTATGACTTTCGCTGCTTTTATTCACTACTTTATTGTTTCATTTATTTGAACAGTGTCACAAATAATATTTAAAAGTGTATTAAAATCCGAAGCTATTCTCAACAACACATTCACTCCTGCATTAAAACCCAAAGCGGTCGAATAGTTTTCTTATTTATATCTTGGGAAGAACAGTTTATAAAATTCCGAGAAACATTTCTAGAGAAACACACACACACAAAAAAAAACCAACCTAAAACTTCAATCTTTGTTTCACGAGAACGAAATCTTATACAGAAAATGAGAACATGCAAGTTTCTTATGACTCCAAGAAGTTTCAGAGAACGTCCTTTAGTAAATTATCCAAATAGTTCAAAGGTATACAGCTTTTGAAGTAACCTATTTTTTACAGTCCAATTATTTTCTACTCTGGAATTTTTGCTTGTTAGAAAAAGTCAAAACGACCTTTGACTCGATGGATGTCAAATCAGGTACCATCGTACCATTACTAGCAGAATAGGAATGAATTCGGGGTCACTGGTTCGTAAACAAGTTGATATCTAATGCGAGATCTGACAGAAGACATGATATGATTCAATGTTGCGATAAATAATGGTCACAGAAAAATAACGATCGCGTTAACGAGAGTAGTTTTGTTTGAGGTCATTGCTACATTTTTCTGAATACGGCTTAAAAAATGTTTACGATTGATATGGATCAGTTTTGTCTCATTTGAGAGAGGGAAGCAATGGAATCAAATTGATTGTGTTTGTAAATCTTTAGCTGTGGGTGTCCTCGATTTAATACATGTACTTAAATAATACGCTGATAATTAGCTGCTGGAAACAATGGTTTTAAGCTTATTATCATAAAAACGAAAACTTATATTCATCATGCACATCAAAGAGAGTAGGTATTTTTAAACATATATCAATGAAACATATGTGCCACTGCATGTAAACAAAATGCAACACCGTGAAGGAAGCAACCAATACCATTAAAATTTACTCGATGCTTATATCATGAAAGAATATTAACCCTTCTTTGCATGATTTTTTCTTTATTGTTGAAATAAATCAAGGTGATATAATTCATGCTCAAAATTAAAGGAAAAATGGTTAAAAAAATCTTAGTATATATTTATAGTATAAATTTAGCAAAAAAACAATATGATGGAAATTTCCATCATCATGCAAAGTTAGATCATTAGCTTAGTACTAAATAGAAATAAAAGAGGATATCATTGGATATTTTTTATTCTTTATGATAATTAGAGCATAGTGATGTAAAATTCTATCATGTGGTATTTTTTAAATTAAACTCAAACTTTTTCAGAAATTGCTCTAAAAATAACAGAAACACATGTTACAAACCTTTCTTCACTTTTCTAGCAATAGAAACTCTAATATAATAAAACAAAATTAAAAACGAAATCATACGTTTATTGCAACTACAACAAACAGAGGAATGACAACTTCAAGCTCGTTTTACTGATAGTGACACTTGCTTATTTTTGACAGCTATGTTTTTTTTATGCAATGGACATTAAAAAGGTATCCAGACACGATCAACTTAAAGTGAACTTGTTCTTTTATATAATTTTTGGGCATTCAATGTTATGATGGAAATTTCCACCATTATGCAAAGAAGGGTTAAATGATTATCGCCACAGTGTACATCAAATCATGTGCGCCAGTAACGTTCATTGTAAAATTCTAATTAATTTCTACTCGAAATCTTCCTAGTCATTAAATAAGTCTAACATCATTCACTTTCTAAGAATAAATTTTGCATCTTCTATATCCTCAAATATCAGTTGATTAGTGTAATACAATTTCGCATGACAGTTTTTTCAATCAAACTGTTTCGTCAAAAGTGTTGTTACAAAAGTATTTGTTGTTTGTATTGTTTTTTATGGTTCGGAAAAGTAATTTATTTGTCACTCTACGTTCTTTTTATGCTACACCAGGATAAATTACCACTAGATCAGAGCTTACAGCTTCAAGTAGATAGGTTTCTGAGCAACAATCCTCATTAAACAGAACTAAATCAAAATTTGTGATTTTAACAGAACTCATGACTTAAATGAGAAAAATTGCCTATTTTTAACTATCGCTCTTGGTAGTTTTTCGAAGTATTGAATATATTTTTTCCTTTTGTAAAATATAGCCTCCTATTCTCATTTAATCCTTTGATTATACTGTAAAAGACTGAAAGAAATAATTTTCGGGTATGTTTACTTACCATTTTAAAGAAATGCACATTTTGCTCATAAAAAAATTAGTTCATAAGGTCTTAGACAACATATATCTCATTGCACATCAAGAGAACTCTTAGATTTCAGAACATTAAATGAAAGAATATTTATATACTTTAGTAGCAGTCTTAATATTCTCGAATATTCATATACCAAACCTCAATCATTTTAAAGTATGATGCCACACGTAAGACGGACTTTGAAATGATTTTAAAAGAGTTGGAATTTTCAATATTTAAGAAATTGTACTAATTCCTTCTGATATATTGTCACTCAAAGAAATTATATGTAAATTACAATAAGTTTTGACAATTAAATAATTTGGTTCTTCAGGACTAGTATGGGAGTTTTCCTGTAAATCAGACCCCCTTAGCTGTTATACTTAATTAATTTATCTTTTAGATCTGTTCAGACTCCAACATACGGTGTATTCAAGCAATTTATAATACTAAATGCCATTTCAATCAATTAGTTATTTGATTACTTACTATTTCGTTACTTAGTGCTTGGTTACGAAGAAAAGAGATTGTATAATGGAGTGTGTTTCTTCTTCCTCATCCTCCTAGGCCTAGTTTGAGCTAGATCATGTCCCAAAGACGGTTAGACCTGAATTCATTGAGCCAACAAGAGAATTTTTAAGAAATCATTCCAAGCAATAGACGAGAAATATAAATGGACTGAGCATTTTTATTGATAGGAACTTCAAAACCTGAGACCAAAATGGCGATTAGTAGTCACGGGACTACACTGAAAAGTTGACTAGATTGGCCACTTTGGCATATTATCGCCTCCTTTGGAGATACAACATCTTACAGTGAGGTAAATGTGTGAATGCGTATTTCTCTAGAATAGTGACAGAAATGGTGAAATCGTCAAAGTCTATTACCCTGCGCGAACCAATTAGATGATTAATCAATGCATGGGCGTCTTCTCCCGCCCTATAGTTCAATCAGGTCATGCAGGTTCGTTTCCAAGCGGCATACGAAAGTAAACAAAGGGTCGCATGATTTCTAGCTTTGGTCCCATGATCCTGGGTACATAATGTGTGAATGCTGATTTCTATAGAGTGGTGACAGAAATGGTGAAATCGTCAAAGTCTATTACCATGCGCGAACCAATCAGATGATTAATCAATGGATGGGCGTCTTCTCCCGCCCCATGGTTCAATCAGGTCATGCAGGTTCGTTTTCACGCGGCATACAAAAACAAACAAAGGGTCACGTTACTGCTTGCTTTGGTCACAAGATCCTGGACACATAAAAAGGTAACCACAGCTCACTTATAGTTACTATATGCTCCATGCAACTCCAGTACAGAAAACAAGGTGTTCAGGCAAAGACGAAGCGACCTGATTGAACCCGTCCCATGGTTCAATCAGGTCATGCAGGTTCGTTTTTACGCGGCATACAAAAATAAACAAAGGGGCACGTTACTGCTTGCTTTGGTCACATGATCCTGGACACATAAAAAGGTAACCACAGCTCACTTATAGTTACTATATGCTCCATGCAACTCCAGTACAGAAAACAAGGTGTTCAGGCAAAGACGAAGCGACCATGTACTTAGTACGAGGTGAAAAATTCTTTACTACCGTACAAGCTAGCTTCATAGTGCTATTAATGCCCGATGATTCTTAATCATGAAAATATGGTATAATATTGACTGGTATAATAGTTAGTTTTTAACGCACGCATATATTCAGTCTCACATGGCTATAATCAGAACTGTTTCTAAGTCAGGTCCTAAGTTGTTAATTTAAGCTATGGGTTTTATTGAAGAAATTTATTTCACCGAGATTACAAGGGTTTTTCGTTGCGGACTCGTCGTAACGCAGCGTCATTTATTGATCGCATTCGTTGCTATAAAATCAGGTTCCCGACATGTAATCACGGAATATAGCTAAAAGTGTCTTCCGATTGGGGAAGGGTGCAACAATGTCTCATTAAGGTATAGCACGGCTTCGACTAAGTACATGGTAGGAACTGTTCCTTGCGTGAGATCTTTCAACCTTGAAACCAAACGTGCTAAATAACGCTTAGTATTTACAAGGGCTCCTTAAAGATCGACGCTTCCATTGTCTGAGGATGGACGAAGAATTCTACGTCGAGATGAGTTGTGCTGACAAGAGGGAGGGAATGAATAAGAAGTTTACTTGTATCCTTACAACGGGATTTTCTAGCCATATCTACCTGCGCATGTATTGTCGGTATCGTACATCACTCTGGAATAGTAAACAGTTCATCTGTTCGGGTTAATTGACTATAATTCCTAGCAAGTTTTTTGTGATTTTTCAGATGTAATAGAATAAATATGAGTGCCGAGAGAAATTGCGCAATATATACTTTAACCCTTTGAGGCGTCCATACGCATATATCTATTTTACAATAAGCAGTCTTTTCTATATGACTTTTAACCAGTGTTGTCTTTACCAATAGAGGATTAATTTCCTGGATTCCCTTTAATCAAGGGCTGTGGTAGCACAGTTGGAAGAGTAACGGATTAGACACTGTAGGGTTGCGAGTTTGAATCCAACCAAAGACCGTCGTGTGCAAAGGGGGTTGGTGTACGTTTAATCAATCATTGCTTCAAATATCCTCACGTTGGCGTGATGTGGAAGTTTGGAGAGTTTGGTGCCAGCTCAGGTGTTGCTTCGTCATCTGACCGTGGTTCAAAATTACTTGGTGTTGTCCTCGGTTCTTTACCTTGGGATTTGATATCAGAGCGTCGCCAATAGCCTACTGTGTTGCTCCATTGTAACGTTTATTAAAATACACTACTCTACAATAATGTGCCGGATGCCAGCGGATTTGCATAACATCCGCTGGCTTATTTGGGGGTGTTTTTCGTGGCCTGGGACCTTTGCATGTTGTTCTTGATAAATTGAACGCCGACGCCTACATGACCATTTTGGACAGTCAGGTTCTTCCTAAGCTCTGGCAATTTAATGGAATGGACGAATGTTACTTCCAGGACAACAACGCTCTATGTCATGTTGCAGCCTCTTCCAAGCAGTGGTATCAAGATATCGATATAAAACGTCTTCCCTAACCTGCTCAAAGTCTCGACTAAACCCTATAGAACATTTGTGGTTCGAGTTAGAGCGACGATTAAGGACCAGGGAACCACGTCTTTAAATCTACAGCTGAGCTGGCGATATCGTTGCAGCAGGAATAGACACAAGTACCCGTAGCTGTGCATCAAAACTTTGTTGCAAGTATGCCCAGAAGGGTTGTTAGAGTAATTGCAGCACGTAGGGGACCATCCCTCTATTAAAGCATGTATTATTTCACATCTTGCCGTCCGGTCCATTATTGTAGGGTAGTTTTTATACCGACCTACCTTTTAATGAATCAATGTGGCTGTTTAGTCACAAGGCGTGCTGTGGGCGAGTAGCAATGTTAAACTACTCTGAAATTTCGTGACATCTCAAGCAGTTAAACTATATTTATCCTACCGTCACCTAAATGCAAGAACAGGTAGCTCAAAAAATGAGGAGGTAGTTAATTAACATCACACTTTAGCGACACAACGGGCTATTTGGCAACGATCTGGAATCAATCCCCAAAAAATGGGTATTCTGAGTTAAATTTAAATTAGTACAACTGAGATTGTATAGAATTTAATATAAGAACTAAGTAACTTTTTCTGACCCTTTCTCTCTATTAACCGATGAAAAGCGCATGTATACATGGAACAGGCATTGGGATGATCTGTTTTTCCCTTTACCTAAAATCGCAAAAATTCATTTCATTCGCTGCAGCAATATTGCACAATTGGATAACTAAACAAAATGTTTTTTTTAGAACTGCTTTAAATAGGTTGGTTGTTTTGGCGTTTGATGGCGCAAGGACCACATTTGGCCAAGCAGCGCCAAACACTAGACAACGTCGAGTAGAAAGTATCGTGAAAGGGGGAAAAAGAGGAATTGGGTAACAAGTAGTGAGATGAAAGCAGGAAAATCTCACTTGGGTATACCGGCAGCGGGAGACCCCGGGTTTACTAATGACAGTAAACCCCATGGGAAAAGAAAATATCACTAGAATATAATAGTTAGGTGTGTACGGGAAAACTCGTACGCACCTAACGAAGATATGCCTCCGAGACCACGTTTTGAATTAGGTAGTACAGGGTGTCCTAAAAGTTACCGTACGTTATTACACAAAAACAACTAACTTTAAAACAATTATTTTTATGCCAATGGTAAAAAGCAGTTTTAACCTAACGTAGGAAAAAAATTTAAACTTACATTTATAATAAATGTTCAAAATTTCCGCCTTTTTCTTGGATGCAAGGGTGAAGTCATTTGAGCACATTTTTAGAAACGCGTTTCAAGATGCTGAGAGTCACTTCTTGGTATCATTTGAGTAATGGCAATTTTCAGGTCACCTATTGTTTGGTGATTATCTTCATAAAATTTGTTCTTTAAATATCCCCACAGAAAAAAAGTCAGGGATGCGCAAATGAAGGAACGAGGAGGTCAAAAATTTCTTGAGATGAGTCGATCGCCAGAAAAATCTTAAAGCATGCCCATGATTTCATAACTTGTATGGCAGGTTGCAAAGTCTTGTTGGAACCAAGAGTCTAGTTCATTCACTTCTAATAATGCAAAAAATTGTTGAATAAGTTGATATAGCGTATCTTTACTCGGTATTGCATCATTTGGATATTTATGCCGCTAAAACTCTTTACATCTTTCATATGATTTATATTCAAAATAAGCCTCAAACAACGCAATTTTCTGAATGCGTGATGAATTCAAATTGCAATGAAGAACAGAATGACGTGGAACTTTATTATCGCACAACTTGAGTGCGAAGAAAATCAAACGATAAAAATTAGAGTCGATAATACTATAAGCAGACAATAAAATTCAATAATTAAAAAAACACGGGCAATAAATTTTTTTAAGTTGGAGTACGGGAACTTTTAGGACACCCTGTAGGTATTTTAATTAATGTCGTTCTTGAGCAACACACCGGGCTATTGACGACAGTCTGGTATCAATCCCTCGAGGGAAAGAACCAAGGACAACACCGCATAATTTTGAACCACGGTCAGATACCGAGGCAACACCCACTCTCCAAATTTCCACACAACACCAACGTAAAGTTATGAATAGGAATTTCAAATTTCTATAGCATACCGAATCTCAACCATTCACAGACCACAAGACTACAGGCGGGTAATCTCTAGGGACTCAAATAATCCGTTCGCAAAATAAACTAGGATACTCAAGTTTAATGCTCTTTTCACTTTCAGAGAGGAAAGAGGCGTTATCTTTACGGCAAAGATCAAGTCAAAACAGTTTTTATATTGTGGCGAAAAGATTTAGTCATTCCTTAAAGTTCTCTCTGGTTTGTATCTGTAGTAAATCCATCGCATGGGATTTAAAAGTCGAGTAACTTTTCCTCTCTTGCAGTCTATAGTTTGTAGCCATCCTTTTATTGCGAGCAAAAAGGCCCCTTTAAATTTGTTCCTTCCCACGACTTTTACTGCCGCTATAAATACGAGGAAATGTCGTCTCGGACGTCTGGGTTACGAAACGAGTCAACTACTGGATCATCAGCAGTCCGCGGGCCCTGAACCTTGTGACAGGTTGAAAAGCCGGAAATCATCTCGTTAGGCGTTGATCCCTTCTCCCAAGGTCACGGTGCAAAATACATTTCGTTTCGAGTCGAATTTGCCTCGGGAAGTATGATATTTAATCAAAGCTCAGCTTTATTTTGCGTTTAATTCGTTTTAAACAACAAACTTTCACGTGAATGAATGTCTGTCTTCAAGAATCGCGTCTAAATAGTATTCAAATGGATGTTTTTAAATCCCTTGATATTTTATCGTGCAGTTTAAAATTTATGAAATGAATAAAATTTAATTTCTCATAAATTTCCATGCTTGGAAAAAATTGTTATTTTCATAGTAGTTACCAAGCATATGCAATATATACTCAAATCTACATTATTGATACCAATTATATATATATATATATATATATATATAATTAAAAAATCCTATCAAATAAATTAGATCATCAATACAAAAATACTTTTTTCACGTTTATTTTTATCAAGTTTAGCTTTATTAATATCATGTAGTAGGAGCGTAAAATGGGCTTTAAGGAGTCTCTAGAGTTGTGAGTAATTTCTTAAGAAAAAAAAATTGAAGATAAGATCTATCATTCATACGAAAAATAAATTTTTTAAGGGTTTAATGGTTCAATTAAAAAAATTTCTTAAGTTTTAGGTTTCTTGTAGTGTTTGCGAACTGTTTATTTTTATGAGAGGCTTTTAGTTTTTTATTGACACCGCCGCCTTCATCTTCCATACTTAATCTTTCTTGGTGTATGGAATAATGTATATGTGTTACAGTTACTTAAATTAACCTGTGTATCTAGAAATAAATCGTTTAAACCATAAGTGGCTAGTGTTTTATATTTTAGGGTGTAAAGATTTTCTGTAGCTAATCTTAGTTTAGTGTCGTTAATAATATCTAGTATAGTAAATTTAGCATTATGAAACCATATAATTAAAATGATGGAATTCTAGGTTAAACGATGAGTTAGAGCTAGAGTTTTTATTATTTGATCGATGTAACGTAAGTGCAAAGAGCTGCCGGTTGATATTTGCAACCCATACCACATAGGCTAAATTTTAGATAGTATACAACTTTAAAGGCCTCAAAAGGTGAAGTTAAATCATTAGAGTTAATAATTATGGTGGAACTCATTAGCTGTAGGAAAGTCTTACGTCGTTTATCATTACTTTTATACACTACCCTTCAATAATGGACCGTACAGCAAGATGTGATGGTATAAGGGAAAGAAAACACATGCTTTAATAGAGGGATGATCCCCCCCGTGCTGCAATTACACTAGCAACCCTTCTGGACATACTTTCAACAAGGTTTTAATACATAGCTATGGGTATTTGTGTCCATTCCTGCTGCAAGAATGTCGCCAGCTCAACTGTAGATTTCGGACGTGGTTCCCTGGTCTGTAAGCGTCGTTCTAACTCGCCCCACAAAAGTTCTATGGGGCTTAGGTCGAGACTATGAGCAGGCCAGGGAAGACGTTTTACATCCATATCTTGATACCACTGCTTGACAGAGGCTGAAACATGACATGGAGCATTGTTCCATAAAATTGCCAGAGCGTAGGAAGAACATGATTGTCAAAAATGTTCATGTAGGCGTCGGCGTTCAATTAACCAGGAACAACATGCAAAGGTCCCAGGCCATACCACGAAAAATACCCCCAAACAAGTAGTCGGATTTTATGCAAATCCGCTGGCTTCCTATCCATTATTGTAGGGTAGTGTACAAATTAAATTTATTCATAGTCGAAATTCTCATATTTATAAATATGGGTAACTTTATTTTGATCCATGGAGTCCCCTAAAATCCCCATGTACCGAGCACGGTACTTCTTACGTGTAGGTTGGTCCTTTTTCCAGGAGTTAAAGTTTTTATTATAGTTTCCATCAAGTTAAATGTCGATATACTGACAGAGAAGTGCGCATGAACTTCCACTTCTTCTGCCAGGGAAATAATATTAAAAATACGAAGAAGTAAAAAGCTAAATAATACAAAATACTAAAAAAGCTAAAAACGTGGAATAAAAATTAATCAAACAGAACGCTCCGTGTATGTGCGCTGAAGGAGCAAGACATACCATGGCGAGTAAGTTAATTATTCAACTAAACAAATTAAAGGGAAATTTGAGGGAATATTTTCAAGAATGAAGTGCTGTTGGTGGATCTGGTGATCATCAGGGAGGATTCTGACACAGACCCTCGGTCAGACTTACGTTCTGCAACAAATTTCTATATTACTAATATTCCCATTTAGCTTTGTTTCCAAATTAAGGTGGTATTTTTGCATAAGAAATAAAAGAAAACGTTATAATAGAAATACTATAATCAATTAAAATGTTATAAGGTATAATTTGTAGAAAGTTAAAATTAGAAACATTTCAAAATGAGTACTTAAAAAAAAACTTGAAAAGCTAATTTAAAATAATTTTGATACTTGAATTCACTAATTCTTCATTAATAAGTATTGATATTCATTTTTAAGTACTGATTTTGTGAGATTGGTTTTTCTCTGCAATAAAGCATAATTTGACCAATACAGTGAAAAAGAACTTAACAGTGAGTGCCTGCCAAATTGATAAAATTTCCAAAGCTATGTAACTGGTAAGTAATTACATATAATTAGATTCAGTAAAACACCTTGCTTTAAAGCTGTGATATAGCGGGATATGAAATGTGACGAATAACGTCACAAAAGCTAGGGAAATTTATTAAACTTGCAGCATGCTTTTACTCAGCTTTTAATTTCCTCATAGTTCATTTTCACGTACATATGTTCGTTGCATCACGAATTTCATTAATCTCTAGCGCCATTTATTCACGTTTTTCATTTACTTTCGAAATTAAAACTACTTTTTCCCTGTTTGTATAACCAATACATTTCATTCACTACTAGACCGGATTCTCTTTACCGTTAATTTTTAAGAAAATCATCGGGTGTTTTCATTTCCTTATGCTTGAACGAACGGAAATACAAAAACGAAACAAAAAAGATAGAAAGTATTCTCCAATAAAATCGCAAACGCTATAAATCGTTCATCTGTTTAAATCTGCCTTAAATTTCTCATCAATGTCGTTAACGGAAGTATTTTTTAAGCTACCAGCGTTTGCACTCCAGGTGAGTGGGGAAAAAAACTTTATCACCTCACAGTTATGAATGATTTACCTGGCTGGCTTAAGTAACGCGCTCCGCAACTGAATAACTTCTTTTAAAAGCAACATGTTCACCGGACTTAAAAGTTCATTCACGTGAGCACCTGTGAATGCAAATACTATGCTCCTACGACCTTCATTTCACGGTCTTTCGTTGCATCTTCAAAGACGCATCGGGAAGAAACAAAAGCTTTTTGAAGCTTCCCCAACCTGGGAAAATTGTTGGTTTGGGGAAAGTAAAACCTGAACCCTTAACTGCTGTGTCACAAACCGTCTCGTAACTAGTGTGGAGGGGTCTCTCAGACCTCGCTCACTAAAGCGCGTATAAAGTTGATTAATATAATATATTAATGAAAGATTCTTTAGATAATTATTATTTATACATTTTAAATTTAGATAATTCAATTCTTAACATGAAATATATTTTATATTACTATATACGTTCAGGCTCTGCTTTCGGACCTAATTTTGCAGGACGTTTCAACCCTGGAAACTGTAAAACTATGTTGTGTTTTGGTGTTCTAACGGCACGATTAGGTTCCCCCCAGGCATCCCATTTGAAGTTATTTTTTCCGTAGAAATATTCCTGTGAAGACGCACTTGAAACATCTTCATCTGCATAAATTTCCGAATCCGTTTCGTGTTCGCTTTCAATAATATCCAAAATTTCACTGTCCCAGTACTCTATTTACGAACAATTATCAACAATAACCTGAATTTCTAATATTGAGCGGTGAGATATGGCGATCTTGTAGGGATATGCCACTCTTTCAAGATATTCTGAAAACAGGCATAATTAAAAATTGCCAATTTTTGAGATATGAAGTTGTTGAAAGGAGTGAGTCTATTTTTCCGAGGTGTAGGAATTCTACGCGTTCACTACATCCCAGATGTATTCAGCAACCGTGGAATCTAGTGACTGACGTGGGAATGGCAAAACCCCAAACTCAGATTAATGTTCCTCTAACCATAATTTAGCGTTTCTTGACTTGTGTTGCGGCGTATTGACCACCTATAGGAAGAAGTCAAACCCATTAACGAGTTTAACTCGTCAGAAAGGATGCACACTTAGCATTCACCTGTCCGAGATGCTTTTAAACGTGCAGCCGTAAAAAAAAAAACGACTCACCCGATCGTAATTGCACAACTAACATCACAGAACAAAACGGAAGGTAGCAATTGATAGAGATGAATGTTTTCTACAAATATCAATCTCTCTGTATAAAAAAAAAAGTTACCGCCACCGCCGCTGTCTCAGGATTGAAAACTGTGTTGTTTAGGTCGATTCTTAGACGGTTTCCCGAGAAAGTACGGATAAAAAAAATATGAAATTAACATGGTTTGTTCTTGATCGTGTTCCCTGGACAATTGTTAAGATCTTTTTCCAATGCGGTTATTAGTTTAGGGTTTATTAAGTGTCAAAGTAGAAAAAGCGAAATTTCTTCCGCAAGTGAGCAAAACACATACAATTTTTCAGTTTTCAGCCGTGAGTTATTTTTAAAGAGTACCCCTGAACGTAAATTTTTGCAGCTAGTCGAGTTTTTTTAGAAATATGAGCGAGCGTAAGCGAGCAGGAGGCGGAGCCCACTAGTATTTAAAATTTGTCTAAGGGGCCGTCTTCATATTAAATTGGGTGCTTGCTCCGATAATTTCAATACGAACCCCCATCTTTTATCGCACAATTTCAGGCGTATTTGGTAAAAAAATAATAATGAAAAGGGCCTAAAATTGACCTAGAAAATCCATGAAAGCCATTTAGGGAGCGTGTAAGAATTGAACTCCGCAGTAGAAAGGGCGAATTTCGATCAGGTAGTCCGATTCCGGGAGTATGTGTCGCTTTCAACGACTGCTTGAGAAAGGTTTCTTAGAGTGTGACACTTAGACAGAGTAGTTGTGTCCAATAAGCGGATTGTTACAATCCTAACCTACAGTAGTATAAGTAGGTTGTTCATTATATTTCAAAAACATATGAATTATGAAGATAAATTATGCCTAGCAAAGAGTGATAAAATAAACTTCACACAAAAGTTTATAATAAATCATTTAATAATATTATACAATCACATTATGAATATTAATATGATGCGTAAAGGCCGTCGTAGTCAATGACCTGCAGCAGGCGCCATGGCATGGATTCATTTAAGCTGATGACAAAGTCAGAATCCATTCTGATTGAGATAGACCAGTGTTTTCAGTCATCAAGTGTTTAGTGGTGATGTTCTCGAGCCCAAGTGAGGCGCATAGCTATGTGTCGAATATCCATAAAGGGTACTCGAATTGAGCATCGATTTCTAAGTCAAATATCTTAAAAGGAACGTTACGCAGTCCTTACGTCTATGTTTGTTGAGAGCCTAGCATTGAATTTACAGACTACAGGGTTTTTTGCTGTTTTACAAGAAATTCTTTCAACACTCAACTCATTAAAAAATAGACTCAGCAAATTTGCCTTGGCTGGCCTTCTCGTGCTAAAATCCTTTTGACAGTTTAAATGTACGGGAAGAAATTGTCAATACATGAGTAACAATAAAAAATATGCAACACACTTGACAAACTTTTTTCCAAGATTCCTTTCATCAAGTCGATGTTTATGAAAAACTGAATACCTTAAATCTCACTGTCATAATCTCTAATACCACTACTCTGCTGCAGAAAGTGAAGTTGCTGAAATTAAAAGGTAATACTTTTTTAAAACGCAATGATTAATAAAGATTAAAAACTTATCAAGGACGTCTTACTCACCAAAAAGGTCATTGACGATTTTGTTTATAAGATTTTAATCTGTATTTGTTGTTGCTTATTAAGTTTTGCCTTTCTTACTACTAATGTGCCTAAACTTTTCATGTGTTTATCTAAAGTTTCCGTATTTATGAAAAGCATAGAATACTGGATAATACATTTGCCAAGTAATATTATTGTGTTTCCTAACTGCTAAAACACTCATCCTTTATAGGAGAGTTATGTCCTACCTTTTAATGACTTGACCGATCTATAGTTATCAATATTATTGTTTCATTGAATAAATTAAGATCTTTTAAGTGTTTTACATTTCTTACTATCAATTTCACCTAAGTTTTCATGTTTATCTAAAATTGCTGTATTTATGTAAAAAATAGAACTAGAAAATTCATTTGCTAAGCAATATTCTTGTTGGGTTTCCTCAATACTAAAACACTTATCCTTCAGGAGAGAGTTAGATATTTTTTTAATGACTTGACCTATCTATAGTAGTCTATATTAAAGGATATTTTCCTCTCGACCCTCGACACACCACCGCCCTTTGTGCAGCGTGGTGACGATAAGCTTATTAGTACCCTGACGTTCCGATGTAATGTTCAGATGTAAAGAGTCTTGTTCAGATGTAAAAATGTCTTGTTCAGATGTAAAGATGTCTTGTTCATATGTAAAGATGTAATTAGTAACTATAAATAAATGTACTTAGTCCATCTCTCCGTCTTAGATGTATAGACTCCATAAAACAACTATCCTTCAGACGAGAGTTAGGTCCTACATTTAATGACCTTACCTATCGATAGTAGTCAACATTACTGTTTCATTAAATGAATCAAGATGTGAGAAAATAATTATTGCAGTTGGATTGTTATAAGAAGTGGAGGCAGGGATTTATATACACACCCCTAACACCCACCCACCCATTTTATGATACACTCCCTTTAATGAAATATGGACAATAACAACCCCCCCCCCCCCAGGCCCCGTTGAATTGATGAAATAGGAAAAAGATCATTATGACTGGCGTCTTTCAAGGCACAATTAATTTTTCAGAACAAAACGGGAAATTGCAATGAAAATCAGCCATAAGTTATCCAAAATCACTTGAGTTAGTTAGAAAATGTTAAATATAGTTGTAGATAGCGCTATTTGGCATTAAAAAAAGCTGAATCGGGGACAACGACAGTTTGGGTGCTTTTTGCTCTCTTTTTCTCTGAAATAGGTGCGTTTTCAGCTTTTCAATTCCACCACCTGGCAACCCTGTAAAAGAAGAGCATTTGCAAGGTAGACATGTTAGTTATCTGTTGCCACCATAAGCAGTGAACTTCGTAGAAGAAAGTATCCTGATCTCTGTCAGCTTTACTCTCTCGTAGTGGGGAATCTAAATAGCACTAGGGTTTACTGTTAATTGCTTTCTAGAGGAAATGGATAAGTGGTTGAAGAAGTTGAAAAGAGAAGAGGGAAACACAACGATCGTGCAGATTAATGAAACTGTAAGCTGAACTTTTCTTGCTAATGAGAAAGAAGTCAAGGGTATTCATCCTTGTGGTTCTTGATGAACTGCTGAAGTCTAGCTCGGTTAAGCAAATCACTCCAATCATCCAAAGGAAACATAACCGAGGCTACCTTTTTAATTAATGCAACAAGCGAACACATAGAGGAACTGGATTTTGAAAAATTACAAGTGAAATCTAAGGAGTTATGGTCAACAAGCACTGGACCAAAATGTAACAATGGAACAATCCAATTCTACAGAGAAAGCCTTGTTAAAACCAGCCGATGACTACCGAAATAAAATTGTCGAAAACATGAAACAGGTTTTCGGAACAATTTTTGCAACATGCGCACTTTTACAAAATTTTCCAGAACAAAATCCAAAAGCCAGATTTTTCAAAAATTGCTAAGTGGACGGGAAACAGCAATGACGACCTACAAAGAGAGTATAAAATATGCAGAAGATATCCGGGAAACATTGAGATACAGAGCAGTCTCCTGTTGCTTGCGTGAGGAGCAGAAAGAAAGGAATTCTCATACTGTCGTCTGTAGTTACACGTCTACTGTTACTACCTATTGGTACAGCATGTGTCGAAAGGACATTTTCAACTATGAATCTAATTTTAACATCAGAGAGGTGTCGTCGCATTCCAGCGCATGAGCCCTGATGAAAATATCAATTGAATGGCCAAAAATCCTAGATGTAAGGAACGCAACGCAAGAGGAAATTAAACAGTTTTCTAAATGCATTGATGAAGCCAATGTACAATGGCTTGAGTAGAGAAGACCAAATGTCCAAAATAAATATGTTGAATTTCATGATCAGTAAATGTAGTGTTTTTTGCAGTTCAGTATAAAATGTCCAACACAAATGTTAAACACCAATGTCCAATTAGCCCCCCAACAGATTTTCTCACTCTGATGATAATGAAATTAACCTTTAAATGCTGTCATGGGTCTCACAGACCCCGAGTCATTTTTGGCAGGTCGTTTCCACCCCTTGAAATGAATATTGGTCCCTGTTCTATTCAGTACCTTCCTACTACGTTCAACAGAAGCCACATTCCAAGACTGGTTTGGCTGCCCTAACTATTTCGTGTTTTACACTATTTGCATTTCCCGGTGGTCTCTTAGCCCCCCTTCTTGTTGAATGAAATCGTCTAAGTTTGAGTAGGGAATTTCGGCCGAGAGCCTAAAATGGCAACAAACTTTACTAAAAACGACCTGTGTATCTTACACAAAAAGAAATTTAGGGTATTGTTGATAATTGGTCGGAAATAGAGAACCGGGATAGTGAAATTTCGGATTATATTATGGAAAGCGAACACAAAACGGATTCGGAAATTTAGGCAGATGAAGATGAAGACATTTCAAGTGCGTCTTCACAAGAATAATATTTCTACGGAAAAAATAACTTCAAATGGGAAGCCCGGGGGGAGGAACCTAATCGTGCCGTTAGAACACCAAAACACAACATAGTTTTACAGGTTCCAGAGTTGAAACTAAATTGAAAATTAGGTCCGAAAGCTGAGCCTGAAGAGACATGGAATCTACTTAACTTAAATAGTAAAATAAAATGTATTTCTCAATTTAGGAATTGAACTATCTAAATTTAAAATGTATAAATAATAATTATCTAAAGAATCTTTCATTAATATTAATCAACTTTATTTATCAACTTTACATCAATATTAATCAACTTTATACGCGCTTTAGTGAGCGAGGTCTGAGAGATCCCTCCACACTAGTTACGAGACGGTTTGTGACACAGCAGTTAGGGGTTAACCTAATTTGGGGCAGCATGACCTATTAGGGATGCGACACCGATGTCGATGTTTACAAAACATCGATGTTTTTAACATCGATGTATTGGAGTTGATGTTTTTGTAACATCAATGTTTATACTTGTCGATGTTTTTACGTTGTCAATGTTTTATTTTTAAATGAAAAAAAGTACCGTTTTAAAAATTTTTAAAATAACCAAGTAGCATAATTTTTATAATCAGCAAATTGAACATACGTTTAGAATAAAGTGGCTAAGGGTGAAGGGTCTGAAAAGTAGGGATACGATATCGATGTTTTCAAAACATCGATGTATTGGAGCCGATGTCGCTTCACTAGTTGCTAAACCAGTTTTAAGAAATGGGGAAAAAAGTTTAAATGCACTGAATTTTAAAAACATCGATGTTTTAATTTTGAACATCGATGTTTCAAAACATCGATGTTTTGCTGTTGATGTCGCATCACTATGACCTATAGCAGTACTTGCGCCATTAAATAACAAACAGCAACCGCAA
Organism: Metellina segmentata; assembly: GCA_947359465.1. NCBI lineage: Eukaryota > Metazoa > Arthropoda > Arachnida > Araneae > Tetragnathidae > Metellina > Metellina segmentata. Next base: position 61,684,403 of record OX375884.1, on the reverse strand, counting down.
AATAATAAAAATAACAATCTAAAAATGAATCAATCGGTACACCGGGTAAATATGCGATTATCTCTAATCAACACCCCTTAAAAAATTTTACACCCCTCCTCCTCCAGTTTATGAATGCTGTATAAACCCCTGAGTGGAGAGGCCTGCGCGACACTTTTTTATGCAACATAGGAGAGGGGAACATGCAGTTAGGCAACAGATTCTGTAATGTGAACAGGGAGAGACGTCGAAAAATAAGCGATTGCGCTTTTTTTAGCTGGGTCAATGGCCAGATTTCAGTGTTGATCCTAATGCCATTTATCCCCTAAGGAATTCTAGCGGCTTGCGACATGACGCCACGCGGCGATGCGTTTTCTGCTCACTTCACTGATGCGTTATGTCGAAACTCGCAGTTGTGCACGCGAAAGTTAAAAGAAGAACCTGTGACACATGGCAAAACGGTGATTCTGGTAGAGAATATATTATTAATATCGCCTGTCTTTCTCCTTGTACGAGAATCCGTTTAGATTTAATCTCGATTCTATCGTTCAAATTTTAAAAAGCTACAAAATACGAAAGTATGGTGCTTGATTGCCTCCGGCTGTCCTCTAGCATGGAGTTGGTTTCTTTATAAATTCCTTCCTTCGAATTTACAAGAGCCCTTTCAGATAAAACTAAAACTGGGATTGTTCAATCGTTAATTTTTTTAAAGCAAAATGCGAAGATATAGCTCTTGTTTGCCTCCTGTTTTTCATCAGTAATGGGTCTTTTTTCCGTATCCCAGCAATCGATTCCAATTATTTTTTCTTTGGTATTTAAACTAGCATTTTCAGAACAAAGGCTGAGAAATGTTTGATCGTATGTCTTGCCATACATCTAATGTAGTCTTGGACATTGAAATATCAATCGAGAATACTTTTTTTTAACAATCTTAATACACGTAGTCCCATGTTTCATGGAATTGCCCATATGTTTAAAAATGAATCCTAACAAACAACACACGGATGGAAACAAATTGGATTTGTCTGAATAGGGACAGAGTATTTCTGTTCTAAATGAACAGAAATATACTGCTTGTTTCTATGTTTCTGACAGCTCAGTGTTTTTCGTTAATTAAAACCAAAACCACTTTTCTTAAAATATAAAAATGTAATTTTAATTGGAATAAAGTGATTGCAATTTGATAAAAGCGTTTTGTGAGGTACTGATAAAGTATATAGTAATATCACATAGGAGAATATATATTAACAATTTTACTGTCAACACTCTTAAATCATTAATATATATATATATATATATATAGAGAGAGAGAGAGAGAGAGAGAGATAATAAGTAAATTTTAGTGAGAATATACACCTCGTGAAAAGTGACACTCAAAAATAGAAGCCATAAAGTTAAATTTATAGGTATATTTGACATCAATTTAAAACTGGCATAATTCAACCATATCCTTATTAAAATTGTTTTCAATATTTGATTGAGTTTAATGGATTTGTTTGTTGATTAAATCAATAAAAAAAATCATTATTTTGAGCTGTCACTTTTCTCGAAGAGGTGCAATACTCAGGAAAGAAAAGTGGAAGATATCCACTAAAATAATGCTCATTACTATTGAAATTTTTTAGTGTCAATATAATCAGAACCTGACGTAGTGAACTGTACATCATTTTGAAAATGAGAAATAATGAACCAGTATTTTAATTATTTCCTTTTTTTTTTTCAGAAAATCCATCTCCAAACACGTAGGACTTTTTAAAACTATGAATTTTCAAGGTTTTCGATTCTGAGGACAAGACAATACAATGCTATGCCTCGCCTCCACATTTTCCACATAACTTTTCTGAGCTTTGAAATATTTCTATCAAGCAATGAAGCCTCCTTTCCAATCACTTAACAACATCAATCCAAAAACGCTCTTTCACATTAAGAGTTTTTAAGACTACTATAATTCTGGGTAAGCAGCTTCAAAATGAAAAGTAAAAACGAAATTCAGATGCCTGTGGCAAATACTCCTCTGACGTCTTGACAAAGAAGTTTCGACGGATAATGCCGAATGACCAATCGAGGGATGCAGCTGACGTATTTGATAACTTTGCTCTTCACAAGTCCCGTTTCTATTGTACCATCTGAGTCTATCGGACATGTAACAAGGGATTATTTCGGGGATATTTTCGCACTTGGCAATTGCAAACCAGGAACCTGTGATCGGGATGGACGAAGGGCAGCCCAAATCTCTGGCGAAAAATGCCGTTGCCAATGTGCTACAAGTCACTACATCTTCCGCGAAGACATAAAGGAATGTATTGAAGATGTCGGAGGTAAGCCATTCTCTTTCTGTTAGCGGGAAATTGAAAAAACAGTGATATTTAAAACGCTTTTCCATAGCCTTGACGGGGACCGAGGTAACCCGGTTGGAAGAGTATCATTTGATCGTGGTTCCAAATCATTAGGCATTGTCCTTCGATCTTTCCCTAAGGGATTGATACCGGACAATCGCCAATAGCCCTTTGTGTTCCTCCAGTACGATGTTGAGTAACTACCTGTCACCTGGGAGAGTAACGTATTAGTAACCAGATGGTTTCGATTTCGAATCCAACCCAAGACCATCGTGTATATAGGGGCTGTTGCCCGTTAAATCTGTCGGGACTTAAAATGTCCTTACGTTGGCGTGGTGTTGAAGTTTGTAGATTGGGGTGACAGCTCCGATGTGACCTCATCATCCGTGGTTCAAAATGTGGTTTTTGATCCCGGACCTCCGCCAATAATCCTTTGTGTTGCTCCAGTGCGACGTTAACTTAAATGCCTACCGTGACCCCCCCCCCCCCCAAAAAAAAAAATAATATTTTTGATTGATAAAATGTTTAGCATTGTTTTTCTGACAGAAATTATTGGAACGCTCTTCCTGAACTTATTTCCTACAATGACGCTAAACAGACTACGTTCCGGGGCCTTTCTTCTTAAATGATGCTGAAAGGACAACGTTCCGGAACCCCTTTTCCTAGATGACGTTAAACAGACAGCGTTAAAGTACCTCTTTCCCTAAATGACGTTAAAAACAGACAGCGTTCCAGTCCCTCTTTTCTTAAATGACGTTAAACAGACAGCGTTCCGGTACCTCTTTTCCTAAATGATGTTCAAAACAGACAGCGTTCCAATACCTCTTTTCTTAAATGAAGTTAAACAGACAGCGTTCCGGTACCTCCTTTCCTAAATGATGTTCAAAACAGACAGCGTTCCAATACCTCTTTTCTTAAATGAAGTTAAACAGACAGCGTTCCGGTACCTCTTTTCCTAAATGATGTTCAAAACAGACAGCGTTCCAATACCTCTTTTCTTAAATGAAGTTAAACAGACAGCGTTCCGGTACCTCCTTTCCTAAATGACGCTAAACAGACATCGTTCCAGTACCTCTTTTCTTAAGTGATGCCAGCTGCGTTGCTCCCAGAGCGACGTTAATTAAATTACCCGACTAAAATTATGCCAAGTGTATAGCGTTCCAGAATGTCCTTACCTAAATAACGTGAAACGGACAGCGTTTCAAACAGTGGCGCTTAAAATAAGACGTTTCATTCCAAACTGGAAGATGCATTCTTTTCTTGCAAATCCTTGAGAAACTAAGGTTCTATGATACTTATACAGTTTAAGTTTTATATCATGAAATCATTTGATTTAATTTGAATTTTATCACGCAACTGACCTTTACTTACACCACGTTACATTAAGAGAGAATTTTTGGTTGGTATTTTCTATGGCGGCAAGAGGCATATCTCGTTTTATCCAATTTTGGTGCAGCTGACCATAACTTACTTCTTGTTACATTAAAAAAGTATTTTTGGTTTGTTGTTTTTTATGATGCAAGGGGCGGATCTGACCGAAAACTGAGCCAATTAATGTTTTTCAGTTAAGTAATTGGACGCACTCAAGAAAAGCTTTTACTGAAACAGAAGAAAGAAATAGACCCAGAGTTGTTACAGGAAGGGAATGTTGGGGTGCCTACAGCTTGCTGTTCAGTTGGGAAGGAAATCTATTGATCCACTATAGAATTTCTGTGTTAGGTTAGGTAGTTGAATTTACGTCGCACTAGAGAAACACAACAAAAGAATTTCTGGACCTGTAGATTTGACGTGCACATATATCGAGATTACTATAAAGTCCGTTGTACTAGTAATTACGTCAGTACCGAGACATTTATTAAATTTCAGTCCAGAGACTAAATACGTTACCCAACTAAAATTTACTACTGAAAACAATAGACTTAAAACTAGATTTACAGCCAATAGTGTAAAAACATTAAGGTCATGTTTTAAAAAATACTTAATGTGGAGAGTTTAGAGATTTTTAAGGAGTGAAAAATACTCATACGAATAGTGTCAGGTCCTCAAATTTTAAATCGCAAGCCTAAATTTGACCTACTTCATAAATAATATATACTTTACCACGAAATGACAACGTATAAAAAAAATTGCTTCACTGTTAGTAAAGCAACACATCCTAAAACTTCTTGTTTTTAAAATAAGACTGTTACAACTATTTCTGTCAGTTTTGAGGGATGCATTCAATAAAAAGCTTTGATTTTAATAATTTGGGCTACAAAAAAGTAAATTTAAAAAATACTTTTTATGATGTGTTTCAAAGAAAATAAAGACTTTTCAGTGTAAAAATAAATGAAATATTAGAGAAAAAAGAATGCTTTCGATTAAGAATAAGTTTGTTTTGTCTATATATCATAATATTTGGTGTTAATTTATAATATTAGAGGCATTTTCTGTCAAGGTAAATGTAGGTGGTTGAAGTGTTTTTGCGTCGAAAAGTGTTTTCTGTACGTATTCCCAACGTTTCGTCACTTGGCCTTTTTTCCAAATACCGTTTCCGTCACCTGACCGTGGTTCAAAATTACATGGCGTCGTCCTCGGATCTTCCCTTTGGATTCATCATTGACCGTCGTTAATAGCCCGTTGTATTGTATCAGTGCGACGTTAATTAAAATACCTACCTACCTACCGAATATAATTTCAATCCGTTCCGAATAAAAATTCCAAAGAATAAATTCAGAATTTATTTATGATAGTTGATTGTACAAAGCCAATTAGATTAAACGCCAAACGTCGCCAAAACGGCTATAAACTACAATTTAAAGTCTCCCCTATTCATATTACACGAGAGCATTTGGGTTGTGCAAATAAAATATTCACATTTTATCCAGTTTTTTGTTTAACCTTTAGACTAAGACCAGTACAGCTTTTGTACCATGACCTCACCAAAAAAGAAATTAGACAACCGCCAGTACAGCAGTCGTACCTTGAAAGTTATAAGAATCGCACCAAGAAAGAATTTAGACTACGCCGTTACAGCTAGGGATGTCAATTTTCAATCCGACCGGATTGGTACTTTGTTAATAAGTCTATCTAACCAGTATGTATGTTTCCAAAATTGGCTGAAAGTAGGTAAAAAGGATATTATTCCAAATTGACGAACAAAACATTTATTTTAGCATTAGAAAATCAACTTTTTAAAAATTATCTATAGGTAGGAAATCAATCACCGACAATTAATTATAGTAACTACTAGTAGTAAGTATTAAAGAATTGATGGCGATCAGTCTTACTTGTTTCCACACCAAAAAACATCAGTTTGTTTCAAAGGTAGTACTTTTCTATTTATGTAAAAATAAGTAGTCTCCATCTCTAATGTCGTTGAGCAAATGACATATAAATTGTACCTAACCTTGTCTCATACTAACATAAAAATCTAATCTTTGGCAGTTTGGGGTCAACATAACAAACAAAGGAACTCTTAGTTCTTCTTAATTGCTTAAATAGAAATTATACAGAATGAAAATCACTTTTGAGTTTGAAAGAATGGTCTAAGGAAACAAATCGTATTAATTGTGCCATCTCCCAACCTACTTCTCAATGAACTGCAAATATAGCCAGCGGCCGAGAAGGCTCTCTCAGCTCCTACACTAGTTGGTTTAACCGTCATTAAATAGTCGTACATAAGAGACAAATATTTTCCTTTGACTCAATTTCATATATGAAGTCATTTCTTTCTTCAGTATTTTCTCAAAATCTGTTTCTTTTCTAAAGTTTGTCTTTTTGCAATAGTCTTCATTTTCTTCTAGAATTTCTTTTCTAATTCTTCTTTATAAAAAAAAATATTATTGATAATTTAATTTATTATTTTTGCTAGAATTCTCCAAAATAATGAAATATAAAATCGATTAATTCACAATCGATTGCTTAATAAACAATTTTGCGACTTTAAAGGTGGGTTTGAACAATCGATTATTTAATTTTAAAAGAATTCGGGCTTCTCGGATCCGGTAGGTGGCCAAATGATGCCGGATCGGATTACAATCCCTAGTTACAGCAGTTGTACTTGAAAGTTATAAGAATCGTGCCAAGAAAGAATTTAGAATACTGCCGCTACAGCCAGTTTTACATTGAACGTTATAACGATCGTGCCAAGAAAGAATCGTATATCTATAGCCGTAGTCAAAAGGTTAAACTGGAAATTTCTTTAACAAGCGACATGCTGAAAATGTATTCAATAATCACAAATATAATAGGGCATAATAATCAAAGTTATACCAAAGGTATCAAAACGCTTAGTGCCCTCTGCAACTATACTAATAGGGAGAGTAGTTCAATTAGCCTATCTCTGGAGCAACACGGTGGTCTATTGGCGATAGTCCGGGATGAATCCCGAAGAGAAACATCGGAGGACAACACTTCATAATTTAAAACCACGGTCAGATGACGAGGCAACACCTGAGCTAACACCCCATTCTCGAAACTTTCCCATGTAACGTCAGGGCCTACGTCATCATGAGCACCCAGAATGCTTTGCAAAAGACAGAGGGAACAACGAGTGTGGTGGAGACGGCTGATGACGTTGTATTCAACTAAGTTTAAATGTCTTTCTTTTAATTTAATGTAATGTTTGTCCGTCCAAGAGGTGCACGTTCCTGTATTGTGTGTTTGTGTTGTCCAAGGCAATAAAGACTTGACGGTCTAATCCAGCTACCTTATTGTCTTTGAAACACCCTACACATACCACGCCAATGAGGATATTTACGGTTTCGACGGATTTAACGTGCCCCAGTCCCTACGTACACCACGATCTTTAGATGGATCGAGTTTCGAACTCTCAATCCTCTGTTTGCTAATCCGACACTCTTTTCAACCGAACTTCCACGGTCCCTATATTATCCAGATAGAAAAACCCTCTCATGAGTCAAATCGTGACCCGAAAGTGTTCGCGAGTTTTTTTCGTCGAATTTCAGGCTTCTTCAGGCTACATCACTCGAGATATGATTGGAGAAATCGAGCACAAACCTGATAAGTTCTTTTTGAACTCATAAAATACAGTTTTCACACCTTTCGGCAAAGTCTGGCGAAATTTTCGTGAACTCTACTGCGGAGGTAAAACTAGTTGCAGAGATCATTTATCGCTTCGACAGTTTAACTGACATATTGTCATGTGTTATTGATCTTATCTAAAAGGTCGCTGAACTGTAAAATGCTCTTTGAACTTCTTTACAGCAATTTGTGTTAATTGTAAACATAGATGTAACAGTGGCGTTAATTTCGAGTGGTCTGAAAGTACATTCGATTGTTAAAAATTGGTATAGAAGTTCAAAATATTTTAATTCATAGCAGGCTATTCAAACAGAAGTTGAAATATATATGAAATACAGTTGAATTTAGGTTTATCTTTACAGCACTTAAGTAAACGCATTTATCAATCAAGTAAAATATATATAGAACTGAGTTTTAGGTCACAATCTTGTGGCAACTAAAGCTAATTACAGTCTGATAATTTCAATATTTGGAAATATTTAAGGAAAGAATCTAGGAAAATTACTACAAAATTCTTTACATCTTTCTATTTTTTTTTCTTTTCTTTCATTTTTCACTAGTTGCTTATTTGACAAAAAAATTGTCATATAATGCCATTTCCAACTGCTTTATATTATATATAACTTTGATCTTACACCATATATTATATTATTAATCTTCCAATTACAAAAATAAATTCATAAATGAGATTGTACAGTATAAAATCAATATTACTCTAAATCAGATTGGTTTTGATCCCATACCGTCGTCAATAGCCCGTTGTGTTGGGTTCCAGTGCAAAGTTATTTAAGTTACCTACCTCTAAATATAAAATGTATGATTACGTTAGATGAAGCACAAGTCGTATCAAAACTTAGAAAAACTGTGCTGCCGTTTTTGTAAAAAACGCTGGTGTGTCAAATTTTAACAACAGCACATCTGCCATTTGCTTTATATGATATAAAGTTATGACTATAAACCACTTTTTTACATTAACCTAATGTTTATGATAAATATTCAAGCATCAAAGATGTGTAATGCAGGTATTAGTGGATCAAAAGTTTTATTACAAGTGTAAGTACTCAAAAGAAGTTTTCTACCAAATCTAATTTACTAATATGGTACTGAAATTTTTATATACTTCTAAGAAGTAAAATCCATCGTTAAAGTTATTTTTGTAGTAAAAATACGCGGATAAACATACTTATAAAAATTATTAAAAATTTGAAACGTCAGATATCCACCATTATTGTGTAACATTTAGACTACGGACAGTACAGCAATTGTACCTTGAGAGTTATAAGAATCGCGCCAAGAAAGAATTCAAACTATGGCTGTGGTACAGCAGTTGTACCGTAAGACGTTCTCGCCAAGAAAGTATCGCGCTAGTTGTTGTTTCTTATGCCTACACTGGCAGACCGGAGGAGTGCCAGGCCCGTCGAAGACGGCAAGAGGCGAGGGGGTGCGCCTTCCATGTTATTGAGCCCCATTGGGAGGAAGTCCGACTTTGCTCGACATACATGACACATCCGTTATACAGGAAGGCCCCTTTCATACATCCATTCATTCACACATATCGTAATTTTAGATCCCAATCAGAGGCCGATAACCCCCTGATCAGGTACCCCCAGAGGTATTGATTTGGTATGGGAACATGGGGGACTTTGTGACCACGACCTATTTAACGTGCCCCAGTCACCATTAGTGAACACGACGGTCTTTAGCCAGGTCGAAGCGCCGATTTCGCAATCATCAGAATTGCAGGCTCCGCCGAGGACAGAACCCACAACCCTTCTGATGCGAGCCCGACGCTCTTCTGACTGAGCTACCGCGGCTCATCGCGCTAGTTATATTTATAGCCGTATTCAAAAGGTTAATGCTAATTTTACTTGGCATTGTTTTGCATACCTCTTGTTTTGCTTGATTCTTTCTAACAAATTTCTATACGTGATGGTTACAATTTATAAAACTTCTAACTATAAACTAACTTCTAGTAGTATTATTTCTAGTTTTAGAATTATATAATAGGGAGTTGAAACAAACATGAATTGCATTAGACAGAGTGTAAAATAATAAAGATATCCAAATCTCTGAATATTTAATATTTTTTTAAACGTTTCGGTTCCAACTTATATTGATCTACTTGAACTACATCTTATCTTGATACTTAGTATTACATTGTAAATCGTTCTAAGTTTTGCATTTTCAGTCCCTTGGATCATTTACATTTCCAATTAGTTTTGTTCGCATGTCTAAAATTGTGAAACTTTGTTATAGATACTTGCTCCAGAGCGACGTTAATTAAGTTACCTACATCTAAATCGTAAATGTATGATCACGTTAGCTGAAACACAATTCGTACCAAAACTTAGAAAATCCACGCAACCATTTTTTTGTAAGAAACGCTGGCGGGACAAATTTGTCCAACAGCTCATCTAGCATTTACTTTGTAACATAAATTTTGACTATAAACTACATTTACATATTAAACTATTTTTTACCATAAATATTCAGAAATCAAATATTTGTAATTCTACGTATTCATATTTCTAAATATCCCAAAATCGATTTTTTTTTTTAATTTCGGTTCCAACTCATCTAGATCTACATATTTTTATACTTAGTATTACACTGTGGATCGTTCTTAGATTTGCATTTTTAGGCTTAACAATTAACAATTGGCCTTAGATACTTACACTTCAAATTAGTTTTGCTCGCATACCTAAAATTCTAAACTTTGTTATAGAATGCCCAGTTGCCATGTTCGTGAGACCATTTGCTTTTGTGGAAAGAATTCCATTGGTGTTCTTGCCTATGAACGGAATGCTCGTTTATCCTGGAGCACATTTGATTATATCTGGTAACAATCGTTTTCAGTGTCTCAAATAATTTTGTAATATTCCAATACGAAACAACGGCCAACACATGTAAGGCACATATGCGATATACGCACGCATATAATGCATAAGTAGTTTTATAATTTTAACTTCTTTCTAAGACTTCTGTCTTCGTACAAATAGTTTTTCCAATTCTAAAAACTCAATGTGTAAGCAACTCAGCGTATGCTTAAAGAGAAATGGCACTTTTTCAAAAAATATCTCATTTTAGTGAGAGCATTTTTGTACATGGAATTATACTGCAAGGTTAAATTCTGGCATTTATCAAAACTCAGTGAGAAATACTTTTTCCTAAAAACGTGAACTGATCTTATTGATATAGTAATAATATTACATTACTCGTTATTTCGTCAACTAAATCACCTTAAGTATTTAGATACATATATTTTATTTGTGTAAAATTAATATTATTATAACACGAAAGGTTGATGTTATTTTTAATCTCCTTTCTTTCTCCCCGTCAAATTTCTTCAACCTTATTTTAACTTGACTTTAGTAAAAGTTAAACTTAGACTTAACTAAGACTTAATCTAACTAAACATAGCTAAAACTAGTCTTAACTAAGCTTAAACTAAGTTCTATAATCTTGAAGCTAAATTCTTATGATTCTAGTAGTATGAAACCGCTTTGTACTTTTAATATCATAGGGTGAAATAGTGTCATATTTTTAAGCCTATTTCCAATCCCTTGCGTTAAACTATATGTTGGGAGTTCAAATCATTTACTTTTAAATTGTAATACACATTATCATTATTTATCTATTATTACAAAAGTGTGGATATTCCAGAGGAAAACATATTTTAAGAAACTACTGTTTATTAATATCATACTCATAATGATATTCAGCAAAATATGATCACAAGGTACAGGAAATAAGGTAATAATGTAGAGAAAATATGTGAAAAGTAGTTAATAAGATCCATTATTATATACAACGTAACTTTAAAACCTAAAATTTTTATAGCACTTAATAAATTTTAGAAAATAATACTTTAAAATTTTCTATTTAAAAAAATATGCGTCGCGTTAATATTATACATGACGACTACCTTCGACTTCTATCAAAAAATAGCGGGAGACTTTCAATGCCTCTCTCTCTCTCTCTTTTTTTTTTAATGAAATAAATACTTCTTGGAATTCCGCGAGAGAATTTTTTTGACAAGATTCACTTTTCGAACTAAAGTAATACTTTAAAATCTTCTATTTATAAAAATATGCGTCGCGTTAATATTATACATGACGACTACCTTCGACTTCTATGAAGAAATAGCGGGAGACTTTCAATGCCACTCTCTCTCTCTATCTATCTATCTATCTATCTCTCTCTTTTTTTTTCTTTATAAAATAAATACTGCTTGAAATTCCGCGAAAGAATTTTTTTGACAAGATTCCTTTTCGAACTAAAGTAATACTTTAAAATCTTCTATTTATAAAAATATGCGTCGTGTTAACATTATACATTACGACTACCTTCGACTTCTATCAAGAAATAGAGGGAGACTTTCAATTCCTCTCTCTCTCTCCATTTTTTTTTATAAAATAAATACTGTTTGCAATTTTGCGAAAGATTTTTTTGACGAGATTCATTTTCGAACTAAAGTAATACTTTAAAATCTTCTATTTATAAAAATATGCGTCGTGTTAATATTATACATGACGACTACCTTCGACTTCCATCAAAATATAGAGGGATATTTTCAATGCCTGCCTCTCTCTCTCTCTCTCTCTCTCTCTTTTTTTTTTTTTTTTTTTTTTTAGAAAATAAATACTGCTTGAAATTCCGCGAAATAATTTTTTTGACACGATTCATTTTCGAACTAAAGTAACCTCTTCATAGTTCATCACTTTAGATAACAGTTTTCAGAAGCTTGATTTGTAAACAGGTAGGTATGTATTTAATTAAAGTCGCAATGGACGACGGACTATTGGCGACGGTCTAGTATTAAATTTAAAGGGAAAGATTTGAGGACAACAGCACGTAAATTTTGCACCACGATCAGATGCATGGCTTGAAATAAGTCGGGGCAACCACGGGAAATGCCGTAAGCTTAACTTAAATCGCCGCGACAATCAACGGTTCTCACGGCAAGTTTCGCTTCGAGTATTTGAAACCGAATGTTTCATTATTTCTCTTTGAAATACCAGCTATTAAAAATAATTTTTAAAGAAAAAACTAAATCTTAATGAGGATAAGTGCTGATGGTCCTTCGGTTTCAGATTTTACGGCTGATCGAGCAGTTCAGAAATGGTTTCGTGAATGTCCTCCCAGACCTTGCTTTTAGCTATGTAGCTATGAAACAACTACAATTTTCTCTATCCTAATTATTAACTGATCCCTACTTAAACTTGATAATAAGGAGATAAACGTGTATCTACAATATATTACTTGAGTGTTTCTTTTTATCTCTCAGATGTATTTTAGGGTTTCTTATGAAATTGCAGAAAGTTTACAAGAAAAGTGAAGTATTTTTTTCTTATTATTATTGCATTATTCATTCAATTGTTTAAAAGTTTAGCAAAAAATTTGCAACTGCAATTTACCGTTATTACGGAAATTTTAGGTTTTGCCGTGAGCTGAATAATTTTTGTTGTCAGAGCTTTTAAAAGCTCACAGCAATATTTGCTGCCAGCTTCAAAATCTTATTTCGAGCCATGGTGATATGACGAGATTTTAAAACAGACCGAAGCATTTAAAAATTAAAAGCGACAACCAGGAAAAAATTAACTTTGTTTCTCGATTTTGTAAACAAGATGCCTCTTTTTTTCAATAGCCTAAATTTATCAATCGCCTTAGAAGTTTTTCGCAATGTTCCTGACTTTTGAAACAAGAGTAACAGCATATTACAATTTGGAAATTGCATAGATAGAACAGGCTAAAGGTAAGAATCATTTTTAAGAAGTAATAAACATGTTTGAGTGTAATTAAGTTCATTGCAAATGGCCTTATTAAATTGCGCCACAAGGAATATACGCATGTACAGTTCATGCCATGTATGTGTGAAATGAAATGGCACGTAAGATTGATTTTGTTTTTTAAATACTCTTATCGGTCAAGTATGCGAAACAGGTAAGAGATACATTGATATTTTCTTATTGGTAAAAATGCTTTCGCTTTAAATTTTTACGCAATGCGATATTAAAATGTTTGATTGATTTTTTAGGTATTTCAAGGCTAGCTCACAGTAAACATCTGTCTTGAAATGTGTTAAAGCTTTTTTGTCGCATGGATGACAATCAATTAGAACCCCTTCCCAGATATTTGGAGTTCATTGTGATGAGAATAAAACTTTTTTATGGCTTGGAGATGATGAGGAGCGTTGGAATCTCCAATACCACCTGTTGTTAATTCGTCTTAACTGGGAAGGAGAATCAACCAATGGTACATTCTAACCTTGTGCAGCTCTTCGCATTGGATGGGCTCCAGGTAAACTTACTGTATTGTAAATCCTTAAAATATAGATTTTAACAGCATATTTTATGTTAGATCCAATTCACAAACGGTAAATTTTTCTCGACATCATCAAAAATCGGAAATACCTTCATAACGAGATATCTCGAGATCCGCAAATTTGGTCGGACCTTGATGAACGAGACATCTTGTTGAAACTTTATTGTAGGGTTAATAGAGGATGTATCCCAACCTGGAACTAGATTGTTGTGTAAAATTGAAATCAACAGTTTAAAATACTCATGTATAGATATTGAAGAAAAGTAAATTAATTTTTGTCTTGAAAACTGGTTGCAGAAGTACAGCATGCGTACTTTATCATCAGAAAGCATCAACTTTTACGTACTCCAAACTTTATTTTAAAGAACTTTACAGACTACTGATAATTAGAAAAACCATTTGTAGGGAAAGTGTTTATGCCAGAGACGTACACTTTGAGCATTGATTGTTTTTAATTTCTTGATTTAACATTGCAGTAATAAACATAGTATGGAAAAGGGCTGCTCGTGTTTTTACCAACATTTCATGCATTCTCTTAATTTGATTCGATACATACACTACCCTAAAATAATGGAACGGACGCCAGTGGATTTTCATAAAATCCGACTACTTGTTTGGGGTGTTTGTCGTGGTATGGCCTGGGACTTTTGCATGTTGTTCCTAGTAAATTGAACGCCGACGCCTGCATGAACATTTTGGACAGTAAGGTTCTTCCTACGTTCTGGCAATTTTATGGAATGTTACTTCCAGGACGACAATGCTTTGTGTCACGTTGCAGCCTCTGTCAAGCAATGGTCTCAAGATATAGATGCAAAACGTCTTCCCTGGCCTGCTCAGAGTCCCGACCTAAACCCCATAGAACATTTGTGGGACGAGTTAGAGCGACGCTTACGGACTAGGGAACCGCGTCCGAAATCTACAGCTGAGCTGACGACATTCTTACAGCAGGAATAGACACAAATACCCATAGCTGTGTATCAAAACATTGTTGAAAGTATGCCCAGAAGGGTTGCTAGTGTAATTGCAGCACGTGGGAGACCATCCCCCTATTAAAGCATGTATTCTTTCCCTTATACCATCACATCTTACTGTCCAGTCCATTATTGTAGGGTGGTATATTCCCCTCTGAGCGTCAAATATATGCCTTATTCCACCTTGCAATTTTTCTACATGGCTTCCAACCAGTTGTTGACTTTGACCAATGAAAATTATCTAGACCTCTTTTAATCAATGAATTTGCATATCTATTCATTAAATAAATTATATGGTGAAAATAATGCACATCTTGGAAATCTCGGAGGATTCATCAAGAATATTTAAAAGATAGGTGTTTTTCGGAAATAAAACTTGTTCTTTTTTAGAAACATTTCCCTCAAGCAAAGACATTGTAGCAAGAGTTTTCGCTTTTTTTTATTTCTTAAACAAAGTTTGCCCCGTGGGTAGAGTGCTTTGATTTCCAACTATCTTCAATATTATATAATATCGATATAAAACACACTATCAAACTTTTCCCTGAACTCTCAAAAAAGTTTTTCTGTGTTGTAATAAATATAACGTCACACAAGTAAGGATTTCTAGAGGCCTGATTAACTTAACTAAAATTCGTATACAACTCTTCCCATTTACTAGATACTATGCATTCTAGCATGTGACTTATTTTAACCTTCTGGAGGATTCTCATACACATATACTCTATAACAAAATAAATCGACTCACCAAGAAGGAGTTGTCCGATTGCGATAAAAATTGGTTGTTGTTGTTTCTTATGCCTACACTGGCAGACCAGAGGAGTGCCAGGCCCGCCGAAGACGGCAAGAGGCGAGGGGGGTGCGCCTTCCATGTTATTGAGCCCCATTGGGAGGAAGTCCGACTTTTGCTCGACATACATGACACATCCGTTTTACAGGAAGGTCCCTTTCATATATCCATTCACTCACACATATCGTAATTTAGATCCCAATCAGAGGCCGATAACCCCCTGATCAGGTACCCCCAGAGGTATTGATTTGGTATGGGAACATGGGGGACATTGTGACCACGACCTATTTAACGTGCCCCAGTCACCATTAGTGAACACGACGGTCTTTAGCCAGGTCGAAGCGCCGATCTCGCAATCATCAGAATTGGAGGCTCCGCCGAGGACAGAACCCACAACCCTTCTGATGTGAGCCCGACGCTCTACTGACTGAGCTACCGCGGCTCTAAAAATTGGTGGATGTGAAGAACGTACACAGAAAAACCAACGATTAAAATTGCAGAACAATTGAATGATTTATTTCACAGTTTGACCGTTACAAAGGGAGGAAGTCACTAAGGCGCTGGACTAGTCAGTCACTAAGACTGAAAACAATCCCGGATGGTGTCCTGCGGAATTTCTTGCCATATTGTCTCCAACTGTCGGGCAAAAACGTTCCGGGATGGTTGCAATCGCCTTCCCATAACGTCCTAAATTTGCTCTAAAATTTGCTCTTGACCGTTACAAAGGGAGGAAGTCACTAAGGCGCTGGACTAGTCAGTCACTAAGACTGAAAACAATCCCGGATGGTGTCCTGCGGAATTTCTTGCCATATTGTCTCCAACTGTCGGGCAAAAACGTTCCGGGATGGTTGCAATCGCCTTCCCATAACGTCCTAAATTTGCTCTAAAATTTGCTCTTGACCGTTACAAAGGGAGGAAGTCACTAAGGCGCTGGACTAGTCAGTCACTAAGACTGAAAACAATCCCGGATGGTGTCCTGCGGAATTTCTTGCCATATTGTCTCCAACTGTCGGGCAAAAACGTTCCGGGATGGTTGCAATCGCCTTCCCATAACGTCCTAAATTTGCTCTATGCGAGAGAGATCAAGAGACCTAGCTAGCCAAGGATGTGTTGGGAAAGCTTGAAGACAATTCATAGCAACACTTGCCGTGTGCGGCCGGGCATTATCTTATTGAAAAGTAAGTCCGGAGTGTCGCAATAGGAACGGTAACACAACCGGTCGTAGAATGTCGTCTAGTACCGCTGCGCTGCAAGTGTGCCAGAAACGACTACCAAAAGAGCCCGGCCATCAAAGGAGATGGCACATAACGCCCTGTTGTGGGCATGTGTGGTGTGCGATAGTAAGGGCAGTACCCTCACGCTGCCCTGGACGTCTTCAGAAACGTCTGCTGTTGTCGTCAGGACACAGTTGGAAACGGGACTCGTCACTAAAGACAATACGTCCCCAGTCAGCACAGTTTCAAGTTGATCGAGCTCGGCACAACTCCTTCTTGGTGCGACGATTTTTTTTTTTTTGCTATAGAGTGTTTTGAGGCACCACAGTAATACAAATAAAGTTGGACAAAGTCGAATACCTGTATAATTTTTCTTTATTACACTTATAAGATTTGAATTTACAACTGGAACTATCTACGCGCCTATTTCACGACACAATTAATGAACTGATGTTTCTGAAGAAACAGTAAGTTTCTTTTCTCATAGTTTGTCTTTTTGCTTTCCCCGGGGTTCGACTTCCCCGTCTTTTGAGAGCTACCTCGTTCACCACTTTTCTCTGTGGCTTCTCTCGCTCGAGTCCCTTTTCCTTTTTTCTCCTGGAATCCCCGTCGCTTCTTTTTCAAAATGACACCTCCCACACTCAAGGAGTGTCATATCCCCACACTCAAGGAGTGTCATATCCCCACACGTGCGAAGGGTTGTGAAACCGTTAGCTGGCGGTCTGTCACAAACACCAGGTGTCAGGTGGAAAACGGGGTGCACTAGAGTCGGACGCCGACCCTGAGTTATTACCATACGTGGCTGTCGGCTCCCTTCTCGTGGAAAAGTTTCTTTTTTCCAGCCGCCACGATCCCACAGTGTATAAAGTTTCTGCAACCTGCAGTTTTCCCTGAAATTATTTCAAACCCTTCTCGACCAATATGATCTTTCCAAGAATTATTTCCGCCAATCGGTTACTCAGTCATTACATGTACTGATAACATTACTCGGACGTTTCGTGACGCTAAGAAGGTTAAAACTACCTGCCCGGAAACACGCTTTCTAAATTTCTTCATCTGCACAGAAACTTCGATCCGTTTGCGATTATGTCGATGAAATTGTACTCTATCCAACTTAACTCCATCATGGGATACCAACCGTACGATTGGGTTTACGGCAAACAAAATTTCCCATAACGTGAAGATGACCAAATGAGAAAAGGAAAAAAAAAATTATCGATGAGGTTTAAGAGGAAATTAAAGTGTTGAAGTTAAGAAGTGAACTTAACCACTTGCTTGAATTCAAACTGCCTGTAGGCCACAAATCGCACGATTTGCACTATTTTCCTTTGTAGCAAGGGATGGACAGTCAGGCTATTAAGCCAGGCGTTGTAGTACTGAGTTGCTGGTTCCTTGATGTGTAGATGAGATGTGATAGTACCAGGTGGTAACACAGTGGTCAGGGTCTGCTTCCATGACACAGATGCAGAGGTCACTACAGTGGATATTCGTCCGAAATAGATACTGTAGGAACGGGCCATGGCCCGTGTAAAAGTGTGTGAGCTCTGGGGTGGAGATGAGGCACTTTGTGCAGACCTTGGGGGAAAAACCGAATGTTCTCATACCTTTGATGGAGTTTATCCATCTCTCTTGCCAGCTGTTAGTTGATGCAAGCTTGAGGGACCACTTCAGATGAGACGCCGGGAGAGGGAAGGGATGCAAGGGGATGGACGCATTAACGGTGGCACTTCTTGCAAGATAATCTGCTGCTTCGTTTCCTTCAACACCGTAATATCCTCGGACCCAAAATATATAAATTTGGTTTGCCACATTTTACTTCACGAAGACTAGTTTCACTGAGATCGACAACCTTAGAAACTATGAATTTCCATGCCCAACCAGGAATTTGTACTCGGAACATGTACCGAGATCCAGAGCAGATTTACAAGTTTTGTGGTACAAGGGCCATATTTTCTAAACAGCGGCAAACACAAGACATACAATACAATGAGAGAGGAAGAAGACGAAGCAAAAGGCAGAAATGTAAAAATGAAAGAGAGGAAAGATCACTCGGAGCTGAAAATGTGTGAGTGATGTTTCACGCGAGTTCTATTCTGCTTAGTCGATTCACCGGTAGCCATCAGAGTCAATTTTGGGATTAGTCTACTAAAGATGGACTGATAAAGATAAGCCGTAAAATGTGTAATGAGGCATTGTACTCTCCCGATCCACTTTTGCTTTCGGCTGAATAGTCACAAAGCATCTTTAACTGAAAACGAAACTTAAAAGGGATGATTCTCTGCTGATGAAGCTATACCTAGCGACGGTTGCACTTCTCTGATGATTAGGGCAACTTTTTTGTTGCAGTAAAAATGGGAAAAGTTGCATTTATCATTCCCTAAAGTTGCATTTATTTTTGATACACTAAATTCTAAAATAAATTATTCGCAAAAAATGGGAAAAAAATTAAAAATATATTGACAATTTTAGTCGTGTACAACAGTATTATAATATATACTGAAACACAGAAGAACGTTGTATGGCCGATCCTTGGCCAGTAATTTCATTAACATTGAAAACCTGCGCCAGCAGCAGTCATATAATGTGCTGTATCGGATAGTAGAAGCGCAAAATCCATTCTCTCAACATTCAGAGATTTTAAAACGTCATCTATAAGGCTAACAACATATTGATGATCGACACTCACCTCGCAAACTCTGCTGTCGATTAAGCAAGTTTCCTCTGGATTATCAAGAGTGTCAACTAATGTGTTAAAGTGCGTCTTGCCATTTATTTCACTTTCGTCTTAGGACGAACACCTTCTTACCATGAACTTGTTTGATCCGCAATACTTCAGAGTTCGTAAGATCAGATACACGTGATCGAAGGGTTGATTCAGAGAGCAAAAAATGAAATAGTAATTTGATATAAATTAATTTTAAGCTATATTTTAAAAAGTTGCAGGTGGTTGCATAAATGTAAAAAGTTGCATTTATGTTGCGGTTATAACTCACTTACTATACACCCCATGAATGAGGAATTTTGGTTTTAGTACTTTACATGCAGCGTAGAACGCGTGAAAAATAGTTGCATTTGTTGCAAAAAGTTGCCCTACTGATGGTGTTGTGGGTTGGATTTGGGGAGTCGAGAAGAAAGCGGGCCGCGTGTATAAGTTTGAAGGGAGAAGGAACTGACAGCAATAATTTTTAGGGGTATTTTTTATTAACCCTCCTGATAATTGTCTCTACGAGATGCCTCGTCATTAGAAAAACTGACCAGGTCTTGGTAAACGAAATATCTCGTCAGAAAAAAACTGACCAGATCCTGTTTTTGTCATCATAAAAAAAAATCCTAAATTGATTTTAGGATAAAGCAATAATAGTATTATTTGTATGACACTGATGCAATTTTTTAACTTTGATAAAGAATGACTCGAAAATAATATTGGCATAAACAAAGTTTAAAAATGAATCTTAGTAATAAACACATGGATTGAAAACAATATGATTTGGACGATTACCTATTTAGAACAGAAATACTCTTTGCTTGTTTCTGTGTTTCTAACAACTCAATGCTTTTCGTTAATTTAAACAAAATTACTGTTCTTAAAACGCATTATTGTTAATGAATCACATTAAAATATGAAAATATAATTTTAATTAGTATAAATTAATTGCAATTTAATAAAACGTTTAGTGAGGTACTGATAATGTTTATAGTAATGTCAGATAGGAGAATGTATTCAATTTTAGTCAACTCTGAAATCATTAACATACATGTATAATATATATATATATGAGAGTTAGATCTTATTTCAGAAAAAAGCTCATATAAGAGTAATTTTCACCTATACAAAAATTTTAGAGACTGTATACATATACACCTGATGAAAAGCGACATTCAAATAAAGAAGAGATATAAAATTGAAAATCCAGCAGCACATTTGACTTCGATTTGAAACTGGTATAATTCATCAGCATATACAGGGTGGTCCCGAATTCATGGTACAAACTTTAATGGTAGGTACAGGACATTGTAACAATGATTTATTGTATAGGAATGTATAGTCGCAAGTGACGCGGTGAGGCGTAAACAGGGGAAATAAAAGGAAAGAGAAATGGAGTGATCGGTTGGTATCATTGCCGGTAGAGGGCAGTAGATGTCTAGCCGCTGTTGAACATGATGCATCGCAGTAGGGAAAAGCGCCATTCACAATTGTGCTGCCGTAGACGATGGGTGACTTTACGTATGCAGAAAAAGCAGACATGCATTACATGTACGGCCGTGCAAATGGTAACGGCAGAGCTGCGTTACGAATGTATCGCGCGGAGTATCCTGATCGACGAATGCCGGATCATAGAATTTTTCAACGGTTACATCGTCAACTTTGTGAAACAGGTGCGTTCGACGTCAACAGACATGGCGCTGGTCGAGTAAGAGCTGTACGCACTCCAAGGCTGGAAGAAAGCATCTTGAACATTGTGGCTGATAGACCCGAGTCAAGCACAAGAACTGTTGCGCGTGACGTAGGTGTGAGTCATCAGACTGTATGCAGAGTGTTAAACGAAAATCGCTTACGCCCCTTCCATTTTCAGAAAGTACAAGCATTGAATCCGGCAGATTATCCTCGCCGCGTGAACTTCTGCCTGTGGGTGATGCAGCAATGTGCGTTGCAGCCGGATTTTGTAGATTATGTGCTATTTACAGATGAAGCGACATTTTCACGCGAGGGTGTCTTTAATGCGCACAATTCCCATGTGTGGGCAACCGATAATCCACATGCAACGCGTCGACATGCGTTTCAACAACGTTTCAGTATTAATGTGTGGGCTGGTATTGTGAACGACTTTTTGATTGGCCCATACTTACTACCCACGCGGCTCACTGGCGGAAGCTATCTTATTTTTCTGAAAGAAGTGTTACCACAACTGCTGCATGATGTTCCGATCGCCATTCGTAACCGCATGTGGTTTCAGCACGATGGGGCGCCAGCACACTTCAGCATTGATGTACGGAATTACCTGAATGCCACGTTTGGTACTCGATGGATTGGGCGTGGTGGACCAGTCCCTTGGCCACCCCGATCTCCCGATTTATCGAGCCTCGATTACTTTTTATGGGGACATCTAAAGCATCTTGTTTATGAGACTCCAGTTGACTCAGATGAGGATCTCGTCGCTCGCTTATCTGTAGCTGCTGCAGGTGTGCGTGAAATACCAGGCATCTTTGAACGTGTACGCCAATCGCTCCACCGACGCTGTCAAGCATGTATCGATACTGGTGGACGCAATTTTGAACAATTACTGTAAACATGACACTTGTCAACAACGCTTTCAATAAAATCTTTGTTTTTCCTTTCGGCCGTTATTTCCCCTGTTTTCGCCTCACCGCGTCACTTGCGACTATACATTCCTATACAATAAATCATTGTTACAATGTCCTGTACCTACCATTAAAGTTTGTACCATGAATTCGGGACCACCCTGTATACTTATTGAAAAATTATTTCAATATTTGATTGAGTATAAGGCATTTGTATGCTGATTGAAAAATTTAAATCATGATTTTGCGCAGTAACTTTTCTCGAAGAAACAGTACTATAGTCTCTCTTCCTCTCACCTACTCTCTCTCTCCCCTCTCTCGCTGTGTTTTTTAAAGTGTCAATGAAATCATAACCTGATTTAGTGAACTGTACACGAAAATTTTGAAAATGAGAAATAATAAACAAGTACTTTAATTATTTCATCTTCTTTTTAGAATATCCCTCCAAGCACGATGTTAAAACTATGAATTTTCAAGATTTTCGACTCGGAGGACAAAACAATGGAATACTATGCCTCGCCTTCCCTTATTCCATCTAACTTTTCTATGCTTTAAAATATCTCTGTAGAGCAATAAAGCATCCTTTCCGATCACTTAACGACACTGATCCTAAAACGCTATCTATTACTGTATGACTTTATAAGACAACTGTACATTTTGGTGAAGCAGCTTTAAAATGAGAAATAAAAGTAAAATTAAAGTGCCAGTGACAATTATTCCTCTGACGTCTTGAGACAGAAGTTTTGACCGATAACGCCGAATGATCAACCCAGGGATGCAGTTGACATATTTGATAGCTTTGCTCCTGACAACTCCCGTTTCTATTGTCTCATCTGAGTCTATCGGACATGTAACAAGGGATTATTTCGGGGATATTTTCACACTTGACAATTGCAAACCAGGAACCTGTGATCGAGATGGACGAAGAGCAGCTCAAATCCCTGGCGAGAAATGCCGATGCCAGTGTGCGCCAACTCACTACACCTTCCGCGAAGACATGAAGGAATGTATTAAAGATGTCGGAGGTAAGATATTCGCTTTTCTGTTCGCGTGAAATTGAAAAAACACTGCTAGTTGGAATGCTGTTCCGTAACCTTAAAAAGGGCGAAGGTAACCCGGTTGGAAGAGTATCATTTGACCGTGGTTCCAAATCATGAGGCGTTGTACTTTGTTCTTGTCCTTAGGGATTGATCCCGGACGCGATTTTCCAAACCCTCATAGGTACTACAACTGGGGGCGGGGCTAACAGTAACGGCCAATGATCGCGAGCGCTGGATAGGAATCTCCTTCACTACGCTAAAGACAACTGAAATCCTGTCTGATCCTGTTTGCAGTGTAATAAATGAAACATGTTAAATAATTTTTCTGTTTTCTTTTTTGCTTTTCAGATCTATGGCTATGGGTGGGTAGAGGTGGGAGCCGAAAATTTGTATCCTTTTATTATATAAGTTAATAATTATATAAGTTAGTGTTTTATGTATGCTTTTTGTTACATCAGAATGGTCCTAAACCAGGGGTGGATACGACACCATCATCCTAAAGCAAAGGGGACGGCAGAGGGGCAGAAAATATCAGCTGGTAGTGAGTTCAGGAGTGGTTCTTAGATTATTTATCTAAAATCAACGGAACCTTGGAAAAATATAAAAAGGGTATTAAAAATTAGGAAAAGCAATTTAGAATCAAAAGGAATTAAATTGGAATTTTTTTTAAATAATTTGGAGGATCTAAAAAATTTTCCGCCGGATGGGTTCGAACTCGGGAAGTCATCCTCCGCTGCCGATGACAAACTGAAGGCAGGTGACTTTAGCCATTAGGCCATCGTTTCTTCACGAACAGAAGCTCTTTAAAAGAAGACATATTTTTATATTTGGTTGATTTCAGTCTCATTGGCCGTTATGGTTGCCCCGCCCCCAGTTGTAGTATCTATGAGGGTTTGGAAAATAGCATCCCGGACTATCGCCAATTGCCCGTTATATTCATCCAGTGCAATGTTTATTAACTACCTGTCACCTGGAAGAGTATTAGCAACCCGAGAGTTGTTATTTTTAATCCAACCCAAGACGTCATGTACATAAGGGACTGGTACACGTTAAAACTGTCGTGGCCTCAAACGTCCGCACGTTGGCGTGTTTTGGAAGTTCGGAGATTTGGGTGCCAGCTCAGATGTGACCTCGTCACCTGACCGTGGTGCAAAATTCAGTGGTGTTCTCGGGTTTTGATGACGCTAAATAAAGAGTAATATAAGACGTCGAAAATAGCCCGTTGTGTCGCTCCAGTGTGACGCTAAGTAAAATACCTACCGTGACCCAAAAAATATTTTTGATTGAAAAAATATTTAGCATTGTATTTCTGACAGAAATCATTGGAACGCTGTTCCAGAACTTCTTTCCTACAATGACGCTAAGCAGACTGAATTCCGGGATCTTTCTTATTAAATAACCCAGAAAGATCAGCTTTCCGGTGCCTCTTTTCCTAAACGACGCTAGGCGGATATTTTTTCAGTACCCCGTTTTCTAAATGACGCCAAGCGCATAGTGTTCCGAAACTTTTCCTAAATAACGTAAAACGGACAGCATTTAAAACAGTGTTTTGAGCTTAAAATAAACAATTAACTTCCAACTGGTACATGGACATTCTTTTCTGATTGCTAAACCTTCAAAAACCAAGATTCAATCATACTTATTCAGGTTAAATTTTTTATCATGAAATCATTTCATTTAACTTGAATTTTGTCGCAATTGACCATCACTTACTTCTTGTTACATTAAGAAAGTATTTTTGGTTTATTGTTTTTTATGATGCAAGGGGCGGATCTGACCGAAAACTGTGCCAAGTAATGTTTTTTCACTCATGTAAATGGACGTATACGGGCTAGAAAAGCTTTTACTAATACAGAAGAGAGAAATAGACCCAGAGGTTGTTACAGGAATGGAATCTGGGCAGCCTACAGCTCGCTGCTCAGTGGCCAAATCCATTCATCGATGAAAGAATTTCTGGGTTAGGTTGTTCAATTTACGTCGTACCAGAATCCCAACTAGATAATTTCTGTACCTGGAGATTTAACGTGTACATACATCGATGTTATTTGTAAACCAGTCGATATCCGTACCAAGATATTTATTAAATATCAGTCAAGAGACTAAAACCATTACAACTATGATTTACTTCTAAAACTTTAAACTTAAAACTAGATATACAACCAGTAGACTAAATACATTAAAAACTAACATTAAAACATTAAAACTAAATACATAAAAAATACATTAATGTCATGTTTTAAAAAATACTTAATGGGGAGAGTTAAAGATAAGCCGCGGGGTGACGAATTTTTTCATGAAATTTTCTACAGGGGTTAAGCTTATGCATAAATAACGATATTTAATAATATTTCTTTTTGAGCACAAATATTTGGAAGGCTCTTTTTCAAAAACTACTTAATGTAAGCAACAATATTTCATATTTTTGTGATCTATGAAGAATTTTCTTTTCATCTATTTAAAAATAACACTTTTAAATATCATATTTAGCTAAAAATTAGTTACTAAATCTGGAAAATAGTCGATTTTAATAGAATGAAAAAGGTTTCTATGGGCTAAAGGAATTTAAATGCATCGATGAAATTCATACCAAATACAGTGCTAAGTACGATAAAAACAACTGCTTAAGTTTGGAAGTCAGCTTTTATTTCCTTCATCTTTCAAACAGCAAAGGAAAATAATGAAATAACGGTTTTCCACCTCTTATAAAATAGGAACGCAAAATCAAATGAAGGAACGCTCCGATGAAAACTATATTTTGGAAGAATATATTTTATATGTTGTAAAAAAATTCAGGATTGTATTTTGAAACCCATATTTTTGCCATCGTTCAGTTGGCGACTGAAAGTTTCGTCGTTTTATGTTTAGTATCACCAATCATAGCATATCCTTCCTATTCTATGAATATTTCTCGTTTCAAATTACAATGAAATAAAAATTATGAAATTATAAGTTTTGATGTTTTCGGTAGCTTTCCCACACAGGAGAAACATACAATTTTAAAAACTGAAAACGTATTTTTCAATAATTTTACTTTTAAAAATTTATTTCTTTATAAAGGAAAATAACTACAATCACCAAATTACGCCAAGCTATTTGCAAGGAAAAGCTCTTCATTAAGAATAATTTTTAATATTTTCTTTCGATTCCTAGAGATATAGCAGAGCTATGTGAAATCTGTAGCAAATTGGCAAAATTTCTATTTTTGTCGATGTCTCAGATTAAGTAATGACGGCTATTAGATTATATTCTGATGTTTCTGAAGAGACGTTTTTATGAGGAATGTGTGTGTGTGTGTGTGTGTGTGTGTGTGTGTGTGTGTGTGTGTGTGTGTGTGTGTGTGTGTGTGTGTGTGTGTGTGTGTGTGTGTGTGTAACAATAGAAAAAAATTTAATTTGTATCAATAATTTATTGAAATATAGGGTCGCAAACAGGTTACTTTTAGTGCAAGAAAATCTGAATTTGTGTTACCTTGAACTTTAAATGTCAATAACTATTACAATTATGAAACCTAATGTTTTGCAGTTGCTCTATGTGACCTATTTAAAAACGAATTTTCTTTAAAATTGGTGATATGTCAGCCACAGCCGATTTTCTCATTTTGCAATGACCCTATAGGGAGGGTAGTTGAATTACCGGAGGGTAGTTGTAGAACTGAAACAGCCCGACTGTATATTGGCGACGATCCGAGATCAATCTCAAAAGGAAAGATCCGAAGACACCTGATAATTTTGAAACACGATCAGATGTGAGGCAACACCTGGGCCGACATACCCCTCTCCAAACTTCCACACCACAACCTGAGGACATTTTATGTCATGACATATATAACGTGCACCAGTAGTCCCTACTAGGGATGCGACATCAATGTCGATGTTTTCAAAACATCGATGTTTTTTAAAAAACATCGATGTATTGGGGTCGATATTTTTGTAACATCGATGTTTATACTTGTCGATGTTTTTACGCTGTTGATGTTTTATTTTTAAATGAAAAGAGTACCGTAATAAAAATTTAAAAAATAACCAAGTAGCATAATTTTCATAATCAGCAAATTGAACATACTCTTAGACCAAAGTGGACCAAGGATGAAAGGTCTGAAAAGTAGGGATGCGACATCAATGTCGGTTTTTTCTAAACATCGATGTTTTAGAAAAAAAACATCGATGTACTGGCGCCGATGTTGCATCACTAGTTGCTAAACCATTTTTAAGAAATGGGGAAACAAGTTTAAATACACTGAATTTTAAAAACATCGATGGTTTGGGGGCGATGTATTATCAACATTGATGTTTTAATTTTGAACATCGATGTTTTGCTGTCGATGTCGCATCAATAGTTGCTAAACCAGTTTTAAGAAATAGGGGAAAAAAGTTTAAATACTTTAATAAAAAAATTTTAAAACATCGATGGTTTTATGGCATTGTATTATCAACATCGATGTTTTAATTTTGAACATCAAAGTTTCAAAACATCGATGTTTTGCTGGCGATGTAGCATCACAAGTGGCTAAACCAGTTTTAAGAAATGGGGGGAAAAGTTTAAATACACTGAATTTTAAAAACATCAATGTTTCAAAACATCGATGGTTTTGGGTCGATGTATTATCAACATCGATGTTTTAATTTTCAACATCGATGTTTCAAAACATCGATGTTTTGCTATCGATGTCGCATCCCTAGTTCCTACGTACACCACGGTCTTTAGATAGATCTAGTTTCAAACTCGCAATCCTCTGTTTGCTTATTCGCTACTCTTTCAACCGGGCTAGTACGGTCCTTATATTATCTACATAGAAAAACCCTCTCATAGGTCAAATCGAGACCGAAAGTGTTCGTGATTTCTTTTCTGCAAATTCCAGTCCTCTTCTACACGGACTACGTCAATCTATATATATTGGAGAAATCGAGCAAACTAAAAGCTTTCACACCTTTCGGCGAAGTGTGGCGAAATTTTCGTGAATTCTACAGCGGAGGTAAAAGTAGTAGCAACGATCATTCATCATTTCAACAATTTAGCTGATGTATTGTCAAGTATTATTGATCTTATCTACAAGTTCGCTGAACTGTAAAATTATCTTTAAACGTCTTTACTGCAGTTTGTGTTAATTGCATACATAGATGTAACAATAGCTTTAATTTCTAGCAGTCAAGTTCAAAATATTTTAATTCATACCAAGAGCAGGATATGTAAACAGAAGTTGAAACATAAAGGAAATACAGTTTATTTAGGGTTTATCCTTAAAGCACTTAATTACACGCATATATCAATAAATTAAAATCATATTTAAGTAATAAAATTTTTATTGATTGTGAACTTTTAAGTTCACACTCTTATATCAACTAAAACTAATACACAACCATAAAGTATGAAATTACAGACATATAATTTAAATATTTTGAAATATTTAAAAAATATTCAGGAAAATTACATCGAAATTCTTTACTTCCCTTTTTTCATTTGATAAAAATGTCATATAATGCCATTTTCCAACTTCTTTGTATTATAGATGACATGGATCGTAGAGCTATATTATATTATAAATCATCCTTCAATCAACTCAAGTATCAGATTGTACAATACAAAGTTAATATTACTCTACATTATATCGGTTTTGATCCCGGACCCTTTGTGTTGCTCCAGTGCAGCGTTAATTAAGATATTTACATCTAAATCGGAAATGTATGATCAAGTTAGCTCAAACACAATTCGTACCAAAACTTGTAGCCGTTTTTGTAAAAAACACTGATGGGACGAATTTGTCCAAAAGCTCATCTATCATTTACTTTAAAACAAAAATTTTTACTATAAACACACATTTACACATTAAATTATTTATTACTACAAATATTCACGCATCAAATATTTGTAATTCTATGTATCTATATTTCTAACCATCACAAAATCTATTTTTTTTTTTACATTTCGGTTCTAACTTATCGATCTATTTCTGTACTTAGTATTACATTGTATATCGTTCTTAGCTTTGCATTTTTAGTCTTAACAGTTAACAACTGGTCTTAGATCATTTACATTTCAAATTAGTTTTGCTCGCATGTCTAAAATTGTTAATAACTTTGTTACAGAATGTCCAGTTGCCATGTTCGTGAGACCATTTGCTTTTGTGGAAAGGATCCCATTGGTGTTCTTGCCTATGAACGGAATGCTCGTTTATCCTGGAGCACATTTGACTGTGTCTGGTAACAATCGTTTTCAGTGGCTCAAATACTTTTGTAATATTCTAATACGTATATAAGGCTTCTACGGCATATGCATATAAAGCACAAATGTTATTTTATAATTTTATGTTATTTCTAACACTTTTGGGTCTCCGTATGAATAGTTTTTCAATTCTAAAAACTAAATGGGTAATTTTTAGCGTATGCTTAAAGGTAATGGCACTTTCTCAAAAGAATATCTCATTTTAGTGAGAGCATTTTTGTTCGTGGAATTATGTTGCAAAGTTGAATTCTGGCATATTTCAAAACTCAATGAGAAATACTTTTTCAAAATTCTCTGACTGATCTTATTTATATACTAATACAATAACTTTATTACTTTTTCAAATAAATCACTTTAAGTATCTAGTTACATATTTTTTATATTATTCTAGCACGGAAGAATGACGCTATTTGAACTCCCCTCCACCCCATCAAATTCCTACAACCTTATTTTATTCTGACTAAGCTTTAGTAAAAGCTTAACTGAGTTCTAATGCAAAACTTAGTTATATCATCTAGATACTAAGTTCGTATGATCCAGTATAGTATGAAACCACTTTGCACTTTTAATATAAAAAAATCAAGCACTGACAGATTTTTAACCGTTTTGCTGATCCCTTGTGTCTAACTCTAATGTGTACTCAAGTCTTTTATATATATATATTAAAGAAGTGCGGTAAATCTAGGGGAAAGTATTTGTTAAAACTACAGTTTATATTAATATCATATTATCATATTCATAATTCGTACAGCAAATTATAACCACAAGGCTACATACCACGTCATATGCATCACATCACAACATAGAACGATCTAAAGTTTAATATTTATGTACAAAAACCAAAGATTTAACTTTTTTTTCTGAAAATAAGGTAAAGGAGTAAAACACTCCACAGTTTATATAGGCGCTATAATGCAAGTAACATAACTTAAAACCTAAAATTATTATGGCAGTTAATAAACTTAAGAAAGTAATACTTTTAAATCTATTTATAAAATGTGTGTAGGGTTAATTTTATATATATCGACTAACTTCGACTTCTATCAAGAAATAACAGAAGACTTTTAATGCCTTCTTTTTATGAAATAAATACTTCTTGAAATTCCCCGAAAGAATTTTTAAACAAGATTCACTTTCGAACTAAAGTAACCTCTTCGTAGTTCATCACTCCTAGATACCAGTTTTCATAAACGGAATTTCAAAAGAGCATGAAGCATTTAAAAAATGAAAAGCGACAACCAGGAAAAAAACTTTGGTTCTCGATTTTGTAAGCTAGGTGCCTCTTTTTTCACTAGCCATAACCTTTTTCTTCCGCCTGAGAGGTTTTTCGCAATGTTCCTGAATTTTGAAACAAGAGCAACGACATAGTGCTATTGGAAATTGCACAGATTGTACAGCCTAAAGGTAAGAATCATTTTTAAGAGGTAATAAGCACGTTTGAATGTAATGAAGTCCATCACAGATGGGATCATTAAATTGCGTTACAAGGAATATACAGTTCACGCCATGTATGTGTGAAATAAAAAAGTACGTAAGATTGATTTGTTTTTTAAATTCTCTTTTCATCAGTCAAATTAAAACAAAACAGGTGAGAGATAAACTGATATTATGTGATAGATAAAACTAAGTAATTTCTTCGTAAAAATGCAATCGCTTAAAATTTTTACGCAATGTGATATTAGAATGTTTGAATTTTTAGGTATCGCTAGGCTAGCTCACAATAAACATCTGTCTTGCAATGTTAAAGCTTCAATGTTGATGACGTCGCATGGATGGCAGCCAATTAAGACTCCATCTCAGATATTTGGAGTTCATTATGATGGGAACAAAACTTTTTTGAAGTGGCTTGGAGATGACGAGGAGCGTCGGCGTCTCCAACACCACCTGGTGCTAATTCGTCTTAACTGCGAAGGAGAATCAACCAATGGCACATTCGAACCTTGTGCAGCCCTTCGTATTGGATGGGCTCCAGGTAGACTTATTTCGTTGTAAATCATTTATTTAAAATATAGATTTTAACATCATATTTTTGTTTGATCCTAATCACATCATTCTGAGCTTCTAAGTGATGAATTGTAAAAGATCAATTTATATATATATACTACCCTACAATTATGGACCGGACGCCAGCGGATTTGCATAAAATCCGACAGCTTGTTTCGGAGTGTTTTTCGTGATATGGCTTGGGACCTTTGCATGTTGTTCAAGGTAAATTGAACGCCGACGCCTGCATGAACATTTTGGACAGTCAGGTTCTTCCTATGCTCT
This sequence comes from Metellina segmentata, assembly GCA_947359465.1. NCBI lineage: Eukaryota > Metazoa > Arthropoda > Arachnida > Araneae > Tetragnathidae > Metellina > Metellina segmentata. Next base: position 61,652,939 of record OX375884.1, on the reverse strand, counting down.
GGCAATTTATTGAATGGACGAGTGTTATTTCCAGGATGACAACGCTTCATGTCATGTTGCAGCCTCTGTCAAGCAGTGGTGCCAAGATAAGGATGTAAAACGTCTTCCCTGGCATGCACATAGTCCCGACCTAAACCCCATAGAACATTTGTGGGGCGAGTTAGAGCGACGCTTACAGACCAGGGAACCACGTCCGAAATCTACAGCTGAGCTGGCGACATTCTTGCAGCAGGAATGGGCACAAATACCCCTAGCTGTATATCAAAACCTTGTTGAAAGTATGCCCAGAAGGGTTGCTAGTGTAATTGCAGCACGTGGGGGACCATCTGCCTATTAAAGCGTGTATTATTTCCCTTATACCATCACATCTTGCTGCCCGGTCCATTATTGTATGGTAGTGTATAATTATCCTCTTGGTGGATATTTCGATGAGGCATCTAGTCATTTGCAAACCTGGCCTGGATGGGCGAGATGTCTCATCATTAAAAGAAAATTGACAATTGACCTGGTCCTGATCTCATCATCATCAAAAATCGACAGTATATTCAGAATTAGATATCTCGTCATCAGCAAATTTGGTCGGATTTTGATGGACGAGACATCTTGTCGAAACCTTAGTGAAGGGTTCATAAACAATGTATTATCCCAATATGTAAATAGGTGTGTTGTGTAAAATTGAATCAACAATTTAAAATCTCACGTATAGATATATTGAAGGAAGGTAAACTAAATTCTGTCTTAAGATCGGTTGCAGAAGTACAGCATCAACTTTTCAATATTCCAAACTTTATTTTTTAAATCTTTAAAAGCTACTAATAATTAGAAAAACTGTTGGTTAAGGATTTATGACACAGACGTTTCTTACATTTTGAGCATCGATTTTCTTTTTAATTTTTTGATTTAATGTTGCAGTAATAAACACAGTATGAAAAGGGCTACTCATGTGTTTACTAATGTTTCATACATTCGTTTAATTTTATTCAGCACATTTGTCCCTCTGACCGTCCCATATAAGCCTTATTCCACCTGCAATTTTTCTGCATGGCTTCTAATCAGTTGTATCCTTCTTGACCAATTAAAAGTATCTTGGGGCTCTTTCAATAAATAAATTTGGATATTTATCCATTAAATTAATTTTATGGCAAAAATAATGCACATCTATGAAATCTTGGAGGATTTCATCAAAAATAGTGAAAAGATAAGGGTTTTTCTAGCGTAACCCTCGTTCTTTTTCAGAAATTTCCCCTCAAGTGAAAACGATGCTGTAGTGAGGTTTTTTTTTTTATTACTTAAGCAAAGTTTATCACGAGGAGTGCCGTTTTGATTTCCAACCACCTTCACTATTCATATCGTCGTAAAGACCCATTTTCATTCATTCATTCATTCATATTGAGTGGGGAGGTCAGGAAAGCCCTAGGAGCGGATTCCACTAGGGAATATTGCACCAAACCCCATTGTTTTTCGACATTCCTGTCAAAGAAGGCCAGATTCCTTAAGAAAGGCCAAAAGGCTTTTGACAGGTTCTTCGTGAATTGTATCAAGTTCTGTTCCAAGACCTAGACTTGAGTGCCTTATGTGAAGCAGAGCTTCGCATTCAAAAAGTATATGGTGGGCAGTTTCCTCCACCATTTTGCATTTCCTGCATAGAGGTTCTTCTTTAAAGATTCCCATCCTATGAAGGTGTTTTCTTGGGTGATAGTGGCCTGTGAGAAATCCAACTATCACCCTCATCTTATCCCTGCTAAGACGAAGGATCTGAGATGATATTTTCATGGAAGGTTCTTGAATCATAAGCCTCGCATGTTTTTGATCGGTGGTTTGCTTCCACTTTTTTTGTAGTTTCTTTAAGCATCTTTTCTCCTATCACCCTTTTTGCGGTAGTCTTAGAGATCCCGCAAAAAGGTTCAGGGCTTAAAGGTAGGTCTGCAGTCCCCAGTCTGGCTAGCTTATCTGCATTTTCGTTTCCTTCTACACCAGTATGCCCTGGCACCCAAGTAAGAAAGATTATATTATGGGTCCCCAAGTCTTGTAGAAGGTTCCTACATTCCCAAACAAGTTTGGAGCTTATTTGAAATGAGTTTATAGCCTTTAAGGCTGCTTGACTGTCACTAAATATGTAGATTTTCCTATTTGAGTAGGATCTTCTAGAACATTCATGTAGACAGTAGATAATAGCAAGCAGTTTCGCTTGAAATACTGTGGAATGTTTTCCTAATTTTCGGGCAATCCTTACCTTAGGTCTAACCCCACAGATTTTTGCCCCCGGAATTCTCAACCGACGTTTCCTCCTGTTGTAATAAATATTATACCCTACGATTAATGATTAGGAGATACTTGGATAATTTAGCTAAAATTTGTGATACAACTCTCCCTAATTACTAGATACTAGTATCGTATGCAAGACCAAATCAATCGACCCGGGTAATTTGAGGGTGAAAGGGATTTTCGAAGATTACCCGCGTTGCATTATGAGAAAGGAGGGTAAACTCAAAAACACGGGACTTGACTGGGGTTGAAATCAACCCACGTATTTCATCGCTTTTTCCCCACGAAGGGGAAGCGGAGTAAAAGAAACCGATTTAACTCTCCTTTTACCCGGGTATTTGGCTCATGCAAACGGTACCAAACGGTACTATTGTGAAAGAAACCTTTTATTTCCTTTCTTTTATTATTACTTGTATATTGCTATTCTATTTGGAGTCATTTTTCAAAATAAAACATTTCTATATAATTAGAAAAGATAACAAATTTATGTCTAATTTACAGGCTTGGAACCAGAATTTGTAGATCAATCGACAAACAAGAACAACTTTATTATTATCGGATTGTGTTTAGGAATCTTGGGATTGATATACGTTCTCGCGGTACTCATCTACCTCAAAGTGAGAAAAAACCGACGACTATCAGCAAGACAAGAGCTTTCACCATCTCAGAATTCGATTGAAGCGGCCGAAGATGAAACCAATTGCACACAAGTAATTTCCGTTGCTTTTTTTTCCTTATAACAAATAGCAAAAGCCAAATAAGAACGCTTGAGCGCAAATTCAACACGACAGACTTTTGTACAGAATGCCATTCTGGGCGTTATTTCCAGGAAATTGCAATTATACTATCAACGCTGACAAAACCGATTCAGCATAATACCCTGTTGACATGCATGATACACTTCAAACGGTATGTATGCTCATCCTTCAAAATGTAACTAATAAGGGGAAAATAACTTCTTTGAGGATTGAGTATGTTTAAATGGATACATGTCTGAAATATATATTTTTCATTAAGCTAGCCGAAAATGGTTAGCTGTTGTTTCATAAAACTATTCAAGATAGACAAATCTTTAAAATGCTCGATTCTTACAAGACTGAAAATTTAATAAATATTCTTTCAATGGCAAAAGTTTCTTTTGCTTTTTTTGAGATTCCCGTATTTTATTTTGAATATCTAGCCACTGCGTGGCCAGCACGGCGTTTCCGGTAACAATTCTTTTCGTGGGGTCAGGATTGACCACTGTTCGCTAACCCCCGGTGAATGCTACGAATTTCCATTGTTTCGGAAACCAAATGGAAATTCGTAGCCTATTGCCACTCGTTCTATACAAAGTTTCGGACGTATCGCAACCCCGTCAAGAAAAGTGACACAACTCAAAATTGCAGAATTCGAGAAACATCAACTTAAGGGATGCTATAAAACGTATATTGAAATAGTATAAGCTTCTTTTAAATTTTAGGTAAGTATATATGGTGGTAACTTCTATTATATTCTATAGAATAGTAATATAACACGCTGGGGTATTATACATATTTTTCAATGACATCAAAATTTTTGTTTTTTGAGCTGTGTCACTTTTCTTGCCGGGGTGCGATATGTAAGGATTGAGAATGATAAAATTTTACGATTGCATTATATAGCTTTTGCGTTTTTTGCATAGTCAAAGAAAATTGTAACCAAAAACTCCCATTGGGAACAGCAATTTTATGAAAATATACTGATTAGTATGTTTTACGAATCAGGTATTTTAATAATATGCTTTATCACATCGTTTGTAACAGAAAATCTTTATTTGAACAGAGGGCGGCATCAGAACTTCATTTGCCCCAGGTTTCAAACAGTCCATTTTCGCGTCAGGTTCTTCAATAAGGTCTATCATTCTCCCAATTTTCTTTTGTTTCCCCGTCATTGTAAAAGACAGTATCAAATTTTAAGGCAGCGCTTGGATCATCTGCGCCTTTTGAGCTATTATTTAATTGAGGGCTTAAAATGATATGTAAAATGTCTTTGAGGTAAAGAAATGGCGGTAAATCTAGATAAATTATAAGGCTGTCATTGGATTTTGCTTGATTTAGATTTTCATTCTCAATTATTAAGCCACAGATGGAAAAGCTAATATAAGCTTTTTTATTTTGAACTCAATGGACACTAAACCCAACTAGTGGCTGACTCGATGAGGTATCTAGTCATCAGAACGAAACTGGCCAGATCTTGATGGACGAGATATCTCGTCATTAGAAAAAAAGAACTCATCAGATCTTCATCTCGCCACCATTAGGTAATATCTTGATGAGATATATCGTCATCAGCAAGACTGGTCAGATCTTGATGGACGAGATATCTCGTCGAAACTATCTGGAGGGTTAAATTGTGTGCACACAGAACAATATATTATACAAATTAAACTACAATAGCAGTTAACAGTTGTATTTTGTTTACGCCAACTTCTAGTTTACTGTAACTTTAGAAAAATGTATTTCATGTATGTAACTGGTTTTTTATTTACAGTTGAGAAACGCATACATTAACAACTTGGTTCAAGAAGCAGAGTTCACGACGAAAAGTTCTTTGAAGGTAAGAATAATTTTCTACTTAACTTTTTTTCCATTTTGTATCAAAATCGAAATATCTTGAAAGGCAGTTCCTTGTAATTTAATTTAAGTTTAAAACATAAGTAATACTCGAATTTTAAAATAGATTAGAAATTGGTGCATTGGAAAAATTAAAGGAACTTATGAAGGACATTGAAAAAATGCCTTTTAAATATCCGCCGCTTATGAAAAAAAAACTAAAATGATGAAAAATATGCGAAAGATTTTCAATCAGTAAAACCAAAATGGATTATTGCTTACCTGATAGTCGCCAATACAACCCAGGTGTAGACTGATTTACATCATAAAATTTAAATTCTAATAGCTTCGTGAATAAACATTCATAAACTAAGATTTTTCTAAAGAAATAGGATTTTTCTTTTTGAAGACTTGAGATAGAAGCCATGTGTGGATATTCAGTGCAAACAAATCAAACGTAAAGTGAAGATTTTACTTGCGCTAAACAAATTCTCACATATCTTGTCATGGGTTGCCTTAAAACGCAGTTTTGACGACGTTTGGTGTTTAATCTCTAACTGGCGTTGATCAATTAGCTGTCATATTTATATCAATTCGGAATTAGTTCTTTGGAATTTTTATTGGCGACGTGCTAAAATCGTGACGCGACGTGCTGAAATCGTTTTCGAAAGCTAGTCTAGTGACATCTTGTTCAGATTATATACAGGACAAAAAATGCCTATCATAAAGAAAATTTTGAACTTTTTCACATATCCCTAGAATAAATGAGAGAACTATGCATGATTTAAATCCTTTTTGTCGGAAGCACACATTTTTACGACAAACTTAAAAAGATTAATCACCTTAACAAACATTCTAAATCCTGTTTGTCACAAAGTTCCATAACGATTATTTTTGCCAATTGAATCAAATATTTTTCAATGTGGTATGGTTTAGTTCTCCCATCAATGAAAGGCATTTTCTGTCAAGCCAAATGCAGATGGCGGTAGTGCTTCTGTGGCGGCGATAAGGCGTTCCTGTACGCGTTCCGAACGTTACGCCACTTGGCTAGTTTTTCTAATACAATTACATCACTTCGGTAATAATGCCAAGGAGCATTCCGAACTGAAAAATGATAGTTGATTCGTTACCAATCAGATCAAACGCCAAATATCGCCTAAATGGCGATAAACTACATTTTCAAGCAACCCCGATATGTATCATTATCAAGTCCCCCTCCCCCAATCGAGAAGCGGAAATATAATCTTCACCTTCAGTGCGGTCTCTGTTCACACTGAAAATGCCTCTCATACTAAACCGCAATAACTAATTTAACGTATATTTCGAAGGGTCTTTGGCGATCATCGCCATAATCAAGATCCACAAAATTCCAATTTAATTATTCTTGGCAATCCTTTTCATTTTTACTTTATGTACTTTTCGAAATGTAGGGCGCATCCAATCACTCAGCAGCCCCTGATGATGCTCACACGGATGACACAAAAAGCAACGATACAAATTCGCATTGTGACAGTCCCAGAGGATCTCCTGAAGACTTAACGGCAACCGCGGAGCAACCTCCGACGCAAGAATTTTTCGTGCGCATTCGAGGGATGATAGCAGCCGCCAAAAGTAGACTGAATAGCTTCCAATACAAACCCACTCTCCTGGTTATTCCAGAGGATGACTACTACTATCAAGACTACAAAGAAAACGACATCGAAACTTCTAGCTCTCGAAAGTCATCCTTTAGAAAGTTCTCGAGAAAAGGAAATACGCTGGTGCTGACGAAGAAGATGGAATCCATACACGGAAGTAAATTTGGTGCAGCCATGCTAGAAGCCAAGCTCGCTCCTCCTTTACCACCCCCTAGGAATACGAAACCCAAAAACAAGAAACGAGCTCCATCCCCTCCAGGAGACAAATCTGCTTTTCCAGATTATCATCGAGAATCTCCATCACCCGTCAGTTTAAAAGACTTGGGTGGCAGTCTCGACCGAAAAAAGAAACGGAAGTTATCTTCGTCCTCCTTGGCTACGGAAAATTATTCAAAATTTGATCTCTTTCGCCTTGATCTGTATGAAAAAATTAACAGGATGAGAGAAGGAAGCACTGAAACTGAAGTAGCTGCCTTAGAAATGAATGACGCAAAGAGATGCAAAGGTAAGAAATGTTTGTATCTTGTTGAAGGAAATATACAGGGTGGTCCCGAATTCATGGTACAAACTTTAATGGAAGGTACAGGACATTGTAACAATGATTTATTGTATAGGAATGTATAGTCGCAAGTGACGCGGTGAGGCGTAAGCAGGGGAAATAAAAGGAAAGAGAAATGGAGTGATCGGTTGGTATCATTGCCGGTAGAGGGCAGTAGATGTCTAGCCGCTGTTGAACATGATGCATCGCAGTAGGGAAAAGCGCCATTCACAATTGTGCTGCCGTAGACGATGGGTGACTTTACGTATGCAGAAAAAGCAGACATGCATTACATGTACGGCCGTGCAAATGGTAACGGCAGAGCTGCGTTACGAATGTATCGCGCGGAGTATCCCAATCGCTCCACCGACGCTGTCAAGCATGTATCGATACTGGTGGACGCAATTTTGAACAATTACTGTAAACATGACACTTGTCAACAACGCTTTCAATAAAATCTTTGTTTTTCCTTTCGGCCGTTATTTCCCGTTTTCGCCTCACCGCGTCAGTTGCGACTATACATTCCTATACAATAAATCATTGTTACAATGTCCTGTACCTACCATTAAAGTTTGTACCATGAATTCGGGACCACCCTGTATAAAATTTTACACTTTCTTATTTTGCTATTTGATAAATAGCCTTTGTTCACGTTGAGGTCAGGTATCAGGACCACAAAAAACCGTATCAGTGAAGATAAAGAACCGTAAGCGTAAGATATGTGAACTGTAGCGAATTGGATTACTTTAGGTCTGTAGACTAGACAAGGCCTTGGAAACATATTTATCAGGCCCGCAGACAATATACGACCCTTCGGATAGGTTTAACCATCACTCAGACCAGACACGGTCTTCTTAGTACTTTTTATCAGGCTCGCAGTTTAACAGGAATGCAGTTTAGGTACGGCCCTCCGGATAGATTTATTGGCCTGTATGAGGCCAGATACGGTCCACCAAATATTTTTACCAGGCCCAAAGACCAGACATGACTCTCCAAATAGGTTTAACCCCTCAGCCCAGTTATGAATACCATATACATCTATTCTTGTCTAATTCTGACCCAGCTCAACTGGAGTTTCTTTTGCAATAATTACTTTAGAGCCAACCCACTTTTTTTTTTGCTTTTTTTTCTTTCACTTGGCAAATGGACAATAAATATTTGAGCACGGCTAAGCAGTTTTATAGGAACAGAGCGTGAAACATGAAAATAGACGTAAAATCACAAAGTTTGAATTACTTTTTTATTTTTTTACTATTCCGCAAAACAAAAATTAATCTTAGTAATGTAGTTTCATTATTTAATTTGGGGAAATGTATTTTCAAACTATTTTGATCCTGACACAACAGCTGACACCGTCTAAAATTAAGGCGAACACATTTACATAGAAATTCCTAATTCAGAACCAGCTGAAAGTTTTGGTGGTAACTTAATGATTAATGTACTCCATATTGACAGTAAAATCATAATAAACCTGACATAATACGAGAGAAATTATTTTTGATCCTCCTGGTGGTTGTCTCGACGAGGTTTCTTGTCATTAACAAAACTGACCAGATCTTGATCTCGTCATCATAAAAATCGGCACTATCTTGATGACCAAATAAATAAATCATTAGTAAAATTGATCAGATATTGATGGGTGAGATATATATCTGATCGAAACCACTTGGAGGGTTAACATTTTGCTGTATGGTTTTCGGAAATTGGAGTAAACCATTATTTAGACAAGGAACTTGTTACTGTTTCGTTGATTAAATCACATGCCCTGTTTATAATGTGATGTTTTTCTGCAGATGACATCGAACTATCCAGCAGTATTATGCATACGCTTGAATACCCGTCTGGATATGAGGATGCAAAAATATCCCGTCGCGAACTTCTCTATAAGCTCCAAGAAAGTGAAACAGAAGATGAGAAACAATTTCATTTACCAAAACTGAAACAAAATAAATCCACTGGAATAGAAGAAATAGAATATCGCAGCTGGTCCCCTACACCCTGCGCAGGTATATCTATATCAATGATCTATATACTTTATGTACAATCGGTCAAAAAGATATCCGGACACCTTGTTATTCATGTCCCTAGAATCACAGTTCAAACTAAAAGTACTATTAGACTAATATAGTGCCTACTTGTAAATACACTCTATAACAAAAAAATCGAAGCCCCAAGAAGGAATTGTGAGATGGAAACAAAAATTGGTGGATAGGAAAATTATGTACAGAATAGAAAATGATTAAAATTTCAGAACAAATGAATGATTTATTTCAGAGTTACAGTAACGAGCTCAATAAGGTGTTGACCCGCCTCTAGACTGGATGCAAGCTGCCACACGGCGCGGCATAGACCGATAAAGCTCCCGGATGGTCTCCTGCTGTATTTCTTGCCAAATTTGCTCCAATTGTCGGACTACGTCATCAACATTCCCTACCGGATGCAGTCGCCTTCCCAGCATATCCCAGACATGCTCGATGGGAGAGAGATCTGGTGATCTGGCTGGCCAAGGAAGTGTTTGACAAGCTTGAAGACAGTTCATAGCAACACGTGCCGTATGTGGTCTTACATTGTCTTGCTGAAAAATAAGCCCAGGGTACTGCGAAAGGAACTGTTGCAAAACAGGTCTCAGAATGTCGTCAACGTACCGCTGTACAGTAAGTGTACCTCTAATGACGACTAAAGGGGTCCGGCTATCAAGGGAAATGGCACCCCAGACCATAACTCCTTGTTGAGGGCCAGTGTGGCGTGCAATAGTGAAAGCAGGATCGGCACGCTGCCCTGGGCGTCTCCAGACCCGTCTTCGATGATCGTCAGGACACAGTTGGAATCGAGATTCGTCGCTAAAGACTATACGTCCCCAGTTAGCATCATTCCAGCCTAATCGAGCCAAGCACCACTGTAATCTGGCTCGACAGTGTGCAGGCGTGAGTGGCAGGTGGTGTAACGGTCGGTACGAGCGTAGATTTCGCTCTCTCAGCCGTCTGTGAATGGTCATGGTGGACACTCGTGTGTGGGTCGCACGACTGATGGTTGATAGCGATGAATCAGGCGCTGTGACAGCTGATCTGACAATCACTCTGTCCTCGCGATCTGTTGTGGCCCTACGTCGACCGCTACCATCATGACGCTGAAATCTGCCATTGTTCACCCACTCTTGCCAGCATCTTCTAATCGCCGCATCGCTTCGACTCACATGACGAGCGATTCTCCGATTTGCCCAATCTACCTCTTTCAATCCAATGATACGACCTCTTTCAAACTCTGAAAGTTGCTCGTAATGAGCTCGAATCCTGCTGCGAGGCATTTTTTCAGTCGTTGAAAGGTATCCTAAATCGCAATGCAGCAGAAAATTTTAACAACAGTTCAAGAACAACTCCTTATATACATCTGCTAGATGCGCAGTTCCGATGCGCTGGAGTTCGCACTATTCATTCATTGGATATCAAATTTTAATCATTTACATATTTGGCCCAAACATTCTTGCATACGAAATTTCAAAGCAATCGGATGATTCCTTCTTGGTGCATCGATTTTTTTTTTTATAGAGTGTAGGGGGGGGGGGTATGTAATTCCTACAGGTTTCATCTTAATATCTATTTAGATATTATTTCCGAAATTTCAAACACTTATACTTAAAGTTATTAAAAGATTTTCCATATCATAATTATGTTAAATATACGTTATGCAAATCTGATCATAATTGTTAGATAGAAAGAGACGAAAAGCAATTCAGTAACCCGTTTCAACATGTAGAATTATTTAATAAATGTCACGCATGTAAAATGCTTTAGCATATTTCCTCCTCTGCTCTTGAGATTCTTTATCTCGACTCTTTTAGTCTTATTATATTTTATACTAGCGACTGCGTCGTGGCTAGCCCGGCGTTGCCCGTGCCCGTGGTGTAAGGTATTATCTGGTGTAAAATTTTCGACAGATTTCAAATCCGTTGAAATTTTTACTCTTTCTTTAACGGTCTAGGATGTTGAAATAGAACTACATAACTAAAGTTAAAACTTTTTTTTAACCTCTGCTGGAAAATCATTCCTCGGTGCAAAATGAAAGCGGAAACGAGAAAAATAAATTTAAATTTTGTCCGCGTTCTCCGCGATGAAAACACTTGCCATGGTTCCAAAGGCTGACGGCAAGATCACGTGGGTATAAAAAGTCAAGATTGGGGTGATTCTTCTTCGGAAGAAACGCGTTGAAAAACCCGAGAGAGAATAAAATTATTGAATTCATTTTAAAATCTTCTAGATTGAATTTTAAAATTATCTGCGACCCAAAAATTGCAGAAAATGCGGACTACATGTGTGCCATATCTCATTGCTGTAAGCGCCATAGAATCGTCAGGATTTTGCGGCAAGAAACAGACAAACAAACACTTCCTTTTATAATAGTAGAGATAAATGCCTCTTTCAATGAAGTACTGAAAAATATTTCAAACAATATCGGGATTGACATTAGTTTAAGCTAAACAATATAACAAAATGCTGAGTAATACTATTGTAGAAATAATTTACTTTAACTGATACAAGTTTTTGGTTTCTTTTTGAGTCTCACTGATATTTTAAAAATTTTTAGAAGCAATCTACCTATAGCATTTTTGTGTGTGTGTGAACTAGCTATTTCCCTTATTTCTGTTACTTATATTTTTTTATCAAATAGGTTTTTAATAAGTCATTTTCTTGCATTTTAAATCAGAATAGAAGTAAAAGAAATTCTAGAAGTTGTTTAAGTTTTCCAGAAGTCCGAATTAAATTCAAGGACCTTCCAGGGTCCTTGATAAACAAATTTATAATTTCCAGGAGTTTTGAAAAATAATTTTCATCCTGTCATACAAATGGCGTAAATATCAACTTGATTTGACGTAGAATTATATCGTCAATCTCTTCGCGTATGATGCTCCGTTTCGCAAAAAAAATAATAATTTCAAAAATAGTTTTATCTTGTAGAAAACTTATTCTACAATAAAAAACAAATATTATGTGTGTATCCACAAAAAAAGACTAAATGTAGCAACCGATACTGAAATACTTGTGTGTTATAGGTGCTGGCATCGACGAAGGGGTAGTGAGTGAACGAAATGCGTGTTATGATTCAAGACCTAGTACTGCAATGAGTAACTCCTCAGCTCGAACAACAAGTAGTCACCCGTCTGCAGTTAAAGAGAAAGTGTTGGAATGCAATAGCAGAGTTACCAAGGAAAGAGATGATTTAAGTGAATGCTCAGAAACTTCAGATGCCTCGCTTTCAGGAGATTCGCTGAATTCCAGTTTTAGAAAGCCTAAGCCTCCAAGAAGCTCTGAAGACTTGTCTGTGATTTCAGGATCAAGTATAATTACATCATCCACAGGCATTAAGGAAATGGAGGATTATGAGGACGACGACGACGAGGATGATGATGAAATGGATGACACTACCCAAGATGATGATAGCCGTCTCAGCACAGATCTGGACGCAGAAATGTATAGTTTGGACGAAAGCGAGCATCCGTCATTGGAGGAATATCTTCAGTTGTCGACTCAAGTTGCTAAAAAACTATCGGAACGCACAGTTCCTGTCTTCAGCACTGACTGTCCAAAGGAGAAGAATGTAATCAGTCAATTCATGAAAGAGTTTAAAACGACTATAGGAAGATTAAAAGCTGCGGAGGACAGCAAACCGAGGGCGGCGCGAGCCTCTTCCCCAGGTAAAGACAACTGGACGCTGAAGAAAGAAGAGAAAAAAGCCAAAGTTGCTCGAAAGGTCAGCATTTTTAAGCGCAATCCATTGAAAGGGCGCAAAAACGAAGAACCGCTGGTAACAACGGAAGATAAGAGTGCTTACTTTGATGCCGCTGTCAGTGATACTGACGATGCAGGTAGTAGTCGATCTTCAAATTCGTCAGTAAATGCGAAAAAAGGACGGCAAAGGTACAAAAACAAGACACCGGAAATAGTTCCTGCTGGAGCCAAGACCGTCAATGCTGGAGACAAAAATGAAGAGATAGGTCCTAGGTAAAGACCTTTCATTTTAATTATTTAAAAAAAAATGCTCATTAAAACTGATATTAACAACAGCCTATCCAATTTAACGACGATTGTTAAATCAAAATGCTTTTATAAAGTAGTAATTATAAAGTAGTAATTGCTCACTCTGAGCAGATACCGATTTTCCCAGAGAACTATATATACCTCTATAACCCTCAGTTTTTTAAGAGAGCAGGATTAACAAATGTCAAATGCGTTGAAAAGAAAAAAACATTAATTTCTGTCCATAAATTAAGGATAATGCCAGCTCCGCCAAATAAAGGTTCAGAAACAAAACAAACGTGACTTATTCATAAAGCCCATTTATAAAATAAAAGATAGAGAACAATAAAAGATGGTGTATGTATAATACCATTCATAAAAACTACGATTTTTGCTCACTGGAACAATTACAAAAAATACGACCTTACAAAAACTTAACATGACATGGTTGGTATGATGGTTAATAAATTGTATGTCTCCCAGACGATGAAATACAGTCCGTACAACAATTAGGCATGCTGAGGATCAAATTATCGAGCTGATCTTGGGGAAGATCACTCCACTCAGCAAGCAATGTACCGGTACATATGTAGGAAGTGGTACGGGCTGCAACTCGTCGGCAAAGCATGTCCCACACATGCTTTATCGGATTCAAGTCAGGTGAGAATGCTGGCCATTCCATACGGGTGATATCCTCAGATTCAAGGCATTCGTTTACAATGTTTGTACGGTGAGGACGGATGTTGTCATCCATAAACACAAATTCTGCGTCCATGGCACCCCTAAACAAACCTACATGTTGTTCCAGAATGATGTCCCGATAAATTTGGCATCTCATGGTTCTGATTTGAACATGTAGATCTGTTCTGGAGTCCAGTATAATCTAAACGAGCAATCCTGCGCCACCGTAGCGGTGTCGTTCAATGATGTTGTCTTGGTGGTAGCGGATACTTGGCGTTCTCCATATGAACGTCCCCCGTGAATCAGACTGCAAGCTAAACCTGGACTCGTCGAAAAACATCACACAAGCGCACTGTGACGATGTCCACATTGCATATTCTCAACTCCAGGCTAACAGCTAGCGACAGTGAGTTTCCGTGAGCGGAACACATCTACAGGCCTGAGACCATATAGACCAACATGTCCCAAACCTCTGTAAACGATTTGCCTTGAAACTGTCGTACCCGTGGCTGAAGATAGCTGACGAGAAAGGTCGGGTGCTGTGCTCCGTCTGCTTCTTTTTCCAGTTACTGCCAAATACCGGTCGTCATTCGGCGTTGTAACTCGGGGCGACCTGTACTGTAACCTCTACTGACATTTCCATCATTTTGGAATCGTTGCCAAAGCCTAGAGATGACACTTTGAGCGATTCCAAGTTCCACTGAAACTTCCGTCTGAGTACACACACACACACATTCCAGGCGGCCATAATTCTACCACGTAAAAAATCATCGACATGCGTCCTCTGTGCCATAACTATTCGGTTGTGGCACTGAGCGGCTTACAGAACGCTTGTGAACAATTTTACTTCTTTGCTTCCATTCCTTATATACACCTCTCGTCATTGTGACGTACTATCGGCGTCATCTGATGGATTCCTGTAATTTGGATATTATTCTTGAAGATGTGTGCGATAATTCTACAGGTGAAATTTTTACTTTAAGAGTTCGATTTCCGTGGGATTCTGAATTATCCTTAATTAATGGACATGAGTGTATTTACATTGGGACTCAAATAACCACCTTGCATACCTGGACATGTTTGCGCTGTAATGAAATGTCAGACTAAACACGTATCAAAAACAGTGTTGATAAGGAATTACGCGTCCAATACCACTTAAGACAGAGACGGAATTAGTCAATAGCTTTCAGTATTGGGGGTAATTGGTAATTTTTTTTGTTAACGTCGTACTAGAGCAACACAACGGGCTATTGACGACGGTCCGGGATCAGTCCCTTAAGGGAAAGATCCAGGGACAACACCTCGTAATTTTGAACCACGGTCAGGTGACGAAGCAACACCTGAGCTGGCACCCCACTCTCCAAACTTCCACGCCAACCCAACGTGAGGACTTTCGGCCACGACAGATTTAAGGTGCACCAGCCGCCTCTACACCATACATTTACAAACATCCATGCCCGGACACGGATTCAAACCAGGAACCTTCCGATCTAGAGGCTAACACCTTAACCACTATACCGGTTGGTCGGCCAGTATTAGGGGAATTTTGTCGATATCATGGTTTTTTGAAACAGACCTTGGAGAGCACAAGTCTAGATATACGAAAAGGTGTTTTTTTTTTTTTGTCATGATCTAATAAAAAACATTAAGGAGATTATCAAGAATTGCTCAGAACATAGATTTTTTAAATTTTATATAGTTGAATAAACTAAAAACATTACAGTAAAATTTCTAAGGGATTCAAGTTTTTTTTTCTTGTGAAACAAGTCTATTTGGAGAATTAAGATATCTTTAAAATTTATGTTCTAGGCTATTTCTACAGCGATAAAGAGGCAAAATATTTCGTGCAGAAAAGATTACCATTTCTATTTGTTTGTAAAATAACATTAATGCATTGAAGGTTTTAGGGTCGAGTGAAACAAACACCATTTGCAATACTTTTTCCTATATAGGGTCATTCCAAGTGAAATGAGCAAAAATCAGGAAAAACCTGTTGCCGTATGGTAACGGATTTTCATGAAATTTGGTACAGGGGGTTTAGTTTATACATAAATAATGATATCCAAAAAATTTAGGTTCACAATTAAATAATATACAGTTTGAGACATTTTAAGGACTTACAACTTTGAAGAGCAAATTGTGAGATTGCTTAATATTAAATGTTTGAAGTTCTGTTTCTCAAAAACTACTTAATGTAGACAAACATGTTTTACGTTTTTATAACCTGTACAAAATTTTCTTGTTTTCACTTTGGCAACAATTTTGATGATAATTCATCTAAAATTTAGTTGCAAAAAATGGAAAATTGTCATTTTTGACAGAATTAAAAACATTTCTATAAGCTAAAGAAATCTTATGACATCGTTGAAATTCATGCCAGTTACAATGCTAGGTTTTATATTACTGATAGAGTTTGGAAGTCGCATTTTAATTCTTTCATCTTCAAAATAGCTTACGAATGTAACAAAATGACAATTTTCAACTCTAAACAGGCATAAGAAATCAAATAAGGACAACTCTGATAAAACCAACATTTCACAGGAATACAGTTTTACATACAGGAATACATTGTTTATTACTTATAAAAACAAATTCGAGATTGTATTCTGAGTCCTAAAGCAACTATAATAAAAGGAAAATCACAACATTTGCTTCCCAATCTATTGCATATTACGAGAACTTCAAAGTGAAATTAAATACAGGTAATGAAACCCTAAATCAACAAAGAAATACCAAATCATTTTTAACTTAAAAAAGCAGAAAATATCAGTGTTAAAGCAAGCTTAAAAATGTCAACTTAGTATCATAGACATTGACTTTTAAGTAAATACCTTTTCAAATTCACTATGTGGTAAAACTTCCATGTTAAATTTTGCATCTCCTATAGTTGAAACGTGGTTTTTTTTTGTGCTGCCAAATTCTTTTTTAAACTCGTTACTTCTTTTGCTGGTGATTGTGATAAATTTTAAACACGAATTTGTAACATACAATTGGGAATAGGAATGTAGTAATGATAGTTATGCTGTCACTTCATTAAACCTTTCACTGATAGAACAATTCTTGATTGCCACTAGAGCATTCGCCTGTGTTCTAAATCTTTTGGTTCAGGAAAAAGTTATCAGTTTAGCAAACCAAGCACATTTATAACCATAATTCATTTTTTAAGTGTTTATTTATTCGGTTATCTGTCCTCGAATGTAATAGCATCTCTTTCAACGGTGGAAATGAATGTCTTTCTGGCATATTCCCGCCTTTTTTGATTCATCATGCGATAAAATAAAACGGATAATTTCCATCTAGTTAAAAATGTTCCTGGAACGAAAACAAAAAAATTCTGTAACCAGACACTGGAGTTGCATTTTAAATAAGATTCTTTTATCAGCCAAACAACCAGCATCAATCAGTATGGTATTCAGAAACATATTCATGCTATCCAAGTATTTGAAAATGGTACATTAATGCTATCTTTTGAAAATGACCCTAACATGTTTACATAACTGATTTATCTGACTCCTCTTGTGTTAAATTTTAGAAAAACCTGTCATGCATCTAACTCTAAATATAAAATATTTATATTTTCTAAGCAGCAAATTTTTTATTCTTTTTCATTTCAGAGACAACAAAAAGTATGGGCATGTATCCAAAATAACTATTCCAAGAGTTGGTAAAGCTGTCACTCCACCACTACTGCCCCCAAAGCCACGAATGGATCACCTTAAGTTGAAAAATATTACATCATTCAAAAATTCACATGAAGAATCGGGTGCAAGTCAATATGACCAGCAAAATGGTGTTCTCGAAACTGTAACAGATGATGACACATCAAAATCTGGAGCTCGATTTGTAAGAACGCCATCTTTTGAATCCGATTCAATTTCTGTAGCTAATTCAGATATGACTGAAGATTCTCTGAACACTCCGATACCCCACAGAGATGAAGATAATCAAGATATTAGTGAAGATGAAAATGGTCCCATTGACAGGTGTTTGGCACAATTAGAAGGTTCTGTAATTCAACCTTCAGATGATTGTTCTCTGAACCAATATTTGAATCACCTGGGTAATGTCCTTGCAACAAGAGAAGACTACCAGTTGGACCAATGTCTAAGTAAATTAGCAAGTAACATGAATGGTAATCGAGCAACTAAAGGGTTTAACCTTTCTCACTTACCTCTGTGTACCTGGGAACATGTCTGTGTTGATAAGGGGAGTGATCGTAGCACACCTACATCCGATCGCTCATCAACTACATCGAGGAGTTCGCAAGAAAACTTAAGGAAAAAAACTCTCATCAAATCAAAACATCACCATCATCATGCAGTAGAATGTAAACACAATAATGATGAAAACCTTCAAACAAAAAATTCTTTGGAAAATGGCAATCATGCAACAAATGGATGTTTATTTACAAATGGAGGGGATCCATTAGCAAAACATATTTTAGTGGAAAGAGTAGTACAAAAGGGCTTAATTAAAAGCAACCCTCGAATAGCAAACACATCCGAAGAAGAATGTGGTCGAGCCAGCTCTCTTGGTTCTACAAGAGAATTAAAGACCCCTATACCAGAAACATCAGATCCTGGATCTGCTGATTTAGAACGTCCGCGAAAGAAACGACAGCTATTTAGAAGGAGTAAAAAAGGACTTAATGGCACTTGTCGCCAGCACATACATAATAATAAGCTCAGCAAAAAAGAGAATGGTGCTTTAAGTAAAGGATTTCAGAATCGGAATTCAAATACACCTCGATCTAGTAGCAGTGATGTTACCGTTATTCAGTTGGGAGATTCAAATGAACATTTGACTAACATAGACAGTTCAAATACATTTGTAACATTAATAAATGTCGATAGTTCAGACTGTTCTAATAGTGCTGAAGAAAAATAAACTTCTCATAAAGTGTTCTTAAAGTTCTGGACTATGGAACAGAATCTAAACTATGTATGTTGATGGTATTATACATGTATAATTCATGAACTTGTAGAAACTATATCTATATAGATATATGTTGAAAGCTGCAACTACAACCATTACTTAAGCAGTGAGCTAAAAAAAGCTAAACTGTATAAAGATATGTAGAAAAGATATATAATATTGAAATTTAAATTATTTGAAGCAAAAAATACTCTTTACTTTATTTTACATAGTTTTTGTGAAACAAACTCCATTTTGCTTTAAGGTAAAAATACAATTAAAAGAAACAATTTCTATTTCATCTTGGATTTCTACATAACACAACTGAAAATATTTCATGTTGCTTTAAATAAGTTATATTTTCAGTAATGATTATGTTTATACATAATAATATGCAATTGAGCCTTAACAGACATTGTAGTAGACAAATGGATGGCAAAAATATTGTACTTATTCAAAATATCTGCAGAGACATATTTGAAAAAATTACTCAAAAGGGTTATTAAATGCCGGATTTACATTTATAACTAACAAACCAAATACTTACAATCATCCATGCCTAAGCAAGCTACATAGCTCATGACTGCAATCAATATGCAAATAACAATACAGATGAAATCCCTCATTTAATGTTTCAGGAATCTGTAGTACAATTTTCAGGATATTTTTTATAATGTAAGGAATTGAAAAAAGGAGCACCATATTGTTTTGTGGATAAATTAGGTTGGAATTTCCAGAATATGAGGAACTGCCAACTATTGCACCATTTTATCATGTAAGATTTTCCATAGAAATTTCACTATCTCCATAACTATGGATGATAACACAATGGGCTTTTGATGATTGTCTAGGATCAAATCCCCAAGGAAAGATTCAAGGACACCAAATAATTTTAAACTGCGAAAATTAATTTTCAGAATCAGAATACAGATATACAAACTGAAAACTTGCAGCTATGTGAAAGATTTCGTTCCTGACTTCATAAGAGCAGACTTCATTTTAAAATACATACAATTAAATGACTTTAGTGTAGTGAAGAAACTATCTTTACAAACACTATTATAAGGAACTAAAATCTCTACTTTTATAAAAGGAAGTGTTTGTCTGTGCTTGTTTTTTGCACGCAAAGTCCTGACAAATCTATGGCACTTACAGTAGTGGATTTGGCACCCAGGTAGTCCAAGTTTTTGAAATTTTTGGGTTGCAGCTATTTTTAAAATTCAATCTAGAACACTTTTAAATGAATTTAATGAAATTTAATTGTTGTTGTTTTCCATAAAAGATCATATTCTACGTTTTTTTTTTTACGTTTGCGTTTTCATTTTGACCAGCGGAATGATTTTTCAGCAGGCGATAAAAGAACAAATGAACTTTTAAATGGAGTTATTTAATTCTTTTTTCTATCTCCTAGACCGTTAAAGATATAATTAAAAATTTCAACTGATTTGAAAACTGCAGAATATTTTACACTACATTGATACCTAAAAATATGATTTTCTTTAAATAAATAATTTTTGAAATGAATATATCTTTTACATTTTCACAAGACATTGTGAGGTCACGTCAACCTTCGCATTCCAAAAATAAACAGATTACATTCTTGCACTCTTACGATTTCAACGCAGGAAAGCACAAAAATAAAAAACATTTTGACAGGCATTGTCTAGTTCTTTTTTATAAAATCGGGATAGTTAAAGATTGAAAATTTCAATGGATTTGAAATCTGCGAAAAATTTTACACCAGATAAATACCTTATACATTTGATTTTCTTTTAATAAATAATTTTTCAATTAAATATTTATATCTTCGCAAGAGATTGCGACATCACGCCGATTGGATCTCTTTTTAATTTGAAATTGGCCGCATTTGACTATGAGCGTTGGGCAAAGCAATGATGGCTCTTATCAAATAGGCTACGAATTCCCATTTGTTTAGCAAAGCAAACCAACACCACGTACAACACCATTATGGCTGTTATCCAAACCAAATGGGAATTCGTTTTTAATATAGATTTATTAGGTTTTTCCTCCCTTGAACCGACTTTTTGGAATTGTCACAGGCAGCACCATGCTGGCCACGCAGTGTCTAGTTGAAATATGTAATACCAAAATACTACTGAGCTAACCTCGGGTTGGTTGTTTTGAGGGTTCAATAGAGCAAGAGCCATATTTGGCTAAGCTGTGCAAAGATAGATATTAGTACAACTAATCTCAGGGGCAAGACTTGGAAATGGGTGTCATACAAACTACATCTTTATTGTTTGAAAGACATTGAATGTCTTGGGGTAACTTTTATGATCATGCAACAATATCTTCCAAAGTTCATTCCAGCAAGTTCATTTAACATTCCAGCTTTACCTATGAAGTTAAGCAACTTGTGTGATAGTTAGATAAATAGTTATAGTATATTTTAGTGCATTTGTTGGTGTCCTCTGAAAATGTGGTAAATGAAAGATATGACAATTATCTCCAATAAAGTTCATGTTTACTAAAAACTAACTGAAACTTAGTAATTTTTATTCAACAAAAATTTTTAAGGTTGATTTGTTTCATAACAATAAAATTAAAATTGTCATGCTAGGTAAAAAATAAGTTTCAAATAATGTATCCTCATGAAACTTTATTACGACAGTAGTACACATCAAGATATTCTGAAATATATATATGCACAAATATACAATGTAATTATCAAATACATAACAAATGCAATTTTCTATAAAGAATTATAAAATACAACTTAAAAAAGGATATTAAAGTGTAACTTTTTCAGTGAATTTGATGGCCTTAGCTATATGGTCCAAAAATAGTTACAAACAATTTTTTATCCACACATATATACTGTAACTAATGTAATATACAGCCAGTATTCCATTCAGATATATAAAACTCATAATACAAACAATTGTGTCTGATGAATTCGACCAATTCTTGAAGAACATTCGTTCATTCTTCCAAACCTCAACTCACAGAATGATGCAGCATGAATTAGTTTTCCTTGCCTATAAAAAAATTAGAATGGTTTAACAAAATATACATTTGAAAACGTACAATATATATAAACAAGTCTTATATACACATTTTAATTTTCAAAATGAAGAACGAATATTGAAAATTCTTCCAAATGCATGTTTCTTTAAATATAAGAAACATTCTCAATTATTACTATACATATTTATTTGTATTTAAGCTCTACCAAAATAAGATATAGTGACAGGAAGTAAAAACGAAGAAACTTGAATGGTGCAGCATTTGGCAGATGCATTTCCATGCTGTTTGCAAAGCAGAAAAGAATATGCCAACTGACTCCTGCAACTCCACATTTTATACTCACTCTTTCATTTCCATCTTTGTGCTTTGTTCCAGAATCAACCACACAGAAACAAACAGTATTAAATATTTTTGGCAGTTGCTTGAAATCTATAGCCATATAGTTCTAATAGCATGGAGAAATGTGAATTAGAGCAAAAGATTAAATTCTTTTTTGAACACATAGTTAGTAAAAAAGAAAATGCATTTATAGTGTTTGAGAACCATGACTTAAGGCCCTCGTACCACTGGCAGTTGCCACACTTGACTGCATGAAACATTTTACAAAGATATAAAATAAATCACATTTCAGATTCTTGAAACATCTAATTGGTGTCATGCATCCTTATTTACATTCACCCATTTTTCACCAGAAATTTTTCTGTAAAAGGTTATCACATAAAATTTGGTTAGTTTTCATTTTTAGTTAAGTTTTTTTATTTGATGTTCTAGTATCAAAATCGATGCTTTAGACATGACTGGAACTATGGTACATTCTACCTTATAAATGCAACTGCCTATTTCTTTTAAAATGTGTTAATGAGAATATTAAATTATAAAAGACATTTTACTTTAAGCACTTTCAAAACCAATTTGTTTCATCAAGAATTATTGTATTTATAATTTTTCTATATTTTTGAAAATTCTGGAACTTTTAATATGGGGGTTTAACTGAATGATTTGTACTGTTGCTGAAGAGGTTAACAACATTTTATCAGAAAACAACTTCCGATTTTTGCAGCAGAATTTCTGACTGGTCCTATAGCATTGCAAAAATATCACATTCAATAAAAGTGCAAGGTAGCTAAAAAAACTGCTACTTATTTTCTCTTTGAAACACTAAGTGTCAAAAAAAATATTAATAATGACAAACTGTATAAAATAACAGAAACAACTGAATTGTAAATCGTCATTTTAAAATTATAAATTGAATTACACATAAATTTATGTATACATAAAATGTTAAAGTAATAATTAAATAAACCAAATAAATTTGAATGTTTTACTTTTTATAAAAAGTAAATAAAATTTTAATCAATATATTTTAAATATAGCAAACTTTACAGAATGAATTAAAACTGCCTCATAAAATTAGAAAATAACTTACTGTTTTATAAAATGCTTTGGATTGCATACTAAGATCATCCGATTTCGCAATGAGATCGTCAAGTTTGTCACCTCTTTCCAGCACAGCTTGCAATGTATTGTGCTAAAATATTAAATTATGCATACAATAAACTCAGTTCACTTAGCACATAATGCATTCATTTTGTTTCTTTGAAACTTGTAGAAGAAAAATAATTGATATAAAATTTTAAAAGCACTACCTTTGGAAGTCACATTTCAGGAAAGAATATTTGAAAGAGCCATTTATTTATCTTTTATAACAAAACATACAGTGAGAAATTGAAAATTAGTTGAATTTTTTAAGTTTACCCACAGATCCCCCTCCCTCGGCCAGCCTGATTCATAGCTGAAACACATAACAGCATTGCTTTCTTAGCTGAGACAACTGACTCAAAGCAAAAGATTCAGCATAAGAAATGTGTGAAAAATATCACAATATCTTTTGACGACTGAGTACTGGTTTGACAATGTAAGTCTTACAAGTCTCACACGTAACAACACCCCTCCACATGACTCGCGCTATGGCCACCTGGTATATATCATGTTACAATGCATTCATATACTTTTAATATATTTATAATTTTGCATCTTGTTCAGTCTGTATAGATAACATTTGTAATCATTTTTGTTCCAAAACGCACCAAAACCATTCTTTATTGATTATGTGTCTCCTTAGCTTAAGCACGTAAAAGTTACCATTCAGTAATTCACCCCCGGATACATACATTACACTTAATTTTAAATCAATAATTTTTTTTTAACTAACGCTAAATATGTCCATACATGCCCATATAATACACAAAATAACACCTTTGCAAGAGTGAATTTTTGATGTTTATCATTCCATAATATCAACACACACAGCAAGCACATTTGAAAGAAAATCAATTTCAATAGTTCTTCCGCCTATCTAATTTTCTATAATTATTCAGTACCAGTCAAGTTAAGCACGTAATGCAAAAATTAACTCTGGTGTTGAAAAGTCATTCAGGTATCACACTTTTCATTTAAAAAAATTGTCATAAGGAACAAATTTATGAAATACATACTAAAACTTAATACAGTGCATGACTTCATACAATAAAATAATATTTAAATTTCAATGCTCATAAAATTGAAGTCCATTGGCATCCAAAATGTTTTCCACTAAATGTATTAACTGACTTAAATTTCAAAAACAAAATAAAGTGTATGAAATAATTGTTCACAAAACAAAGTTCTAAAACTAAGTATGAACCTTATTAAAAACAAAACAAACTATGAGCATGTATTTCCAATACATAAAGTAAACAAGATTGAGGAATGTATCATGTTAAGAAAATTCAAGAAAAAATTGAGCTACATGCATGCTGATATCTATCAATCTGAGATGACAAAGTCAAATATGCTATCTCATTTAGTCTGTACGACATTTATTTAGTTTAATTGACAATTTTAGAAATTTGATTCTGATATTTCGCACGAGAATGCAAAATGCATGTACAATTAAGTTTTCCTTCACTTTTCCCACAGCACTGCAAAAATAGCAGGACATATTACCTGATTCATGGAAATAAATTCCATATTCGCACAATTTGTTGAGATATCAAAAATTTAGATCAGTAAATGACTGTAAACTTTGACACATACAGAATCATTAATTTTTAACACTTATAATGCAATTTAATAATTAAAATTAAACATTTGCAAAAGAATAAATGGATAATAATTTTTGTGTCTGAGCAAAAGTATCATAATCCCAAAAGTTAACAATGCATGTTGAATATAAAACTATTACTTTAAAAATTAATGGACATTCAATATATAGTTAATAAAATATATTGATTGGTAAATTTTCTATAAAATTTTTAAAAGCATTAGATTGAATTTCAAAACTTTTTTCAACAAAGCATTCTTAAATAAGGACTGATCAGATTCAATATTCATAGCCAACCTCTTAACTTGCTGAATTCTTGCATCACTTTAGTCTTTTATTAGCACAAATCCTGAGTCAATAAAATCTCATTGATATACCCATAGTCCCAGCAATAATATATTTCCCATCATGATTATCCAGCACACATATTGAGATCTTTCAACCTATTCTAAAATCTCTATTATACTAGGGGGCTACGCCACCTGCTCGCCAACCCCACAAGGTTCCATCGACCACTTACGCAAGGAAGAATTTGTACACCATCGCGAAATTATACTTTTTACCGCATCGAATTTACACATGAACCCATTTTTTAAATAATTATACCACAAAAAAGAGTGAATTCTAAGCTTTCATGTGGTATTTTCAAATTTTAAAACTAATAGTATTAAGTTATAGATATGACAGTTTTAGATTTGTATCGGAAATTACTATCCAAACGTTCCGAAATTTGTATTATCAACTTTTAATTCCATCAACTGTATTTATTAAATAACTTTTAAAATAATTGTACCATAAGAAAGAGTACATTGAAAGGTTTTCGTTCATGTTTTCAAATTTAAAAAATAATAGTATTAAGCTATAGATGACAGTTTTAACAAAAAGTAACAAAAATTTCCCAATATTCCAAAATTTGTATCATGGTTCCCACTCCTTTATCCAAAAAAAAAAATCAAGGACTTTTCAAAACCAAAGAAATAGTTTTCAAGGACCTAAAACTTTTTATAATGACCTTACACAAGGCAAACACAAAAGTTCTCAATTAAAAAGGAAAATGTCAAAAAAAAAAAATTTTTTAATACATTGTTTTTTTTAACTAACAACAGTGAAAAAAAGAAAGGTTATCATCAATTTTGGTTATAATTTACATTTACTTTTCTCACAGAACCTGTGACTTTTTTTGTTGCAAAGAGGGCTTCTTGACTCAATGCTAACTATCAGGCTACTTGCACACATGGATTTCGGTCGTGTGATAAAATATTGTACGATAAATTCTTTTGGTGGCAAGAAGAAGAGTATGGGAGCTTGCACACGGTTCGATATCTACATGAAACAATCTTCATTTTGCTGTCGTCCACTGCCTACAACAGACGGTTGTTACGATTTATTTTGTTTGAGAAACAAAGCAAATCAAAAGTTTTGACTGGTGTTAGAAACTTAGACTAGAGAATAAAAAAAGCTTTATCTTTGTGGTCGTTAAAGATAAAGTAAAAATTTCAAAGGATTTGAAATCTCCAGAAACTTTTACAACAGAAGAATATCTTAAATGTAATTTTCTTTGAAAAAACATTTTTTTTTCAACTGTAACTTTTATATTTTTGCAATAAGCATTTGGCTTTATTTCTTCGGATGCATGCTAGGTTTCTAATGACGTCCTGACTGCTAAAGCTACGGTTTCCTAAGAAAGCGGTGCTGTTATCTAGCGGCCATGATATGCCATGATGTGGCGGGTATAACCAGGCAGACGTCTTAACGGAGACCAGAGGTGTTAATTTAGATGGATAGTATACTGTGGAAAATGGACGATCTATACGTAGCATTATTAGTATATCACGTAGTGTCAAAGCGTAATGCACTGGCTTCATTCATAATGACACTCAAATGGCACACCTGCTGTAGAGGAACTAGTCTGGACAAGTTCCAATGCAAGACAAAATTACACAATTATCTACAAGTTAAAAAAATCCAGTACTTTCAAGAACTTTTTACCAAGTTTTGTAATTTTCAAGAACTTTCAAGGGCCCCTAGTAAGGAAAAAAATATTCAAGGACTTTTCAAGGACCGTGGGAACCCTGTATATAACCAACTTTTGATCGCATAGAATTTATTTATTAACCAATTTCAAAAACAATTCTAACATAAGAAAAAGGACATTTCAAGGTTCCCTGCAATATTATCAAATTTAAAAACTAATAGTAATAAAATATAGATGATAGTTTTAAGAAAAAAATAAAGAAAATGTCCATTGAATCAAATGGTAAATTCATGAAAAATTGTAGAAATTTGCAAATAAAATATTTAATTCTTAGTGTTTGCACCATAGAGGTATGATTTACATAGCTAATTACAGGAGCAGTGTCTAATAACATAGATGGGTTTTGAAATTTCAAGTGTATTGTGCGGAGGAATTTTAACTGAATTCTATGGAAGACATTATAAGATCCCTTCACATTTCAGTTAATAATAATGTGCATACTGTGCCCATAATTAACATTTAGAGGAAAATACTGTAAATGAATAATACATACTAAAATAATTTTGGTTTCATCCAATTCATCTTGCATTTTGGTCATGGCATCAGCTTTTCTAGGGTCCTATAAACATTTAGTATGTTAAGAAATTACAATAAGTAATAAAAGTTGTGAAATTCTAACTCAACGATATTGAATTATCTGCAGATAACTCATCAAAACATAATCCTGTACAACAGATCTTAGTCTTTGAGATGTCCTGACAATTTAAAGGCAGATTTTAGGTGCTTGTGAACCCTTATTTAACCTGACCCCTTAATTGACACTGTTAAAATTGTTGAAATATAGCTGGGAGTGCCATGCAAGTAAGGTCAATAGAAACTCAAAACACTTCTGTAACAGCCATCACCTTTAACATGTTATCCAGTGATTGACCAACTGAACATTTTAATTAAATGGCTGATGGATGTACACTGCATCAATCTAACTCTGTTAACCTACCAAAAGCAAGAGCCAAAGCAGAGAATTAAAATGATGT
This sequence comes from Metellina segmentata, assembly GCA_947359465.1. Classification (NCBI taxonomy): domain Eukaryota; kingdom Metazoa; phylum Arthropoda; class Arachnida; order Araneae; family Tetragnathidae; genus Metellina; species Metellina segmentata. Next base: position 61,625,241 of record OX375884.1, on the reverse strand, counting down.
TGTCCCAGTCACCAGGATCCTCTATCCCTGTTCAGGAAACATGTGGATGACAATATCACCAAGAGGAACAAAGGAAAAAAGCAGCAAACAGCTTAAGAGAAGCTTCACCTCCAAAATAAATAACCAAAGAGGAAAGTTGGTGGTTTTAAAAATGCAAGAGCCATATTTGGCCATGCTAGGCCAAACACAAGACAGGTAATATCAAGTAATGATTTTGCTTTTTTACCTCCCTCTTTGTCTTGTATGTATGAGGGAGGAAAAAAAGCATAAAGCAAATGTTTAGCAGGGATAAAAGAGGCGGTAGGAAAATCACAAGTATACCTTCAGTTTGTGAAGCTAGTACTTATAGTAACTATAACACTCCATGAGGGAATGTGTCAGAAAAATTGGTCTATGGACTATTATGCAACTCAGGTGATCTCATATTGTAGTCTAAGCTTACTGTAAATGATTTAGGCACAATTCTTAAGTTAAGTCAAGTCATACATTATTCATCTATTAATTAACCTGTGCAGTTATAAATACGACCATTGAGCTTTTAAACAAGAGAAACATTAATCATATAAGTTAAACCAAACCTGGTAGTCCACAAGATATTTTTCAACTTGAGGAAAAGCTACAGAGCTGAAAAATAAAATGTTTTATAAGCTGATTACAGTAATTAGAATTATTTACTCAACAAGTTTATGACAAAAATCTAAATGCATCAAACTAAAGTTTGTAATTAAAAAATGAAAACAAAAAATACCTTTGTTCACCAGTCCATAAATGCGGTGGCACTATGCTGCAAAATTCTTCTAACAATTTACTTAACATAGTGTGTGCAACTCGGTGGGGATATTCGTGGTCTGAAATCACTGCTGCTGATAACTTATCTGCAGTTACATAAACATGGCACATATAAGCTTGCTCTTTAACTGATGTTCGAGTTGCAGGTTGGCATCTCTCAACAACTATATTGGATGTAAATCTCATGAACTCTTCAACACTAAAAAAGAGACAACATTTTAAGACTATCTTTAATAAAAACTCCAAAATGTAATAATTTTACTTTTTTTTTCTTATATTTAGCAACTGGTTACAAAGAAAACAAAATAAAAAACATCATTTCTTAATTTAGTAGAGGTGAACCAGAATATTCCACATATCCATAGTCTGGTAGAATAAACAGAAATATGCTGTCAAAATTTTTCATTCAATCTTTAACAGGAAGAGACAGTTGAATCTAATCCCTGTCTAAATAAATATAACCACATTTTCAGGTTGGTCGGTTGGTTGATTTGGGTTTTATGGCGCAAGGTCCAATAGTGGATTAGCTGTGCCAAACACAAGACTAAATTTGATCTAGTAAAATCAATAAAGTATTTAAAAATTTATCCAGACAAACATGAGTAGATTAAAAAAGTAAAAGGGATTCAGGTCATAAAAATCATTTGATTTAAATCTTGATTTTAATCGATAATTTAAATCAAGTGATTTAAATCTTGAAGCCCTGGTGCTTTCCCATGCCAATTTATAGAAAATGTTACTCGGACATAGTAAAGAGCAATGGATCAATGAACTTTCTGGTTACAAGTGAAACAAACGAGTAGGCTTTGTTGTGAGGGGATGACCGATTACCCTCTTCTCGGTTGGAGGGAAAAGAAATGCAGAAAAGGATTGCAGGTGGCTACCTGGTGTTATTCTTTTATTGTCTGCTATTCTTTTTTCTAGACGTTAACAGATAATGCTAACCCGTACTTCAAGTCACAAGACCGTGTAGCCTGAGGATAACAATTATCACAGTCACCCGGTCCAGACCCTTTATCCCCCTATCATCTTAGAGGCGCATGTCATCTGAAGAGGGCAATATACACTGTCTTTTTGTTGCTAGGAAAAGAGGAAACTGAAATGTATTCAGACCCTCTGTTCAGAATAAGTGGTATACAAGAATCTGATTCTCCCGTAACGAAGGGATGTGGAAATCTCAATTGTCTGCCTTAACCAGAGCGTTAAAATATATCTGTACCTTGGAACAAAAAGAACAAATATCCAAAATTTTCAAATTTGAGTTTCAAAATTTCTGAAAACTGCAAAAGGAATCTAAATAAATTTAACACAACAATGGAATTAAAAACCATGACTAAATTGAAAGGTAAAACTGAAAAATAATGATACACAAACCATTAGTACTATCTGTAAAAATCCTTAAACTGAAATTGATGTTTACTGACATTTGGCTGAAATGAACTTGACCTCTTTAGTTCCAAGGTACAGATATATAACCACATTTTAATGTCAGAAATCTATTAAAACTATTAGCTGACTTTTATGCAAAAGACAAGAAATTGAAATGATAAAATAAATTAAGCAAACTATTATCTTTCTTGATTCTCGATATGATAAGCACAAAAGCAGGATACTCATAGACACACTTGACATATACGAACTTTGGATATGATAATTTCCAGCAGTTCATTGTTTCAATTTGCTACATCTTTTACACACATGTTTTCATCCTTTAATATTCACTCTTTCATAGATTCTTTCCATACAATTCACTGATGTTGATAGGGTAGAGGTGACAGACGGATTTCTTAACACCTGTCGTAAAATCTCGTTGATTATCTCTAACTTAAAATCCAAGAGTTTTTTTGGATTTCAGGCAAGAGGCATATTTGTACAAGAGTACAAAATGAAGAGTTAACACAAGAATCAAAAACAAACCAAAACAAATAATGCCACCATTTACATGATTTTCTGGTACTACAGTAATATTTCCTATTTACATGGCAATCATTGAAGGACATTTCACAAATGTAATTTGAGCACCTTGCCTTCTTTTTACCTCAACTAATTCTCCTGATGAATTAGTCGAAATATTGCACACAGCTGTTTTTTATTGCACCAAGCACTACATAATAAGTCCAGATACTGAATACACTGACATTGTTTTGTGTCTCCATAGTTCTTTAATTTTAGTGATTTGAGTCAGTTGGTAAATATTTTCTATCCACTTTAGTGGTACTGCATGCACAGTGCCCCAATTTCATAAGTTCAACCATAATTGGAACACTGGAAAAAAATCTATCAAAATAGACATGATGACCCTTGGACCTTTTTATAGGAGCTAGAAGGTGACAAACTACATCATGCCCAAGTCCCATTTTAGTTTGACGGATTTTGCCTTTTTTTCCCCCTGCATATAAGTCCAAATTTAAAACATAGCCGTTGGCAGATGACACCATCCAATTTTTCAGTCCTCTTTTGCAGGCTTGAGAGACATATACTGGACAATTCCTAAGCGACCTTTATATTTTAGGAGTGCTTCATCAATTGAAAGTTCTCTTGAAGGCTTATTGTGTCGTAAAAATCTGTCTTATATCATCAATGCATGGCTGGATTTTTTGCATATAATGAAAATTTTGAAACTTCATCTTCCCTGTTGGACACATGAAAGTACTGTAGAATTTTTTTGAATCTGTTTCGGCTCGTTATATTTTTTACCGTACTGTTTCCCAGTACTTCACTGGTAGACCAATAGTCTCTTAACTTTGGAAGCAGAACAATTCAGAAAATAAGAATACTACAAATAAATCCCCAAATTTCGAGAATATTTTCGATTGGTCTCCATTTTGTATCCATCATATTTTTTTCTGCACTATTCAAACTCTGCATAGTTGTTTGTATGCGTTTGAATTATTTCGCAAAATGAGTCTGTAAAGAATAATTTAAAATACAATTGCTGAAGATCCAAAACATAAATTACGTACTGGGCCAACTGCTGAATTAAATTTTCCACATGAAGTCAATAAATCACTGTCTACGTGATCAGTACACATGATATCCTCACAATTTTCAGGATCACTCTCAGCTTCTGTATCTTCAAAAATTTCTTGTCACGGAATTTCTTCTTCAACATCCATATTATTTTAGAATGTGAAAAAAGTCATAAAAAAAAGAGCATTTTACAGCGTTATTTTGAACTACAAAAATAGCTTAATAAGAATACATATATTTGTGTACTAATGTGTGTACAGAACAGGGGACAACCAGAAATTTTTTCTGAGCTCTTCTTCAGTTTCAGTGATAGTTTAGGTCGCATAAAACACAATAAGCAATCCCAGCTGCTTTCAACTTCTGGATAGTTTCACGAAGAAAAACTCCTTCCACTTCTTTTTTCCCAACCAATCCCACTTCCAAGGGTTTTTAATACCTTTTTCGATTGTTTTGACACCGTCTTCGCCTTTAAGGTGGCAGATAATATTGGTTCTTGGCGTAGCCATTGTCGTATAACTCGAAATCAAAGCCACATGCACACATTCTGTGCAAACAACACATTTTGTGTGAAATACTAATACAATAGTTGCTGAATGCTAAACCATGTGAAATGGGTGAACCAAGGGCTCGAGGTGACAAATTGCAGAACTGCAAGCACGCCCTTAATCCTTTGGTTTACATAACAACGTTCTGCGCCTGTGTGTGAACTTGATTTGACAGTCGGTGAAATCTCATCCATTAACCTATTATTTTTTAAGGGTTAAGGGCGCGCTTTTACCACTCTTTATTAGGAGGATTTTTTTGACTTGGCACATCCATGTAGACTATGGGAAAAAAAGGCATAGAAAATCGGAATTTTTCAGAAGGGAAACCAAAACTTAAATCCTGGGGAAAAAAATTGTAGAAAAAGCGGAAATCTGCATAATTGCGGAAGATTTTCACCCCTGAATTTTCCTCATCATTCTTGCTTTCAGACAAATCCAAATCACTTTTAACGCTGCTAACAGCCAATAATAAATGCTCAATTTCGGCTTGAGTAAGAGGTCTTCGATGACGCACCATTATAATTGTAAAATATTTACAAAATATGATATAATGAAGGCATATAATGTTGCAATGTATATGTATATAATGTTAATAAATTTTATAAACATGAGGTTTTAAAAATTTCCATACGCATCAGAAACACGTTCAACCAAATTTGAAAACAACAGTATGAACAACAATTTATAAGCAGGACAGAGGCAGCAATGCGAATCAAACAAAAAATGATTTACAACAGTGTAAAAGCCTACCTCCTCCCAGCAGTTAAGTGACCCTTCTCATTCAATGGTACACAATGAAGCTACCCTCCCTCTAAATGCTAGAGGCATTGCTTCGCAAAATATACCCTCTATTCCAATTCTGATTGGAGGACGGTCGGCTTGGGCATTTTCCAACAGGGCTACTTTGGTCGGCTTGGGATCAAAAGTTAAAAAACATGAAAGATGAAAAAAATCGTATGTAATTTCGAACTTTTATTTTTCTTAAAAATTTAAATAGGTTTGAGTGGGGATTTTCCCAAACTAAATTGTGTAAATTTGTAAAAATTGTGTAATTAAAATAATACTAGCAGAGACGATTAAGAACAAGACAATCAACCAAAACATGATGAATGGTAAAAGGAACTCTACACGTGCTACACACAGGAACAGCCTCTTCTAATAAAAGATGCCTGTGAGTAAAACGTGTGTTCGATACGTAGATGATTTAAAAGCATAGGTATCAGAGAGTCGTATTTGTAACATAGGCCATAATGAAATGGTTGGCTGTATGTTGTGGAGTTTATTGTGGCTGCTGTTGCTGCGCCAATTATTCCACAAGATGTCCACGCCATTTTAGCTGCAGCATCTGCCAGTTCATTTTCAACAATTCAAATCATGTCCAGGTATCCAACAAAAACGTCACTTTTAGGTGACTTGCACAGAAACTTGAATATCAATATGAATTACATAATATAAGATATTAATGTTTAATTTGTCATTCTAGGATCAGTTCAATAAGTGTTTGTATACTTCAAATAAAAGTAGATGTTCTACTAAAACCTAGACAAACAATTTTAATGTTTCTTTGAGTTTTGTATTTATTTTTTTGAATATTTTACTAATCAATACAGAAAAGTTTTTGCAATACATATTTTATTGAGTGCAATGAAAAATTAAGTGCCAAGTTGTTTTGGGTACACATATTAAGTGAATATTAAAATTACCTGTTTCTTTGAAAGTAACCAAACGCTGTTAAATCACTTGCCTGGCACAAGCTAACAGCTTTAGTTGGATGTTTGTATAAAATTGCTATGTGATAAAGCTTCACCATTTTTGTTGTTTTAACACGTATATTTCTGAAAGAAAAAAGTATAAGTTGAGCTAAATGGGATAACAACACAAACCTACAAATGAAATACAGAAAAATTAATTAATTAATATTGGGTTGAATTAATATTGTGTGAACTTGATCTTTATAATGTCATTCAAAGCATTGTATTTTATAAAATATATTCTTAAGTAAATTTTACTATCTATATATGTGCTATATTAATCTTTATAATTCCTTCATAATAATCATTTCAGTTGGTTTCACTATTCACCACAATTCCTACATCACTGTCCCAGGGTATACTACTTTAATAGGGTAATAGACAATTGGAACGTGTTGCCAGAAAATATAGTTAATTCAAAGGGAGTGTACGAATTTAAGATACAATTGGATAGTAAGTGGGAATTGGGGAATTCATAAACAAACGACCAGCCTTGTTGGGCTTGAGCCTGTAGCTGGTCATCAATATTTGTATAAAGCAGTGAGTTATCTTTCTTCCATTGGCTATTTTATAAACTTTAATTCAAATGCTTTATTTTGCTTTCAAACATATCCAAATTTGCATTTTATATTTTTTCTGTTTTAACTCCACACCAAGAGTATAATTAAAATTTTGCATATGAGTACCTGATGTGTATTGTTTTCGGAAACAAAATTGACAGTTAATAATAATTTGCTTAAAAAGTTATTGAATTTTTTTCCAGAAAGTTTTGCATAAATACACACTAAACACTTGTTTGAAAATAAAAAAAAGTTTCACTATTCACCACAATTCCTACATCACTGTCCCCAATGTCCATCATTGGAATGCATATTCTAATACATTGTGGTTAGGGATTGCAATCCTGCTCGATTTTCAATCCGGCCAGTACCAGCCGGATTGGTACTTTGTTAATAAGTCTATCTAATCAGTATGTATTTTTCCAAAATCGGCTGATTGGAAGTAGGTAAAAAGGATATTTTTCTAAATTAACGAACAAAACGTTTATTTTAGCCTTAGAAAATCAACTTTATTAAGAATTATCCATAGGTAGGAAATCAATCACCAATAATAAATTACTAGTACTACTAGTAGTAGGAAGAATTAAACGATTGATGATCAGTCTTACTTGTGTCCACACTAAAAAACACCAGTTTGTTTTATACATAGCAATTTTCTATTTATTGACAATTAAGTAGTCTATCTCTAATGTCGTTGAGCAAATGACGTATAAATTGTACCTAACCTAGTCTCATACTAACATAAAAATCTAATCTCTGGAAGTTTTGGTCAACATAACAAAAAGGGAACTCTTAAATTTTCTTAATTACTTAAATCAAAGTTATATAGTAATGAAAATCACTTTTCAATTTGAAAAAAGATCTAAGGAAACAAATTGTATTAATTGTGTCGTCCCCCAACCTACTTCTCAATGAACTGCAAATATAGCCAGCGGCTGAAAAGGCCTTCTCAGCTTCGACACTAGTTGGTTTAACTGTCATTAAGTAGATGTACATAAAAGACAAATATTTTCCTTTGACTCCCTCTATTTCATAATTCATTTCTTTCTACAGTATTTTCTCAAAATCTGTTTCTGTTCTAAAGTTTGTCTTTAGATTGTCTTGTAATTCCTCTTTTAATGTTACATTAGTTTGCAAGAAAGTGAGTTGGAATTTAAGCTTTCTTATGCTGCAGGTTCCACATTTTCGTGGTCTTGTTTAATGACTTGGTTTAGTATTTTTTTCCTTTCCTGTCACATAAGATTCTTTTTTGGCATAAGAAACATATTGTCAGACTCTCATGTTATGATAATTTTTTTGGGATTCTATAAATAAAGTAATATTCCTGTTATTATCATGCAATGACGTTCTTTTGCCCTTACACGCAGCACCTCAGATAATTTAGCATTTAAGACAGTGACTTGTTTTTCCAGTTTTACTACAGTGAATTTTAATGTTGTTTCAGCAGTAAGAAGGATCGCATCTCTTCTGCATAGTGCCTCCACTGCCAATTTAAATGGCTGCAAACAATTAATTAAATCTTTTATTGTTGACCATTTTCGGTCTGTAAATTTTACGTCAAATTGCATATAAAATATTTAACTATGCAGACTTTCAGACTATAAAATCTTTCTATCATATTTAGAAGGCTGTTCCAGCGTGTGCGACAATCCAAAATTAAACGTAATTCTTTGCCTGTTTCTTCTTTCACATACTTTTGAAGGCATGTATCATATTTGGTAGGCGACTTTTGGAATAACTTTACTACTTCCGCACTTTTTGAAGAAGATAACTGTATTTAGGGATTAATTCAATGCATGAAAGTGTTTCAGTCTCTTGTGGTTGTGTCAATTATTCAGCAAGTTTCATAATCGTATTTAAATGAAAGCCACAATTCACAAACATAACTTTATTGAACAAAGCCTAACGTGCTCTCTTGGTTATCTATCAAAACTGTATATTTCAAATATCTATAGAACAAACACTTTTACAGTTGTGGTTACAGTTAACACATCACATCCTCCTTTTTAACTTGTACAGTAAATAATAATACACATAAAACACTTAATAAAATCAAGAAACAATCAATAACATATATAATCACTTAAATACCTGGGTCGTCTTATAGTACGACCTGATTGGCGAGCATGAGGTTTAGTTACAGTATTGGATAGCGGCGCAGTACTCGTATCAATAAATGTTTCTTTATTATCTGGAAGATTATCGGGAATATTATTGTAAAATGGATGGGAGGTCTTGGATAACCTTAAAAACTTTCTGTTTCTCACTAAGACTCTTCCAAAGTTTGTTCTAATCTTATATGACCTTGGGTTATTGGTTAAAGACAAAACCGTAGCAGGTTCCCATAATTTTGTTTTTACGTTCTGAACAGTGATTTTGTCTCCAGGCTGAAGTTCTTTCAAATTCTTACTGGATCTATCGTAATAGTGCTTCTGGTTTTGTTGCATTCTCAACAATTTTATATCGACATCTTTAAAGAGTTCAGGGTTAAGAAGTTTATTACTAATAGGCAACTTGGTTCGTAATCGTCTATTAAACATTAGCTGGGCTGGTGATAATCCTAATCCAGAAATGGGTGTATTACGATATTCTAATAATCCTATTGAAGTTCTACGATTATCCTCGAAAGCTTTCTTAAAAATTGCTTTGGTTATCCCAACTGCCTTCTCAACCATCCCATTACTTTGGGGATAATTAGGACTAGTGAATATAATTTCAATATCCCATCCCTTTCCAAAATTTTTAAATTCATAGCTGTTAAAGGGAACATTGTCACAAACAATAATTTCTGGAATTCCAAATTTGGAAAATATATCCTCTAACTTGAGAATGATTTCTTTAGTAGTCTTATTTCGAATAGGTACCGATTCAATCCACTTTGAGTAATAATCAATTAATACTAGATAGTCACTGTTATTAAAATACATTAAATCTACTCCGACTCTCTCAAACGGACGGTTTGGTACATCATGCGAGACAAGAGGTTCTTTACATAGTGATTTTTGAAATTTTTCACACACATTACACTTAGAAATGATATTTTCAATGTCTTGATTAATTCCTGGCCAGTACATTAATTCCCTGGCTCTATTTTTACACTTCTGAATACCCAGATGAGCTTCATGTATCAACATTAACATATCTTGTCTAAGAATATTTGGAATGACAATTTTGTCATTTAAAAATACTAGTCCATCAACAGACAATATCATTTTTCAATTTGTAGTAATGCCTCAAGGTGTTGGGTACATTTTTCTTTTCAGGCCATCCAATTTTAAAGTATTTACATATTAACTTTAAATCATTATCTTCCTCAGTTGCTTTCTGAAATTGCTTAAATTTGTTCTCACTCATTGGCAAGAGTCTAGATACAGAATGAACCATGTTCATCATTTCTGGGTCATCTTTGCTTTCCTCTTTAATATATGCTCTTGACAAAGTGTCGGCAATATACATTTGGCTTCCTGGCAAATATTTTACAGTAAAATCATATTTTAATAGCTTGAGAAGCATTCTTTGTAAACGAGAAGAAATTTTACTTATTGGCTTATGGACTATGGAAGTCAAGGGTTTATGATCACTTTCAACAACAACCTTATGACCATAGACCAAATTGTGATATTTTTGAAAAGCAAAGACAATTGCCAGCAACTCCTTTTCAATTTGGGCATAATTCTTTTCAGCTTCTGTTAAGCTCCTAGATGCAAATGCAACTGGATTACCCTCTTGTAACAAACATGCTCCTAGACCATCTTTAGAACTATCACACTGGATAGTAATAGGCAAGACGTCATTAAATACTTTTAGAACTGGTGTTGAACTAATTAACTTTTTAATACTCTCAAAACTTTTATCCTGTTCATGACTCCATTCAAATTCAACATCATTTTTTAACAATTCTCTTAAAGGAGCAGTAACAGCAGAGACATTGGGTACAAATTTAGATAGAAAATTAACCATGCCTAGTAACCTTTTAATATCGCCCTTACACAGAGGTTGTTCTAGTTCAGTAATGGCTCTAACATGACTTGGATCAGCTTGTATACCCATCTTAGATACTAAGAAACCCATATATTTTACTTCAGGGACCCTAAACTGAAATTTATCACTATTGAACTTTACATTATTTGTTTTGGCTCTCTCCAGAACCTCTACCAAAATTCTGTCATGGTCTTTTTCATCTTTACCTGCTATGATGAGATCGTCAAAATAAATTTCTACTCCATTAATATCACCAAATAATTTCTGATTCTTTTTCTGAAAGACCTCGGGAGCAGAACAAATTCCAAAAGGTAGCCTGTTAAACTTATATCTACCAAAGGGAGAATTAAATGTACACAATTCTGAACTGGGATCATCTAATGGTATTTGCCAGAATCCTTCTTTTAGATCTAATACAGAGAAACATTGCTTTCCTTCCAATTTGTTTATGATTTCTTCTGCAGAAGGAATTACATGATGTTCACGCTTTATTGCCTTATTAAGATTTCTGGGATCAAGACATATTCTTAATTTACCATTAGGCTTTTCGACCACAACTAAACTATTTACCCAGTCTGTGGGTTTGTTTACCTGAGAAACAATTCCTTTTTGTTCCAATTCCTTAATGGTAGTTCTTAACTCTTTATGTAAAGATTGGGGTACTCTTCTAGGAGCATTAACAACAGGTGGTATATCTGGCTTTACTTCAATATGATGAGGCTCCCCAGGAAATTTTCCCAAACCCTCAAATACATTTTGGTAATTCTGGATAACATTTATTTTCGATTCAAGATGAATTATATCAATAAGTTGAATTAACTGTAGTTTTTCACAAGCTTGCAAACCTAAAATTGGCTTGGCCTTTACATCTACGACAATAAATTTAAGAATAACATCAGAGTGTTTATCAGTACAACAAGCTAGATCTATAGACCCAATAGTTTTCAACTTATTATTACCATACGACATTAAAATCACATCAGTTGAGTTTAATTGGTCCTTTTGTTTTAAATTTAAAGTTTCAAGAACATGGAGTGGTAAAACATTGACTTGGGCTCCTGTGTCCAGTTTAAAAGAAACTTCTTGACCCTCAACTGATATTACTTTAAGCCATTCATTGCAAATATTAGATTGAACATTACGTACAATATCAACAAATAGGCTAACCTCCGAATTATTTGTTTTCACTTCATTCACTTTCCGGTGAATACTTCTAGCAATTGATTGATGTAGCATTGGATTTACCTTGCTTTTGCACATAGCTGCAAAATGGTTTTTTCTTTTGCACTTGTTACATAGTTTATTATAAGCTGGGCACTGACCTTTCATGTGCTTTCTTCCACATGCCTGGCATTCAATAATTTGTTGCTTAGAAGATTTTGTCGGGTTATGGCTATGTCTATTTACAGCATCAACACAGTTGGAGTTATTGATGGTTTTTACCTGACTCCTACTCAATTCACAAGCTCGAACACTGTCGACCGCTTTTTGTAAGGTTAGGGCAGGTTCCCGTAGCAATCTTTCCTGCAAGTTGACATCTTGAACTCCCAGCACTATTCTGTCTCGAATCAGGCTGGTTTCCTGCTCTCCAAAGTTGCATGATGCAGCAAGTGTCTTTAATTCAGTCAAGTACACGTCAATGGTTTGGCCGTCTTTTTGTGAACAAGAGAAAAATTTGTTATGTGATGTGATGTTGATGAAAGTATGTTGATGCAGTGTTTTGTTTCTAAATGTACTTTTAAACCTTTGTAAGTTTCCTTCCTTTGCAAAAAAAAATTATTGATCATTTAATTTATTATTTTTGCTAGAATTCTCCAAACTGATGATTGAAAAATAAATAATAAAATTGATTAATTCACAGTCGATTACTTAATAAACGATTTTGCGACTTTAACCCTCTAACGGCCACACGGGCCTCAAGACGATGTCTTCAAAAACCCAGAACGGCCGAGAAACCATTAGGAAAATCAGATAATTTCTTCCCCCTTTACACATCATCTATGGTCATCTAGGTACTTTCTTAGTGCACGGGACGTCCCATGCTTTGTAAGGGGGTGTATATGAAGTGCTTGTTTCAACTTGTAAGTCGCATTGGGTGTTGGACATTAGTTACTTATATGTATCTATCACACATTTTATTAGTTCTGAAGAAAATATAGCAAAAAATAATTGACTACAATTTATATCTTATCACTTGTTAATTCTTTATACTTAAATATGGTTTTCCTAAATAATATATTCCTCAACCTTTGATTAGACTAACACATTTTTAAAGAAACAAATTAATTAATATATTTTCTAATACTTGACTGCTACTTCATTCATAACATATATCTTAAAATTCTCTTGTATCTCCAACTGTCTAATATATAAGCAAGTATGTGATTAAAAAGCGTTTTCAAGTCTGTTAAGTCCTATGTATATTAAAAATGTTTTTCGGTATAATTATAATTTTGCTATTCGTATAAAAATCAAATTAATTTTATTAAAAATTCTCCTATCCAGTGTAGTCATATTAATTATTATATATTTGTGTGTAAAATTTTATTCGAAAGTACTCATCTCTACGATTATAAAAGTAAGCGTTTGTCTGCGTGCGTGGACTGTCCTGACGAATCTATGGCAGTTATAAGAATGAAATTTGGCACACAGGGAAGCCCGAATGTTTTGCGATTTTTGTACGAAGCCCGAATTTTAAAATTTAATCTAGAACATTTTCAAATTAATTTAATAGAATTGAATTATTGTTGTTTAGAATTTAATTATTGTTTTGAATTATTGTTGATTGTTTTTTTAATATATAAATATTTTTCATTTAAATATTAATATTTTTGCAACAGATATGCGTCACCACGAAAATAACTCACGGGCAACCTCGTGATGAACAAACCCCACTAAAAGAACTGTCATGTGCTTGCCATGTAAATTGGAATTCGTAGTAAGAACTTTTTATAAGAGGCGAAAAATGATTATTTTATGTTTCACATAAATATACTCATTTTATAAGATATTCTCAGTTCATAAAGAGGAATTTTTAATTTGACCGAGAAACCTATGCTAAAAGAATAGCATTGACATAGTTATGTTCCTAAAATGCTTCATTTTTTAAGTAAAATTATTAACATGCTATACAAGAAAATTACATTTCCAAATTGTAGGTTTGAAAATAACTCTGTGATATTAATTACCGTGAAAATATGTGATTTCTCGCGTCCGTCAGAAAGAGTTTCAAATAGTTTAATGGTGAAGACCCAGGCGGCAAGTCATGAACAGGACTAGCATGCGAATTAAAGTTTCGAATGGATATATCATCGTTCCGTTTATTGTTCGATTCCCATTCAAAAAATATCATCGTTTCTTTCAATTTCCGGGACTTCATCTACGTCACTGTCATTATCGGAGACACTATCCTCTTGGATTGAATTCTCCCAATCATATTTTGTTAGATCGTCTTCGTCGCTTGAATTTAAATCCCACTCATCTGTATCATTGAAAAGAATTCTTTCTATTTCTTCTTTCGACAATGTTTTCCTATTACGAGCCAGTTCGATAGTGAAGAAACCAAATTCTCTATTCAATAGCCACACAAAACTGTCCGGTCCGAAACCAAGCTTGGAAGAAGTATGTGAAAGGGCGCAGTTAAAAGCCAATCCCTAACTTGTTGTTTGTCATTAAGGAAAACTACCCTACTGCTTCAGGCGAAAAGAGGGAGCATTGTAGAGAGGGAATGACGGATTGCCCTTCTCTGGGTTAGGGGGATAGCCAGTAGCTTTAATGACTTAAGCCGGTTCGGGCGGGTGCTGGGCTTTTGCATGTGAAGCCGTTTCGGCCGTCTTGGGCGTTAGAGGGTTAAAGTTGGGTTTGAATAATCAACTATTTAATTTTTTTCTTTATTTGGATTTATCCGATCTCGACCGGATTTGGTAGGTAGCCAAACGATGCCGGATCCAGAGGATCGGATTACAATCCCTAATTGTGATCATATCTTTTTTCCCACAATCTGCTCATTCTGTCTCCTTGATTTAATTTTTCTTAACAATATGCTCAAATTGTCGTTTCAAGAATTCTGTAAAGATATTTTTTTTATGACTCATAGTTTAAAAAGTGAGATGGAGATCGAACATTTTTCAATAGTAAGGATTCACAATTCTTGTGAATTGTCCGAAAAAATTCTTGTTTGCTTTCCAATAAGCATGACAGTAAATAACATGAATATGTTAGTGTAATGCCAAAACTATCAAATACACAAAGAAATCATCTCTTTTGAATCTAAGCTGTAAGGCATTTCTTTTTTCCGAATAATGTTATGAATGTTACACGATTAACCTTCCAATATATGCATGCTCAATAGAAAAGATATATGGAATTGTTATGCGTATCTTAGATATGTGGCAGATTTTCTTACCTTACAAATATTCTCATAAATTCTTTTCTTTCTTTAGACATATTTAGAAATATTTTTCTACTTTTACGTTCTCCCTTTTCTCATTAATATTACTTATCATACCTTTAGATATTGAAAATTTTTGACTTTTAGAGCGTTTATAATGGGAATGAAGTACACATTAAATAATAAAAATATGTATAAATCAAAATTACTATATGCATTTCATATTTGTTATTTCTTATTCATAACAATGAATTTTTAAATATTTCTCAGAATAATTCATTTTTTATGGCTGTTTTTTTTCAGATATTTAATGAATGTTTCAGTTTTTAATAAAATTCAATAAAGTACACAAACATAGATGAACAGCCTATTTTTTGCAACTTTATAAAATTGTTTGAGGGAAGCATGGGCAACATAATATTAAAAATGATAACTTTTGGTTGAAATTTTATATGGATTCAGATAACTTATTTCAAGGCTGTTTAATTTTCCTGTGGTATATGACTGTAACACACAGCAACATCTGTTTTACAGCTGTCCAAGAAATGAAGTTTGAGTGTTAATAAAGGTAGAGTTAAAAGCTTTGAGAAATGTGTTGGTTTAAAATTTATTATAATCTACACCTACAAATATCAATTTTTATTACTTTCAATCTGCAGTATGGTATTTTTACGAATGGGATCTTCAACGTTATTCTGACGCATCAGTTTTCCAGCTAAGCAGATCGTTAAAAATTAACAAACTTTAGGTGGATGTTTTGTTTTAAGTAATTATAGCTAAAGAAAAAACATTTATCCAACTAGAGACTAAACACAAAAGTAAAATTGTGAACTAATCAGATTATTTGAAAAACAAATCAAACACTTGCCATAACAATAATATCAACACAAAATCAACCTAAAGATTTCATTGCTTTGCGACGGTTGCAATTAAAAAATATTCACTACAAAAATACTTACCAACAATATTCGTTTAAAACTTTACGTCATGTCATGTCAAGGAAAAGAAAAAACAATGTTTAACCTCTTTTCGAAAATTTCACGAACAATTCTTGTCTGGTCGTGTTTTTACAATTAAACACAACTAAAAGGCTGCTTGATTTAAAAAAAAAATTTTATTTATAAATAAATTAGAGTTAAATACGTAAAGACAGATTTGTTGTGTGTGCTGCGCTTTCGCTTTATGATTTGCTGTCTCAGCGTTGCCAATATTTGTCTATCTATTAATAGCTTGAAGAATGAAAGAGGCCCTGTCGTTGCAGGTATTGACCTCGCCATCTCACCTTGGTTCAAAATTATGCTAGGTAAGTAATGATAATGGAAATTAATTAACGTTTAATTCGGGCAAAACAGCGGCTATTGGCAACAGTCCGACAACAATCCCTTGACGAAAGATTCGAGGACATATTTTTCTAATGGCGGGCACATTTGACCGAAGTCATTGGCCACTACAAGGCCGGAAGTGATGGCCACTTGTGAAGGAGCACCCAGTGGGAGGACCATCATTGCTCCTAACAATTACTTCGTAATTTTGCACTATGTTCAGATGACGAAGCAACACCTGAGCTGGTATACGCTTACAAACATCCATGCCCGAACCCGGATTCGAACCGGGGACCTTCCGATCTAGAGGCTAACACCTTAACCACTATACCGGTTGGTAGATTCGAGGACAATACCACGTAATTTTGAGGATGACGAGACAACACCCGAGCTGATACCAACAAGTATAACGTCTAAGCTTGCACCGCACTTTATAACTTCCCCACATAGACAATATAAGGATATTTAAGGCGGTAAGATTTCACACGCACCAGCTCTCATATACACAAGTTTTTCGATTGATCGCGTTTCGAACTCGCACCCCTGTGGTTGCTAATATGTTTACTCTTCCAGCTTGTGTCTTGTCATGGCCAATGTGATATGGGGACCATGTGACTTGTCTTGGGCAAACATATTCCGAGGTATAAATTCTAAACGATATATGGAAATGGAACCCCAATTAGGAGAGTAACGAATTACCGTCCGGAGGGTTGAGAGTTCGAAACTGGATCGAGACAAAGACCTTTGTGTGTACGGGTACTGTGCACGCCAAACCTGTCCTGGACTCATATTGACGAGGAGTGGAAGTTGGGAGAGTGTAGTGCCAGCTCAGGTGTTGCCTCGTGGTTCAAAATTGTGAGGTCTTGCCCTCAGTTCCTTCCCTTTGGGAGTGATCCCGGACCACCGCCAACACCTCATTGTGTTGTTCCAGTGCGAAGTTAATTAACTATCTACCGAATTGTTATATAACTCTTCAACAGAAATTGTATTAAACGTCACGCGTTGTCAAAACGATGATACACTTCATTTTACGGTAATCCCGGCATATGTAACTAGAGAGAGCATTCGTACAACAGAAATAAAATCTTTGCATTCTGTCTAGTTTATTTGCTTAAACTGCGAATTCCAAATTGATATATATTAGTCGATTGGTCAAAGCATATCAGATTAAACACCAAAATAGTGATGAACTGCATTTTAAAATAATCCGTATCATATAAGAGTAATGGGAACGAAATGCAGCGATCTAGGTCACGGCCCGAGGCGGGTAATTAGTGTGCGTTCAGGGTAATTCTTTTGGCGAGCTATCGTTTTTTGCAACTATCACATTTCATTAGTTACATTCTTGGCAAATACTTTGGTGCATCTTTTGATTTTGACTTCTTTGAGACGTTTTCTCACTGAAGTCATTAGTGATGAGTTATCTTTCCCCGTCTTACGAAGAATTGCTGTTGAGAAGAAACCTGCAACAGGGGTGTGGGGACGCTACCAAGGAGACCCACCCCGGACCCACTCGCCGTACGGCTTATAGTGGTTTTACGGTCCGAAGGGGAGTAAGGGGGACTTCCGCCAGCTCAAAGGCCGCACAAAGAGCAACCAACACAGTAAACAAGATGAATTGTTTCAAATAAAAGTTTACATGTGGCAACAGGCCAAGTGATCATTTAGTAATCTGTCGAATGGGAACGAAATACAGGTAATTTGAGGCGAGTCACCCGAAGCGGGAAATTTGTGTGTGTTCATGGTAATTTTTTTTGGCAAGCTATCGCTATTGCAACCAGTGGCGGTCTTAGCGAGCGTTCAGAGCGTCGCTTGATGCCGAGGCCATCTCTGTTTGGAGGCCCTAGGGCCAGGGGTAATGTTAGAACTTATGATGTGTTGGCGCAGAATAGTTCGTGAAGAGCAGAGAGGAAAAGAAAGCTAGTAGCCTCAGGGGTAATCAATCTAGAGCTCGGATTTTGCATATCCTTTTTTTAAGCCTTTAATGTTGATAGAAATCAGTATTGAGTGCTTTTTTAGCAATTTGCAACCAAAAGAAACCCGAATTTATTTTACATATTTGGAGTTTTTTACATGTTTTGTGCATATTTGGACAATTTTTTTCTATTTTCAAATATTTTTTTTAATTATTTTTTTTCCCAAAGAACTCTGCTCAGTGCGCTGGGAAGGAAGATTTTTAGAACTGACCAAGCAAACCCAAACCGTCCCTGACAACACCTGTAATCGCAACCACACATTACTTTCACTATTCCAATTTTTTTTTAATTCAACTTAGGTAGTAAGGACTTTATTTTAAATGTAAATAGATTATTTCTCAGCAATTTCATTTTTATTACAAGATAAAATAACAAATTCCAAAATATTTCATTGACAAATAATAGGACAGCAAAACTGACGTCTCAACTAGACACTCTAAAGCTAACCGAGTTCAGTTTCATTTGCCGGCGCATCAAAGCCACTTGGTGAGACAGGAAATTTCCGAGACACGAGCCCGTTATCCTAAACACTCGGGCGCTATTATGTCACGTCGCCTTCTTTACTCAGATCAAATTCACGCAACACTTCACAGATTCTCCATTTATCTCCTTTTATAGTGTTTGGCTTTTGTAGTCAACTAATACGTTTTCTTCTTAATTTTTTATCATGCGTAAATATACGAAGGCTGTTCAATAAAGAATTATCATAGTTTTTAAGGTGATTAAAAAATCAAAAAAAATAACTTTAATATTGAATGTGTAGCGGGATAAGTAGAGAATAGATAGCGCAAGTTTCACGGTCATGACGTCATTGCTGAAGCCTTGGCAGCCGGCCAAGAACGCCTAGTTTTACTTTCGCCTACGGCAAAAATATATGTGACACGCGAAGTGCAATACACTGCATTGAAATTTGAACACATTGAACTGTAACACAGTTGACATCATTCAAAAGTTTGTATTTTAGTGATGATGAAAAAGTTAATGAAGAGCGCGTGGATTGCTCAGTTTTAAGTTATTTACAATTGCTTTATTGAGAGTTCCATTGTAGATTTCTTCAGTGAACTCGAGATACTTTTTCGGTTATTCTTAATGTTACCAATAGGTGTACCAAGTACTGAACGATCATTCAGTGCACTTCGGAGTCTAAAAACATTTACTGTCAACAATGGGAGAAACTCGTCTCACATCCGTTGCTATGCCTGCTATTGGAAAATATGTACGTGGGCTTAACTTGAATAATATCGTTGAATCGTTTGTGAACGCAAATGTCAAGCGTGGTGGAGTTACTAGTAAGAAATATTAAAATGTAACTGATTTTAAATTTTATTTTCTTATATATGCTAGCATAGTATTACTTTTCTTTTTCTGTGTTTTGTGCATTCACCTGTTTCATATCAATAACATACTGTTCTGAACTTTTGACTATGATAATCCGAGAATAACATTGTGAACATATGTTACGAGAGAGGAAAGAAAAACTGGTACTTGTATGTGATTGGGACATTCGTATTTTTTAAATAAAATAAATGTGTATAAAAAATACCATGCCACACCAAAATACTATACAAAAGCTTTGTATTCTATTTAAAAAATAGTAATAATTATATAAGAGTAGGCCCTAGGTACAACTTAACGCCGAGGCCCTGGGTCTTAAGACCGCCACTGGCTTCAATCAGTTTGGTAACGAAAAATATCTTTGGATTGCGACTTACCAGGAGATATCCAGCAAGAATGCCAAAGGTGGTGCACAGAAATTCCACTGTTGGAGAAGCTAAGAATCCCGAGATTGGTCCTCAACTCCTCAAAGGACTGATGACATCGTAGAGATTCATACCTTTTGTGATACAAGCAAGAAAGCGTTTGATGCTGCTGTATTCTTGAGGGTAATCAAGAACAACGTCATTACAATGAACCTCGTCACTGCAAAGAGCTGCGTCGCACCTTCTGAAAACAATAACTTTCTCTCAACTTGAGCTACTTGGTGCACTTTTAGCAGCTCGATTAACGAGTAAGATTCAGAAGATCATCGAAGATAAAAATTCAGTTTCAGTGACATTATGGACAGACTCAAAAATCGTCTTGTATTGGATTAAGGGATCCAGCAAAAGGTGGAAGCTATTCGTGGTCAATCGAGAAAATGAAATCAAGACAATGTCCAACCCGGACAATTGGTTTCACTGTTCCGACAGTGAAAATATGGCCGATCTGTTGTCCAGGGGGACTTTTCGGCCGAGAATCTCATTTACAATCCAATTTGGCTAAAAGTGCCCGAATTCTTGCAAAAACAAAACTTCCATCTCTTATCCAAAATTCCTAGTGTGCCTGATGAGGACTATGCATCTGAACTGAAATAGACTATCAGTGATGACTGTGTGTGTGTGTACACTGTTAAATTTTAAATCAAATTCTCTCAGAGATCACATTTTAAGTATCACAAATAATTATGTAACTAACCTAAATGTTTTTAGTTATGTTTTCAGGTTCTTAAAGGCGTGTAGAAAATTTTCATTTCAAAGAGATCCCATTCTTTCTCCCTGTAGAAAGGGTAATTATTGAGAATATCATTGTGAAAGAGGTACAAACTCAACATTTTCTCCGTGAGATTCAACATTTGAAAGGGGATGGGTCAGTATCCCCTTCAAGTAAGATTAAAACCTTATCAACTTTTTTGGAAGCAGATGGAATCATTAGAGTAGGAGATCGATTGGAGCATGCTGAATTATCCTTTGATGTAAAACACCCTGTAACATTACCTAAAAACCATCCAAACTCAAAACTAATTCTGTCAGACATTCATCTTTAATATTATAAACTGAAGTGTTTCTTGTGTGTGTGTGTGTGTGTGTGTGTGTGTGTGTGTGTGTGTGTGTGTGTGTGTGTGTGTGTGTGTGTGTGTGTGTGTGTGTGTGTGTGTGTGTGTGTGTGTGTGTGTGTGTGTGTGTGTGTGTGTGTGTGTGTGTGTGTGTGTGTGTGTGTGTGTGTGTGTGTGTGTGTGTGTGTGTGTGTGTGTGTGTGTCCTGACGAATATATGGAACTTACAATAATAGGATTCAGCACGCAGATAGTCCGAATTTTTTGCAATTTTTCTGTCGCACCGGAATTTTAAAATTTTATCTAGAACATTTTAAAATTAATTCAATGGAATTTAATATTATTATTGTTTTTTTAAACTGGTAACACCATAAAGAAATGACCGTTTCTAAATTTATTTTTTCCGCTTCCGTTTGATTCTCCAAGGAACAATTTATCACTAGACTAAAAAAAAAAAGTTTTTACTGAGTTCTTTTTTCTATCTCATAAATTGTTAAAGATAGAGTAAAAGATCAACGGATTTGAAATCTGGGGAAAATTTCACATTATAGATCGATACCTAAAAATATCATTTTATTTAAATAAATCATTTTTAAATTGAAATTTTTATAATTTTTCCAATACGAACGGCCGCTGCGCAGAATTAGTTAGTTAATTGTTTAGTTCTTTTTTGTAAAATCGGGATCGTTAAAAATAGATAGAAAATTTAAACGAATTTGAAATCTGCGGAAAATTTTAAGACAGATCGATACCTTGCATTTGATTTTCTTTTAATAAATAATTTTTCTATTAAATATTTATATTTTCGTGGAAGATTATGACGCCACCCCGATTATATCTCTTCACAATTGGAATTTGGCCGAATTTGACAATGACGAGGCGGTGTTGCCCGCAGGAAAATCTTCCCAATAAGCTACGAATTTCCATTTGGTTTGCGAAGCAAACCAACACCACGGGAAACGCCATGATGATTGGTATCCAATAGGCTACGATATTCCATTTGGTTTGCGAAGCAAACGAATTGGTATTCGAAACAATCACCGGGGGTTAGCGAGCATTGGTCCCTCCTGACCCCACGAAAAGAACTGTCACGGACAACGTCGTGCTGGCCACGCAGTGGCTGGTGATAAATATTTGCATGTCGGTGCTCAAACTACTTTGTATTTATCATGTCAAAACTATTGGATATTAAGTGGCAGAAATTTGTCTAAAAAATCATTCATGAATGTGTTACTTGTGCTAAATATAAGCCACAATTTATGCCTCAAAAAATGGGCGAGTTGCTTCCTGAACTGTGAAAGCCAGATTTTGTGTTTAATACTACTGGTATTGATTTCGATGGACCCTTTTTCATTAAGAATAAAAATCATCTTAAGGGTTCCCTTCAAGAGATATATGTTGCAATCTTCATTTCTTTTGTAACTAGACGAGTTTATTTTGAACTTGTATCGAATTTGACGTCTGAATCATTCATTGCATCATCGAAAAGATTTTTTTCTCGACGTGGTAAATGTGCAACTATCTTTACTGATAATGGTAGTAACTTTATTGGTGCGCGTAACGAATACACTTAATAGGAACATTAATATTTACGTACGAGTAGTTTTTGACTATGATAAATGAAATAGAAGGAATTTTAAATTCGCGGTCATTAGTTCCTGTTTCCTCTGATGCAAATGATTTGGAGGCACTAACACCTGGTCATTTTCTGATTGGACGACCCATTGTTTCAATTGTTGAACCTGATTTAACAACCTCCATTGACAATTTACTAAAAAGGTGGCAAAATTCAATACATTTGAAAACGATGGCAGAGAGATTATATCAGCCACTTACAACAAAGATATAAATGGATGTTTTCTAAGAATAATCTTGCTACTGGGAAGATTGTGATTGTAAGAGAGGATGTTCACCCTACTAACTCCTGGTTGATTGGTCGTATTGTAGATGTTTTTCCAGGCCAAGATGGTCAAATTCGAGTGTGTTAGGTAAAAACGAAGTTAGGACTTAAAAACTTGTATATTATGTACTTAAGTTTGAATAATCATTGTGTTTGTGTTCTTTTTCTATGGTATTCATTAATTGCTTTCATTATTATTACATGAGTATTATTTTAATTCTCAAATAAAAATTCGCGTTTGAATTCTTGTAACTATTGTTTAATTGGAAATTGTATTTTTACCGTAAATTTTATGTGTGCTCTTAACATTTTTTATACAATGTGGTAACTATAATTCTTTGCACTTCGTGCAAGGCCGTGCGGAATGCTGGCGCCTACGCGCCAACCGCTCGCCAACTCGGGTTACCACAATGTTAATATCTTCACTTGGATCTATGTTTTTGATCAGATCGGACGTTTTGCGTTCAATAAGGATTCCTCCCCACTATCCTTTTTGTAAATTGGGTATACCAATTATATACAGGGTGGTCATAAAAAAATTTGGCCGATAAAGGGACCTTTATCGGCTGTTCCGTTCAACCGATCAAGATGAGATTTCAGATATAGTTACTCAGAGATGTAAGCTCGGGATTCTGTGAACGACAACAACGTGGCACTCATGGTTACGGTTATAGGTAGAGAAACTCGAAATTTTCGAATGGCGACGTCCACCTTTTCCCGTCTCAAAATGCTCAGCGCATGCGGAAACCCTAAAGAGCGTTGGAACGGTACGTGTATCACAAAAAACAACAGCTCTGAGAACGGCCAACAAAACCACGATCGGGGCCCACGGAGGCAATTTGCATATGTCTGAGGCAAGACACCAACCACAGAACGCCTTTCGCCAGATATTCAGCCAGATCTTCAGTCTGGAGCTCGCACATGCCAACGAAATGACTCTGTCAGCCAAAGTTCGTGGAGAATTGGTAAAACTCTGTTATCAAGATGAGATGAATGCCGCGGAAGCGTTGCGTGTTTGCCTTCAAAACCATCGCCAAATACGTGGCCCATGTAGCCCGAAAGCTCTGCATGATAAAGCAAAGAAATTCGAAGAAACTGGCTGCATCTGTGATAGACCACGATCCGGACGACCAACTGTCCCCGAGGACGCTGTTACGGAAGTGCATCACACAGTGACTTCAGGGCATATGCAAACGGCAAGAGGTACAGCTCGTGTATTGGATATGCCGAAAATAACGGTCTTAAAGCTACTGCGGTCTGCACTCCGCTTGTTTCTATACCGGTATCAGCGCGTCCAAATGTTACACTCGGGGGACCATCAACAACGTATCGACTTTGCAAATGAATTCCTTATCCGATATGATGGCGATAACGACTGGCCTCTTCTAATATTATGGACGGACGAGGCGCATTTCACCTTAACTGGCAACGTTAACACCAAAAATTGTGTACACTGGGCAGACACGAATCCGCACGCAGTAGTGGCACTAGTAGCTTTATACGACGCCATAGTTACTGTGTGGTGCGGTATAGCAGTCACAACTGTTCTCGGCCCTTACTTCTTTGAGGAAGCGACGCCAACTGGGTTTGTAACATGTTCTGTGACATGCTCTCGCTCTACAGACATGCTGCAAAACTACGTCATACCAAAATTGCTGCACTGAATGACATCGTTTGGATGCAAGAGGGCGCACCTCCACATATAGCGACGTCTGTTTTCAGGGTTCTGGAACAGCATTTTGGCGACCACGTCATCTCACACCTCTTTCCATTTCCGTGGCTTCCTAGATCCCCCGACCTCACTCCTATGGATTTCTGGTTCTGAGGATATCTAAAATCTAGAGTGTACATGTGCAATCCGCAAACTTTGCCGAATTTGAAAGACTCTATCAAACGTGAGATTGAAAACATACCTCATGCTATGTTACGTTCGGCTTCACTCTCCAGTCTCCCGCATGCAATGCGTAATTGCCTGTGATGACACCCATGTGGAAAATGTGTAATAGAAATATAAGTTTTCCTTTGTCCGATCTATGTTGTCATCAGTAATTGGTGTCTTGCCTCTGTCATATGCAAATTTCCTCCGTGAGCCCCAAATGTGATTTTGTTGGCCGTTCGCAGAGCTGCATAACGCGTCCTTTTTTGTGATACACGTACCTTTTCTAAGCTCCTTGGGGTTTTCGCATGCGCTGAGCTTTTTGAGACGGGAAAAAGTGGGCGCTGCCATTCGAAAATTTCGAGTTTCTCTACCTATAACCGTAACCGTGAGTGCCACTTTGTTGTCGTTCACAGAATCTCGAGCTCATACATCTGAATAACTATATCTGAAATCGCATCTCGATCGGTTTAACGGAACGGCCGCTAGAGGTCCATACATCGGCCAAGTTTTTCATGACCACCCTGTATTAATCTTTACATGTTCTTTGTTGGTAAGTTTAGAATAAAACTAAATACTGCCAAGTCCCGCGTCATTCCTTCTTTTAGCTGTTGACGTTATCTGCAGGCTTAACACAAAGACTATTTTCAATCTCATATCGCAAAAAATTATTTTGGTTTTCGCGAAGTTACATTTTGAAAGCTTTAGTTTCACGTTTTCTTTCTTGCATATCTCAATGATGAGTTTTAGATGATCCAGATGTTCTTCATAATTCTGGGAAAATATAATTATGTCATCAACATAATTTAGAGCAAATTTAATTTGATATTTATTAAAAGAATGGAATCCTTTCGCTTCCCCACCTACCACAGAAAGGAGGCGGGAACTACTTCATCGAGGCGATGGATCACAACGAACAGAAAAAAGGTTTGACTATGCCCTCGACGGATGAACTTCATTTCCACAGCTATACCAGATAGAGACGGAGTTTGCGTGACCGAATGCTAGACCTTTGTGGCTCACCTTTGTCCTAGGTGGACTAAATTGGGAATTCCTCCTACCTATTGAGTAACTGCGTATCCTCCTATGTGAATTTACACGCATTAGAACACTGGACGTTTACAGCAGGTGATTAGTCCTATGCAGACGTAAAAGTGACCATTAACGTGTACCAGTTAAAATTTCTATTGGTAAATATTCTGTTTTAAACAAAGCGGATTTCTTGATGGACGCAATCTACACAAACATTTATGTACCATTACAGAGTTGACATCATATTTATTTAGAATTTGCCTTATGGCACGTTGAAATATTGCAGGACCGTTTTTCCATCCAAAGGGTAATCGTTTCCTTTCGTACAAACCAAAATTTGAGGTAAATGCAAGTTTCTCTGCGTTTTTATCATTAATTTTGGTGTGCCAGTATCCAGAGGCTAGATCTAATGTTGAGAATATTTTGCGGGGGCAATTGATCAAATACAGCATCGATACGAGGAATAAGTTCAGAATCAGTTTTGGAATTTCATTTAATTTTCGACAATGGATGCAGAATTGATGGTAGTAGGGTAGAAATGGGGGTTCTACGCTACATGATTAGCGCGTGACATCACGTGAAACAAAAATTCTCTAAGCTTTTAGAATTCTAAGAGGATATCAGGAGTACTTCTCAGAATCTTGTTGCTTGTAAAGGTGGTTGTGAGGTGAAGAAACGCTTATATTCATTTCGATACACTTAGCAAGTAGTAGTAAAAAGATCACAAAGAAAAGAAACCTATCATATGTGGTTATCATAAATGTAATTTACATTGTCCAAAAGTTGAGGTAATGACTCAAAAATCAACTCGTAAGAAATACGTATCTCTTAAAAATGTGCAAGTATGTATAAAATTTCTTTTTTATTACAATATACGTATGTAGGGGTTTTTGCCCTTAGGCGCATTTCAACAGATGGCAGTACTGGAGACCGCAAGATGACGTCACATTTTGACTAAGGAAGTTCTTCCCACCTTTTATGTCACCACCCCTTCTCCAACGTTCGAAAACGGACGTGTCGCGTTGGCGGTCTTCGGAGCTTTTGTTTTCATTTAAGTCCATCCAACATCACCCCCTGTCCCTAGATATTTACCTAAAATCTCTCTTTTGTTAAAAATCCCCTAGACCCCTTGCTAATATAATTTCTCAACTTCAAATAAAAGGTTAAAGAGTATCAGTCCTTCATCACTGTCTTCACCAACTGTGGGATTGAGTCTGATGACCTTTTCCACATGTATTATTTTGTGTAAAATATATGAATCATATCGTTACCACCACGCCAAAGGCAGTAATCTGCAAAATTAAAGTTTGTACAAAACCGGTTTCAAAGTTTTGATGCTTTATAAAAAAATTTTGGTGATTTTTTTAAAAGCAGATAAGTTTAACTACTAGTATGCAAGCAAGCACTGAATTGTTGAGTAAAATGAAGAAAAGATTCTTAGCAAACCTATTTAGCGAATATTTAAAATATATAATAGTGTTTTAATGACAAAACGAAAGTATGATTCCATAATTAAAGATGTAAAGCGAATAAAAGTTTCCAAGAAAAAAGTATTATCTCGAGATTATTGAATAATTCAAAGGTATGACGTGTTGACTGTACGTTCCTGTTGTTCCAGCAAATATCTTATTTTCACTTTAACGAGTGCCTAGTAGGTAATGTGCAGATTATCTAGGTAATTTGAGAAATGGAAACAATTTTCGGCACTTTAACGGATCACCCTAGTTAATCTGAACATTACCTAGATAATCTGTAGAATAAATGATTACTGCACTTTAGCGGTAACATATACACTAAATCACTGACCATTGACAAGTCACCGTTGGCTTCATTGGTAGCGTCTCTGGTAGCCACGCAGTAGACCTGGGTTCAAGCCTCAGTAAATCCTTCAATTTAAAATAAATATCCTTTCACTCAAACGCAAACCAAAACAACCCTACATGGTAAAATAAGTGTTCAACAGCTGAACTCCATTCAACTACACAGGTCGTAAGCTAATCTTTAATTTCTTTGAGTCACTTTTATCCTTATCTGTGACTCCGTGTTTAACTTCGTTTCTTCTCTTTACCCTACACGTGCAAAACATAATCCTGAGTCATATCCTCGCAAGTTCCAGAGGCTTCTAGACTTTTCAATCTTTGGTTCTATGTATATTCTCTAATGAGTGTTGAACTCTTTTATCATACTGCCTTATGGATACAACATGACGACTCATGTATTAGGCACTATTATTTCTTAATCACCAGTTCCAGAAGCTTCTATCTGATACTTTGTGAATGAATGTACTATGCACATTAACAAAATGATAGTATAATTTAAATACAACACGATTATTTAGGTGGACGTCGTCGAACGGTTAAAGTTCTTGTGTAAATACGGTTGACTGCGATTACCTTTTACTGGGTTCTAATCCACCATTATAGTGCTTTTTTCTTAAAAATAATTACCCCAATTAGTTCAAAAATACAAGTCTACAACTAGAAAATAAATCTTTTGAAACTAATTGTTCCTTTTTCCACCCTTAAATGGCATAATGTGTCATGTTAACGCCACTAGGAAATGTATGCAAGAAAACCAAATTTATATTTAAACATAAATTCGTTCCTTTAATTAGTTAGTTTAAAAATAAATAGATGGTGCTATACCAGTTATTCAGGGTCTCAACCCAATTAATTAGAAAATTAATTATTCACAAAAAAAAATAAAACTCAAATCACACAAATCAAAAATATACACAAGTAAATTTCTGCCACACTACATTAGTACCTTTAAACACCCCTTTCTCTCAAGTGCCCGATAGCTCAGTGGTTAGCGCAGTGCCTCATAGATAGCATGTCCTCCGATTCAAATCCAGGAAAATCCTAATTAATTTTTAATTCCAAATTATATGGTTGCTCATCCCACTACCAGATGGCGCTACCAGACATTCGTTGCCATGGAAACACTCCATCAACACACTTGTTAAAACTTTATCTTAATTCTCGACTAAAATGCAGAAAGCAACTCAACTCCTAGTGACGCCACTTCCAGAGCTCCTCATATCATACAGCAACAGCTAAACAACTCAACATGTAGGAGAAAACACCTCAACTTTCAGAGACGTCACCTGAAACAGGAGCCAAACAACTTAACTCGGCTTCCGATAGAACGTCACTTCCGGTAAACAACTCAACTAAATTTTCGGGTACGACGTCACTTCCTGTCGTGACTCACCTCCGGGTAAGATGTCACTTCCTATTATTACTCACTTCCGGATATGACGTTACTTTCTATATTACGTCAGCCCTTTAGGACGTCACTTCCGTATTCTAGTATCCCCTGTTGTAAAACCCCTTTTCTACCCTACTGATGGCTAAATATTCAAGTTGTTTTGTAATGCCACTAATCTTAATATTGATTAAAATAATTTCACTTACACAAATAGCACCAACTGCTTGTTGAATTTAGATGTTGGGGTTCACAATTGTAGTCTCATACTTCACATGTTTGAGCAAATGTTCAGGAATGATATTTGCACTCGTGCCTGTGTCCAACGATCCAATAAATGTCTTTTGACCAAAAAAATAGTCATTTTGTGGTATGGTCATTCAACATCTGGGGTTTGTCCGTATTGAATAGCTGGTTGAGGAGGCTGTAGTGATAACCCATTTTTTATCTAATTTACATTTATTTTCTGTACAATACATGGCACCCCTATTCAGTGTCATTTTATGGTGCACGACACCGATAGGTGGCGTTGCATTCTTGTTCATGCGAGCACTTGTCTCGAAGATCTGTAACCAGTAGATCTGTAACGGATGCCTGGACTTATTTTTTGCCCATATTGAAGAATTACTATCTTTTTTGCTGAATACGTGGTCATCGGCTATCATCTAAACATGATGCAAGAAATCGGAGCAGTAAAAATTCCAACCTACAACTTCGCTGATCCTGCTCTATGGTTTCTCATGTGCGAAGCCACATTTGAACTAGACATCCCGAAAGCCATCGCGGAAAGCCGAACAAAATTCAACTACATCGTATATCACCTACCACCGGAAATAGCCACCGTGATACGAGATATCATCGCCAACCCCGACAAAAACGACCCTTACGGTGTTTTGAAAGCCGAGCTGATCAAAAGGAGCAGTGAGTCACCCCATTCAAGAGATCAGAAAACTTCTCGTGGGCGAAATGCTAGGAGATCGCAGATCGAGCGATCTACTTCGCGTCATGCGGCGGGCTGAATCTTACAGCCTTCCGGAGGTAGTTATGATTAGTGATGCAAAAAACCCGAGAATTTTGGAAGAGGGAAATAAACACGGGAATTTTGGGGAATAAACCCGGAACTTTGGGAATAAACTAAACCAACCATTTTTTCACATTGTGTGACTTCTTTTGGTTTGTGTGATGCTATATATATATATATAAGTAAAACTATAAAGAGAAAACTCCATATATATAAAACTACAACCTGGAAAATTGTTTCAATAAACTTTAAATTTTCTTTTTTTGTGGAAAATATCGGTTTATTTTTTTATTGTATAAACAACATCAGCATTTATATCCAAATCCAGATGAATGTTGATGTGATGGTTTTGTTCCGAGACCTAGCAGCAAAAAATAAGATGTATATTTGCATCAAAAACAATACTTTTGTAAACATTTCATATTATCTTTATATAAAGCAGTTACAATTTACCCTCTTCTTTACTGATGATTCAATTTGGCACCGGCACTTGTAAGCCTTTTATGAGGGATTAATAGCTGAAAAAAAACAACGCAATATCAAGAGGATCTATTTGTAGATTCTGATAGTCCTGGATCCATATACATAGTTTCAACGTCCGTTATCACTTCTTGGGATCCCACAATAACTGAAGGTACATCGGCATCTGCCAAAGATTATATAGGGAAAGACATTATTTGGGGTTTTTTAACGCATTTTTCGAAATGCTTTGCCATCTTAGTTAGCATTTGGTACCAGATACTTCTTGTGGCAATACCTGCATTTAGCGGTCTTTTTATTGCCATGACCAAACTCTGATGTGTAAGGACTCCACACTGTTGAAGTTGGTCTTACCATTATCTGAAACACAAATCATCCCATTAGTAAGAAATAGAACACTAAATTAAATTTTAAATGCTTGAGTTCCCAATTAAAAGTTTTTTTTTTATCCTACGCCCAGCTCAAGGCCTTTCGGCCATACGCTGTCTTGCCGTCCAATATAGCGAATTAAGTCTTTGGGGAGAAGTATCCCTGGTGTCAAAGCATAGCAGGTTAAAATTCACTAAGATGCTCTTAGCATTGATTGCATTATAAGTATTACTTATATAGATTAACCTGAACTCATCAAATTCAATGTTTCTAGATCAAGCATGAAACTGTTGAGTAAAAACACCAAAATCAAAATTTAAAAACAAAATGCTCAGAATTCCAATAGATATCAAATTAGATTTTTAAATTTCCAACTAAACTTATACATAGTAAAAACCAGATTTTATGTTGGGAAGATAGCTTTATCAATTGCTAATTAAAGTTTTAAAATTAGAATATAATCACATTCATCAAAGAAACTTATTAATTCACTGGGATATCAATTTGCATAAAACGATGACAGTATAAATAAGAAACAGTTAATCCAGATATCCAATTATTCAAAGGTTCAGAATACAGGGTGGTCCCGAATTCATGGTACAAACTTTAATGGTAGGTACAGGACATTGTAACAATGATTTATTGTATAGGAATGTATAGTCGCAAGTGACGCGGTGAGGCGTAAACAGGGGAAATAACGGCCGAAAGGAAAAACAAAGATTTTATTGAAAGCGTTGTTGACAAGTGTCATGTTTACAGTAATTGTTCAAAATTGCGTCCACCAGTATCGATACATGCTTGACAGCGTCGGTGGAGCGATTGGCGTACACGTTCAAAGATGCCTGGTATTTCACAATTCCCATGTGTGGGCAACCGATAATCCACATGCAACGCGTCGACATGCGTTTCAACAACGTTTCAGTATTAATGTGTGGGCTGGTATTGTGAACGACTTTTTGATTGGCCCATACTTACTACCCACGCGGCTCACTGGCGGAAGCTATCTTATTTTTCTGAAAGAAGTATTACCACAACTGCTGCATGATGTTCCGATCGCCATTCGTAACCGCATGTGGTTTCAGCACGATGGGGCGCCAGCACACTTCAGCATTGATGTACGGAATTACCTGAATGCCACGTTTGGTACTCGATGGATTGGGCGTGGTGGACCAGTCCCTTGGCCACCCCGATCTCCCGATTTATCGAGCCTCGATTACTTTTTATGGGGACATCTAAAGCATCTTGTTTATGAGACTCCAGTTGACTCAGATGAGGATCTCGTCGCTCGCTTATCTGTAGCTGCTGCAGGTGTGCGTGAAATACCAGGCATCTTTGAACGTGTACGCCAATCGCTCCACCGACGCTATCAAGCATGTATCGATACTGGTGGACGCAATTTTGAACAATTACTGTAAACATGACACTTGTCAACAACGCTTTCAATAAAATCTTTGTTTTTCCTTTCGGCCGTTATTTCCCCTGTTTTCGCCTCACCGCGTCACTTGCGACTATACATTCCTATACTATAAATCATTGTTACAATGTCCTGTACCTACCATTAAAGTTTGTACCATGAATTCGGGACCACCCTGTATATAGTCAGAACTATGCAAAGGTTTGAATGCACGCAATGGTTCACTTAAAATGTTTGTTCTTATGGCTCGTTGACAAAAAAGATATAGCTCAAAAATATTGTTTTCGCATGCGCCTATTAGTACTAGTAATATCCACAAAATCTCATTAATATTTTTGCCTTTCAATTTTTGTAAATTGCAAGATGGCAAAATTTAGGCATTCATGATATTCTATTTCTTTAAGACGAAAATTTTCTAAAATTGAAATTGTTAATGCAAACAGTTGTTAGAGCCCGCCAAAAAAGTACACGTTTGAAGTTGCTGTTATGAACTACTAAGGAGTTTCTAAAAAATTACGGTTCTAAAATTTTCCAGACAAAACATTAAAAATTAAAAAAAAATTCCATAAATTTCAAAATTCTTGGAAGTTTTCAAAATTTCCTTCCCAAAAAACCGGGTTTATTCCCGGGAATAAACCGGGTTTTTTCCGCCCTTTGCAACACTGGTTATGATACAACATTTGCTTTTTACAACATTTGCCGACGTCCTGTCAATCAATCATGGCAGCATCAGTCACACCATTAAGCCTAGAAAAGGCAGCAGACATCGCCGACAGAGTCATAGATGTGACACCTATGACGGTAAGTGCTTGTTCTGTTTCCTCAGTTGATTGCATTGAAGATCGGTTGCTTGCGGAAAATAAAATAATAAACACGCGAATAGACGAAATTTCGGTGAGCAGAGGTCGCAGTCCTCATCGCAACCATGTGTCACATGCCCGAAGTAAACCAATATCCAACACCTTTATCAACTGTTGGTATCTCAAGTTTGGCCTAAAAGCCAAAAAAATGCGTTCCCCCATTCAATTTTGAAAAAAAACCCCGACAACTGCCGTGTGTAGAGACGACTACCACCTTGCCATTTAAACTCTCGTCGCCTGTTCGTGCGCGATCGGCGTACCAATGTAAATTTTTTAATTGACACAGGATCTGATGTTTCAATCATTCCTGTTTCAAAATTACAAAAAAAAAGCACATTGCAAATGACACTTTCGGCAGCTAACACCTCACCAATCCATGTTTATACGACCCAAACCCTCTCTTTAGATATTGATCTGAGGAAAATTTTCAAAAGGACATTTGTAGTGGTAAATGTATCAAACCCTTTAATTACTGCTGATTTTTATACAACTTTAATATAATGGCCAACTTGACCTCAAAAAAGTTAATTGACTGCCAGACCAATATTGCCTCTCCTTGCTTGCTAAGGAACAGAGAGATCCATTCTATTAAAATGGTATCAGGTATCAGCATTTATCACAAATTGTTGATGGATTTTCCCGAGATCACTAAACCATCTCGCTCTGACCAAGAAATTAAACATTCAGTTGTCCATTACATAGAAACAACTGGATCTCCTGTGACAGCAAAAGCACGCCATCTTGCACCTGACTGCCTACACATTGCTAAGGACGAATTTCAAAATAGGATCGAGTTAGGTCTCATGCTTCCTTCTAAAAGCAAGTTCGCATCACCTTTACACATGGTGCCAAAGAAAGACAGTGATGAATGGAGATCAGTTGGGGACTACCGAGCAGTTAATGCTCAAACCATTAAAGACAACTATTCAGTCCCAAACATTTTGATTTTTACGTCTAACTTACACGGTGCAAAAATATTTTCTCATATAGATCTGATAAAGGCATACCACCAGATTCCAATAAACTCTGAAGATATCCATAAAAGTGCAATAATAACACCCTTTGGATTATTCGAGAGTATTCGGAAGTAATTTGGCCAATGCAATACTGCAGCAACGCTTCAAAGGTTCATTGATGAGGTAACTCGTGGACTTCATTTTGCTTATGCCTTTGTTGACGACATTTTAGTCGCTTCAAAATCTCCAGAGGAGCATATCGAGCACCTCTACATGTTATTTGAGCGCTTACAGAAATATGGTCTTTGTTTAAAACCATATAATGTATTTTTGGCGTTTCATCTATAACATTTTTAGGCTATAATGTTTCAGAATCTGGCATTAAACCCTTAACAGACAGAATAGATTGCATTTTAAAGTTTCCAATACCAGACACATTAACACAATTGAGACGATTTCTTAGACTTTTAAATTTCTATCGACGGTTCATACCAAAAGCAGTACCATTTTAGCACCTTTAAATCAACATTTTGAGGGAATTAAAAATAAAAATAAATCAAACAGACCTCCCCGCAGCAATCCCCAGGATACACTTCAATGGACTGAAGGGGCTGAACATACATTTAACGATGCAAAAAGTGCTTTAGCTGAAGCAACTCTGCTTCATCATCCTATTCCAGGTGCAAAGTTAAGTGTATGCGTTGACGCCAGCGATTTTTCTGTTGGCGGTTCTCTAATGCATATGCATGAAAATATATGGGAGCCTATTGCATTTATGTCTGTAAAGCTTTCAAAGAGTCAGCAGATGTTCTACACTTGTGACCGAGAACTGTTGGCAATATACAAGCTGTAATGCGATTTCATATGTTGGAAGGTCGCATATACACTTACCACAAGCCTGTTATGCATTTCAACAGAAACCTGATAAATGCAGCCCTCGTCAGTGGCGGCATCTTGACTACATGTCTCAATTCAGCACGGACATTCGCCATACCTGGGGAGTCAACAATACTATAGCTGATACCCTATCTAGAGTAGAAATCAGTCCTATCTCCAATTCATTTTTTAGACTTCAATGCTTTCACAGATGCCCAAACAGTTGATCTTGAATTGAAACAGTTGCAGACTGAAAATTGTTCTTTATTACAGTTTAAATATATTCCCAGTCCAGTAACAAATATGAAACTCTTATGTGATTTCTCTACTGATGTACCTAGACTATTCGTCCCAGAAAGTTTTCTTCTTCGAACACTTCCACAACTTTGCACATCCAGGTATAACAGCAACTACACAGCTAATTTCATCTAGGTATGTGTGGTCTCAAATGAAGAAACATCTAAAAGAGTTGGTGAAAAGCTGCATTGCATGCTAGCGATCAAAAGTAATCAGGCACACGAAGACACCTTTAGGCACTTTTGCATCACCTGATGCAAGATTCTTGCATTTCCACATCAATTTGATAGGTCCCTTACCTCCATCAGAAGGACAGGTCTAATCTCTGACAATCATCGATAGTTTTACAAGATGGCCTGAAGTAATGCCTATTGCTGATATCACCGCAGAAACTGTATGTCGTGCTCTATTCAGTGGTCAGATTAGGATCTGTCATTTTGGCTGTCCTTCCATCATAACGAAAGATCAAAGTTGATAATTTGAATACTTTCTGTTATGAGAGTTGACAAAGTGCTTGGCACTACCAGAATAAGAAAAACTGCTTTCCACGCCCAGTCAAATGGTTTAGTGGAACGTTTTCACCGTGTCCTAAAAAGTGCTCTAAAGGTTCATAACAATCCTAAATGGGCTGAATGTCTACCTGTCATTTTGCTTCGACTTAGGCTGTGAAATCAGACATAAGTTCACGCAGTGCTGATTTAGTGTACGGTGTTTCATTGAAACTTCCAGCAGATTTGAGTACAGAATCTTCACTGCATAAAATATCACAAAACAATTTTGTTCAACAATTGCGGAAAAGGATGAATAACATCACATTCATCCCCACATCTAATCATGTGAAATCCAAAGTTTTTGTGTACCCAGAATTAAAGACCTGCTCACATGTGTTCCTTCGAGTGGATAAAGTCAGTCCATCCTTGTCACAACACTACACTGGTCCTCATGCAGTACATTCACGAGAGAACAAATACATCTCTACGTCTTAAATGGGAAGAAAAGTTGTGTCTCACGTGATAGAGTCAAGCCAGCTTTTATCTTTAATGACTTACATGAGACTGATTGCCCTGAACCTAAAGAATAGAAGTTACCAGACAAACCTGAGACTAATGAAAACTCAAGTGACTAAATCTGGTAGATGTGTAAAATTTAATAATAGATTATTAGCTGAAATAGTTTAAAACATTTTGTATAAAATCTTAAAATTGCATCATATCCATACTCTCCAACATTGGTAACACAGTCATCAGTAGCACTTCTTACCGACATGTTACATACGACATAGTATCAATAAATTATTGATTAATTATTAAAATTTAAAAAAAGTTACTAAATAAATAATTAAAATAAATAAATAATTAAAATAAATAAATAAATAATTAAAATTAATAAATAAAATTTAAAAAATATTGAATAATTAATTAAAACAAATATTTTTAAACAATATTCAAAATTATTGACTGAATGTACAAGTGAATTAATCTTATTTTAAAAGTCACACAAACAAGTAACAAAACAAAGTGATTTTTTTAAATTCTCTAGTCTAAGTTTCTAACTTCGGGATCGTTGAAGATAGAGTGAAAATTTCAACGGATTTTAAATCAGCGTAAAATTCTACGCCAGATCGATACCAAGAACATAATTATCATCCAATTATTTACCATTTATTACTTAATTATTATTTTTTTATTAAAAAATTAATTATTTATTTAAAGAGAGTCACATTTAAGGTATTGATCTGGTGTAAAATTTTCCGCAGATTTCAAATCCGTTGAAATTTTCAATCTATCTTTAACGATCCCGATTTTCCCAAAACAAACTAAACAATGCCAGTCAAAATCTTTTGTTTCTTTTGCTTCCCTCCGCTCGAATCGTTTGGCGCAGGAAATGAAATGTTGCCGAAACGAGAGAAAAAAACGCTCCCCAACTGTTTGAGACCGTTATGACGATTGTCATGCAAATGGCGGCTCCGCTAATTTTCGTTGCGCTCACAAACAACGTTCTCTGGGAAACCAACGCCATCTGTTTGTTTAAACAACGTTTTAGTGACGTCATGTACAGCGGCATTACGGCTGCTAGATAACGGCTCCACTTTCTTAGGAAACCGTAGCTTTACTGTCCTAGCCTAGAGTGCTAGCCATAGTCCTAGCGGAGGCGTAGCGGAAGCATCTTCCGAAGACGTCATTTCCGGAATGCGTCATTCCGGCGGAGGAAAATTAAGGAAGAATGCTTTCTCATAGCAGGTGGGCAAGGGAAAGAGGGACTGGGGAAGAGTTTTTTGTACGAGATCCGTAGTTTTTCACTATATATCCGTAGCTCCGTAGTTTTCACCTAATTTCCGTAGCAACTACGGAAATTCCGTAACAGTTGGAGAGTCTGATCATATATGTGGTGAAAGATTGGGTTTAAGGAATGAAATTGGCGCTACATATGTGGTGATAAAAAGGGGGTAAGAAGAAAGGTGTGTTAAATTAAAAAGAGGTTCGTGAAATCTTACTCCTATATAGGTTATCTGGATATAATAATATAGGCCGTAATTGATTATAAAAAAATGGCTCGTGAAAGGCAAAGGGAATGTCTGACGTTAGAAAGAAGAGTTTTTTGAAGGTGGACTCACCAGATGATGTTTTTCGCCACCTCGAAGTTGACGCATTGGGATATCCTGGACATGGTGGAATCAACTACGAAGGAAAGTCCCAACGCAATATTGGAGAGTCATCATATTCTTTATTTCTCTTCGAAGGGACCCCTAGTCACTGTGGTCGAGTTCGATGCTGGAGTTATGGAAGAGATGTACTATAGTTCCCTCAGAGAGTGTCCATGGCTCCTCATCAGGGCAATGGTAATTTTAGTTAACGTCATACTAGAGCAACACAACGGGCTATTGACGACGGTCCGGAATCAGTCCCTTAAGGGAAAGATTCGAGGACAACACCTCGTAATTTTGAACCACGGTCAGATGACGTAGCAACACCTGAGCTGGCACCCCACTCTCCAAACTTCCACGCCAACCCAACGTGAGGACTTTCGGCCACGACAGATTTAAGGTGCACCAGCCGCCTCTACACCACACGTTTACAAACATCCATGCCCGGATTCGAACCAGGAACCTTCCGATCTAGCCTCATCAGGGCATCGGGTCGGTTACACTACCATAGACCTTAGTGTTTTTCCGGCTTGACGTTAATTAACTACGCACCAACATATATTTAGTTTTAGGTTTAAACCTTCTGAAAAATCTCGAAACAGGAATTGCAATTTCTTTCAAAATTTCTAAATCTTTTACTTTGGGACGTAACATCTGCTTATTTTTTTCTGGGTTGGTGAAGAGCAGGTTGACAAAATAGACATTCGTTACAAGTCTCTAGGATTTATTGTTCATAGTCGTCCTTTATCATCCAATAAGAGCCTGGTTTTGCTTATAACTCCGCCTTCTGTCACCCCTGGCAACTAAAATATACAGAATTTGGTGAAACTTATTTATTAAATCTGGAAACACTTGGGTGACAATTTCTGTGTTTGTGAAATAAACCTGTCCGGTTTATTGTGTTTATAAAAAGTAAAGGGCCTTCCTTACACCAGAGAGGTAAATTGAGTTTGTGTTTTTTGGAGCTTATGGTTTTGGTCAGTTTCAAAGTTCCAGAGAAAAACCAATCATTTATTAGTTTAATTTTCAAGCCACCAAGAACATTGTTGCGTTGGTTAAACAAACAAAAAAAATAACAATTGACAACTAGTTAATTTTTTATGTTTGATGAAATACACATTTCTTCTAACATCTTTCAATTGCTCACTTTTTCTGAGTGAGCTCTTGTCTTCACAATTGTATGTCCTTTCTAGAAATCTTAGTTATAATTGCAGAGAGACACTAAGACCTGCGTATTTTTATATTTTCATGTGCAGATTAAATCCCCTTTCATAATGATACTCAGTTGTTTCTGAAACGTTATAATTTCTAAGAAATACTCTCTTAAAAAGGTCTGAAGTATTGAACTTCAAGCAAAACGAATTCTTAAATGTTCAAATTTTTTTGGAATTTTAACTTGCATGTGCATGATATTGATACTCTGTATGCCCAGTGTCTCCTATTTTCCAATTATGTATGGTGTTACAACCTTTAATTTCGGAATTATGTATGCAATTCATCCATGTCCACTCCTTAATTTGTTCCTTACGATTCAAACCTAAGTGTGTCACATAGGTTACTTATCTTTGCTAACTTGTCACAGTTTAATTCTTGTTCAACACGAAGA
The DNA here is from genome assembly GCA_947359465.1 of Metellina segmentata. Classification (NCBI taxonomy): domain Eukaryota; kingdom Metazoa; phylum Arthropoda; class Arachnida; order Araneae; family Tetragnathidae; genus Metellina; species Metellina segmentata. Next base: position 61,585,608 of record OX375884.1, on the reverse strand, counting down.
GTTACCGATGAGCCAACTTCTAAAGTGTGGTGCTATAAAGGTATAATTGAAAAGTCTATAAGGTGGGTATAGTATTTAAATTTACAAAGGTTCAGTAAAAAAAAATCTTACCTGCTTTTCAAGATTATAATTCCCCTTAAAATATGAAATAAAATTGAAAAAATGAATAAAGAGTAGTGTTTCTCAACTGTCAGGCTGCAGCCTGGTAGTGCGACTTAGGATCAATTGCACTAGACCATGTGAAATTTTCCTGGAAATCATAATTTTTGTTTTATTAAAAGCATTTTATGAATAAGTATTTTAATGTAGAAATATGCCTAGGCAAATAATATTGAAATATGTTGAAAAGCTCAAACCTAGAAAGGGTAAATAGCATCTATGAATCAAATGTCAGTAACTAATCAGCAAGAAAGTGAGAAAAATATTTCCACTGTAATTGAAGACACATACAGTTTATCCAGTTGTCAAATCTAATAATGCTGAATACTGTCTTTTCGTAGTTTGTATTATTGTGTAAGTGCTTGTTTCGAAACACAAGTGATAAGATTTTTTAAAAGAAATATCTTTTCAGATTTTAATATTAATATAAGCCACAGGACTTAGTTTAGTTTTGTTGTAAAAAATCTTATATTGAAGGTATTTGTGACGCAACAAATATAAATATTTGGTGATGAGATGAGGTGTGTGGATAGAAATAAAAGCACAAATGAGTTAATTTTGGTATGAGGAAACTACAAGATGTCATTAGTCCTGTGACTGTTAACTATTTTCAATGTAACTATATTTGTCAACATGCCACACCATATACACTGCTGGCAGGCCTGCCGTAAGCGGGCATGCACTGTACGCGGGCAGCATGTCCAGAGGGGGCGGTAAATCTAGTGATCATTCACATAATATTCAAAGTCATTGTCATGATACACACCCCACCCCACCTATAGCATAAGAAATGTCTTCACGTGGAGGGAAAAATTCGACCTGTACGCAATTACTATTTTCTTTTATAGTACTGGGGGCTCCGCCCCCTACTCGTCAACCCCCGGAGATTGCACGCAATCCCATTTGGTTCGCTTCTCCAACCAACACTCATTTTGCAGATACAATTTGGTTTTCTTTGCAAACCAAAACTACTTTTGCAGAGTCAATCACCTGCGACGGCGAAACTATCTTAATTCGTATAATCCTGATTTTACTCAAGCAGGGGCGGAGCCCCCTAGTTGTATTAAAATTTTTTTTAAATACTTACCGTTTACGAAAAATTTCAGGAATCTCAGTAAAGGAAAAAACTTTCAGGATCGTAATGGAAAACACAATGGATGTCGAAAATTTTTTTTGGAAATAAATAATTGCGTATTTTACGCTCCATTCTTGGCTCATAGTCTCAATTTGGTAGTCAATGATGCAGCAAATATTACGTACAAAACTGAATTTTTTAATATAATTCAAGAAATTTACGTTTTTTTTTCATCATCTACAAAAAGGTGGTCGATAATTTGCAAACGTTTACCAGATTTCAAATAAAAACTTTTAAGTGCCACGTGATGGTCTAGCAGAATCGATGTAGTCAAACCATTACGGTATCATCTCGAAAAAATATTTGATGCTGATGCTGAAAATATTTGATAAAATTCGTCGGAATGGGATTGTACTACATCTCACAATTAGCTCATTCGCTTGCTTTGAACATTCATAATTACAGATTTATTTACTCGGTTGTATTTTGGTTCGATATTTTAAACGAAATTAATGCTGAGTGAAAAGATGCAAAGCCCACAATAATTACTCAAATCTGCATAAATTTGTTAAAATAAGTTGATTGATAAGTTCACAGAATATCATACGGATGAACACTTTGAAAGGGTGTTAGTAGAAGCTACCAATGTGGTTCACGAATTCAATGTAGAAACAGATTTTCCACCAATAAACGCAATTCGTCCAAAACGAAAACCAATACAATTTCAGTATGAACATAGTGAGGAAGTTTTACTATACCCCAAAATCAAATACAAAGTTGAGTTTCTTTTTCAGAATCCTAGATCAGACATTAACTTCTTCTTAGAGGATAAATTCGACTAGTTAAAAACATTTACCGATGAATTTGGCATTTTCAGCAACAACTTATTTAATTACTCCAATGATGAATTAATGAAACACTGTAAAGATTTAAATCTGAAGCTTAAAGACGATTCAAGTATTGAAATAGACATTGATGGTATTGATTTGTTTTATGAAATCAATGCTTTATAGTTGCATTTTCCAGAAAACCAATCCAATGAAACACAAACCCTAATACATTATATTTTTACTAATGACTCAATTTCAACACTTCCAAACAGAGCAATAGCGCTAAGAATATTATTTACATTGCCGGTTTCAGTTGCAGTTCGTAAAAGGTTCTTTTTAAAGTTAAAAATTATAAAAAACTATTTAAGATCAACAATGCACCAGCAAAAACTAAGTAATTTAGCTATAGTTTCAATTGAACATGAAATCTTAGACAGCTTGGATACAAGAAAAATGATAGCAGATTTCACAAACATAAAGGCAAGAAGAGTTCAATTTCTGTAGATAAATATTTATATGGGGTTTTACACTTGAGTAAACAAAATTAACTAAGTACAAAAATAAATAGTTTTTCTTTGAGAATTTTTTTTTTCACACCCTTATATGAGACAACATTAAAGAGCCTTTCTGGCAAGCTCAGCGTAGGTAGTCATATTTATACAGGGGGCGGCATAATCGGTATTGCACACGGGCGTTCAAACAGCTAGCGGCAGGCCTGACTGCTGGTCATCCAAAATGCAACACCAAGAAGGACAAGAGATATCAAAGCCAAATTTATTAGAGAGATAACACAGTACAAAGATAAAATAATTGAAAATACAGCCTTCTGCAAGGTGAAGAAGACAGTGAAATCGGTATTGAGTATCAGTAACCGCTGCTACACACCTCAGCATTGTATGAAAGATGCTTTGGATGTGTTATTGGGGTATAGCAGCCTATGCTGCCTCCACACGTTGCCAAAGTTTATCTATTGTAGGAGCGGGTGGTGTATGTAGAGCCTGTCGTTCTCCAGTCATTGAACAGACATATTCAATAGGCGATACATTGGGAGACCAATGCAGCAATGCAATCTGGTGGGCGAAGAAGTCTTCAGCATTGCGTGCCACGTATGGTCGCACATTGTCCTGTTGGACTGTGGCCGCAGGTAAGCCCTGAAGGTAAGGGAGGACAACAGGCTCCAATACCTCAGAGATATAGTGCTGGCTGGTCAGTGTACCAGCAATGAATACTAGGGGTGTGTGGGAGTGGAATCCAATACCACTCCAAACCATAATACCGGGTGCAGAACCAGTATGGAGATGCAAACAGTAAGCAACCTGTCTTCACAGTGTCTTCATACTCTAATTCAACCAACTTGGTGTTGCAGACAGAAGCGTGATTCGTCTGTAAAGACAATGTTGTGCCATTTCGTTGTCCATGTCTGCCGCCCATCACACAATTGCAGATGCAAACGCCTGTGGTTTTGAGATAAAGGTAATCACAGCAATGGACGCTTCTGTTCAATCTTCAAAATTCTTCAAACACTTCTGTTGCAGACAGAAGCGTGATTCGTCTGTAATGACAATGTCGTGCCATTTGGTTGTCCATGTCCACCGCCCATCACACCATTGCAGACGCAAACGCCTGTGATTTTGAGACAAGGGTAATCATCGCAGCAATGGATGCCTTGCAGACGTTCCACTGTGTTGCAAATGACGTCAAGTGGTAAGGACAATACACTATTTCTAATGGCAACATTTCTTCCTCGTCCAAACTCAGAAACGTGCTTGAATGATGCTCGTATTCTTCCACAAGGCATACTGAAGCTGCTCACGCAAAACAACTGCACGAAAGAAGAATTCTAGTACTTAAAATGGCATTATGTTCTCCCTTTATAAAGCGCTTGTAGGTGGCGTTACAGGCTCCCATGATGTGCATCTGCACTGAAATGCTAATCTTCTGCATATCCTATTGTAGTATACTCATGATGCAAATTTCACGTGGATTGGATGCTCTTTCATTGAGTTGCATTTTGGGTGACCAGCAGTTTACATTTATTGTTTTTAATACTCAATGATTATGCTATAATATTTTATGTCAGTTTAGTGCGTGAATTAAAGAAATTGTATTGGTATTTACATGTAAATTGTTTAAAACCAGGTCCCTCATTTTACAAAAAGAATTTACCAGGTTGCTGTCTCCAAAAGGTTGAGAACTACATCTTTATAAAAAGTCAAGAAATTTCAAACGCATAAAAAAATTGTGATTTGATTAGCCAAAAAATTAGCATTGTGCTCAATGAAAAAGTGAAAAAAAAATTAAGTTAGTTTATTATATGGTACAGTTTTCGTCTACATGGTCTGGTGTACCAATGGAATTTCAGAGGAAATTGATTCTTGTGAAGGCAAAATGGAGACATCTTGAAGGATGATGATTGGTTGATTCTTCATCTAAAGTTCAGTCACCATATTTGAATTTGAAGGAATTGCCACACTCTTGAAGCCCTTTTTCTGGGGAAAAGTTGAATGTGGGTTCTTTAGAGAGTGGACCCGATCCAATTCTTTCAGGGCAATGAGGAAGAGATGGGTGAAATGATGAGGCAACAATGAGATGTGTGAATTGTAATGATGAAGCAGACATTGAAACAGATCTCGTTCAGGAATGAGCAAGAGACAGTGGAAGCAAATTGTCACTAACCAGCAATGGTTCTGTAGTGGTACATGAAAACCATGGTTAGAGAAAAGGTTTTTTTTCCTACCTGCATGGCTACCCATGTGCGAGCGAAGGAATAGGTGTTTTTTCACCTAATGAATACGAGCATGAGACCAAGAAAGGAAACAGACTCTTCTCCGCCAAGAAGACGCTGTGCGGTTGAAAAACTCCTTGCCTTTAGTCTACACAATTTGTCTTGATGAACTTCCAAGGAATTAAAATGTTGCTGTTCTAAAGAAAAGGCTTATGTAAATATTCTCCTTTAAAGGTTTAGTGTAATGAAAGGGTGTCATCCCAAAAAACATGTTTCATGCCTGCTTCATATTTGACTAACACATGTAACCGGTCAATTCAACAATTCCATTAATTAGGGGGTTGAGCTGTTAATTTATCCTTTCCCATTGTGTCTTTGAGTATTGTCCCGTACCCATCGCAATGGTGAGAGACGGGTAGACAAGTCTTGATCCCAAAATTTTCTTCACCTTTAAAAGGAGGGCATCAAAGTTGGAATTTGCCACCATTTCAGTAATAAAGCTGACTGACTTACCCAAGAAAGAGTGAACCTCTCCATCTGACAGGGGACGCAAGGGTATCCCAGCGATGTTGAGCTGGGTAGGACTACAATCGGTAGGGGCTTTCCCAGACAGATGTAATCTGACACACTTCTGAGGATTGAGATCGAGATGAGACTCTCACTCAGAAGCGATTATGTCAAGAGAGTCTTGGAAGTCCTTTTTAGGGGACGCATCCAGTGTTAGGTCGTCAGTGTAGGCTAGAATCAATCGACAAGAAGGATCGGGATTGATCGCCCACAATACAGGGTCGACCACGATAATAAAATGTAATCCACTTGTCGGATTGTCCTGTAGAGTCCCAGATTTGATGGGGATGAGTGCAGTTGATTCCCTCTTTGTCAAGACAACCGTAGATGCGTTGGCAAAAAGATATTTAATGACTAAAGCAAAATGTTCTCCAGTCCCATAAGAGAGATGTGCAGATGTAATTGCTTCATGGGGCATTAAGCCAAACAAATCCGTGATGTCTAGTCATGCAATATATGGTTCAGTGTGATTAACCCTCTCATCCCCCACCTCTACTGAGATTGTGGTTGCTGAAATTGACCCTTGTGATGTTCTTCTTGATAACGAGTTCCATCCATCTTCTGCTGAACACAAAACTTCAATCAAGAAAGCTTCCCCAGATTATCTCCCTATTTCACTTTCTCCATTGAGCTTTATCTCTCCGATTTGTTCTGGTCAAGAAGTCTCCCCTTGCTTCCTCAAATCCCCTTCTGTGGTGTCTATAACCTCACAATTCGAGCTTGACCCAAGCCTGGCAGCAGATTCTTTAAATTTAATATAAATATAATTTACAAAATAATCTTTGTACTAATTTGGGGTACTCACTCCTCTGTAGTTGGATCAACAGGTATTCAAAACTGGTATAAGTCCGTACTTCAATAAAGATGTTCACTTCTTGTGCAACAATAACTTTATTAAACTTATGCATAACGGTACATATAATTACTATACATTTTGTGTGCTCACCACTACTGTAAGGCCTTAGCCATAAAATACTCTCGTCCTCCTACAGTACTGGGACGGTCTCTGATAAAAACCTTTCTTCCCAAGACGCAACTCTCTGCAGCTGGCAACTTTCTGCAGTGCTTGCGTCAGTTTGCAACGGAGCTGCGGCGCAAAAGCTCACAGCGATTGCATCACCTAGCAATGTACAATTCGTAACATCCTCCTACCTTAATTTTGTGGGAGCTAAAATTAAACGTAATAACAATATTAAATATACTCAAATGAATCATTAAAATACGAAAAAATCAATAGAACAATAAATTGAAATTTGGTTAGAGTTCTACTAAGTTTCTATGTAAAAGTTCACCAACTGGAAAATTGAATACAGATCAGAACATACAAATCCGTAAGCCTCACTACAAATTCAATCTCGCTGAAACCTTAAGGACTCTACCACCTCTAGATCTAGATTGGCCGAATAAGCGTACCATTCAAGGTTTTTTAGCTGAATTACGCTCACTTTACCATCCCTGCTAGGGAAAATTTTTTCTATTCGAGCCATCAGCCACTTGATACGTTTCTGATTGTCCTGCCCTATCAATACAACATCCCCTATTTGGAGGGTAAAATCTTTATTTCCGGACTTCTGCACTAGTTGTCCTAAATATTCTCAGCGAAAACGAATTCTCAGTTGCTGATGTAATTGCTGACAGTATTTGTGTCGAAATTGCAGTCGTTTTTCATTTATACTGTATATTCGCAAATCCTATTGTAGCCATGTCCTGCAAAAACATAGATGTAGTCAAGGGTTACAAACCTTCTGGTCCGTCACTGATGTAAGTTAGTGGCCTACTGTTTATGGTAGCTTCAGCATCGCACAGGACTGTGCATAACTCCCCAAAGTCAAGCTCTCTTGAGCCATTCCTGTTTCCCCCCCCCCCATGCAGTATCCACAAAGTGACTGGACAAACATCCACGCAATGGAAGGTCGGCCGGATTGAGGTAACCTGGCACAAAATGCCATTCTCTGGGTTGGTAAGTTGGCAAATTTCTCTAATTCTGTTTCTAACGAAGGTACCCCACTGATTGTTTCTTTTGATCCACGTGAGGGCTGTGGACAAGTCTGTCCAAAAGAATAACAATTCTGGGGCTAAGTCAAATTCTTTGATAATAAACTGCAGCAATCGAGCTCCAAGAACGATTGCTAGCAGTTCCAACTCTGGTATTGTTATTCCCTTCAGTTGTGATCTTGCTCCCACGAGCTGTACTTTGACATCGTCTGGTGTGGTACATTTGAGGAAAATGGCTGTAGCGTAAGCAATGTGACTGGCATCGCAGAAAATATGCAGAGTCCAGTCAGTTTCATTTCCATATCCTATTCTTCTTGGAATTTTCACATTTGTTAAATGAGGTAAGTCAGCGTACCATTTCATGAAGCTGTCTCAAATTACGTCAGGTTATGGAGCATCCCAGTCAGATTTCGATGCCAACGCTTTCTGAATTAACATTTTCGCAGGTAGCAATGCTGTAGCTAAGATACTTGTAGCGAGCTTAGCTACCACTCCAAAACTTAACTTACAAAGGGGTAGTATAAATACCAGTGTAACCCAACTCTACCATGAAGTACTTTTTGGTAGACACTAAGTTACGCTGGTTCATTCGCGCTTGCTAAATTGGTGACCCGGACGTGATTTAAACATGCTTAAAAATTTACAAACAAATATTCGATGGATGGCGCACAATGTCCAGTAGAATTCGCCATGGTTGATACTAATTTCCTTTCGACCACTAGGGGGCGCTGTGATAGCAAAAACTGCTAATGTTATATCACATCCTCCATTCGTGCAATTGCCGCATGGATAAAATAACATGTAAAAGGCAGCACGGCAACTGTAATCTTAATACAGCTCTTACAGACAAAAGCAAAAATGGCAATCATTCTACAAGTGACGTCAACTATCGAATTTCGTCGACTGCTAAAATTCTGGAGGGGGAGTACTGTAGCGAGCTTAGCTACCACTCCAAAACTTAACTTACAAAGGGGTAGTATAAATACCAGTGTAACCCAACTCTACCATGAAGTACTTTTTGGTAGACACTAAGTTACGCTGGTTCATTCGCGCTTGCTAAAATACTGATTGGATCGTATTTACTTTGCGTTACAGACAAAATTTCTCTTTTAGAAGGGTTTTTCACATCCAATTCAAATTTGCCACAAATGCTTAGACAATCTTCTGCTCGGTCCCATCGTAGACCTAAAACTGAAATAGGGGTAGTAAGATCATCTTCTAGAAGCATTTTATTCTTGAACGAAGCTTTGTTAACTTCCTCTGTTGGACCAAATTGCCACATCCTCAAATCCATCTTGGCTTTAGACATCAAGTTAGTTGACTGTGTAATGAACTCTTCTAATTCAGATAAATCATCGCTGGAAGTTATGCAATTAGCTACGTAAAAGGATTTTGAAAGCTTTTCCGCTGTTGGTTTCAGATCCTCAGGAGCATTATCTAGATGACAATGTATGACTGCTCCAAGCAAAAATGAACTGCAAGTTGCCCCAAACACTACTCTATTGTGCTGATAAACTTGGATCTTGTCAACCTTCTCCCACCATAGGAATATCAAAAAATGACGATCCGTTTCTTTCACTTCAATTTGCAAGAAAGTTCTCCTAATGTCAGCAACAGCAGCGATGGCCTTTGTCCTAAACCGTAATAATATAGCAGGGATTTGCTCTATCAGGTTAAGCCCTTTCAGAAGACAGTCATTTAGAGAAGGTGCCCTTCCCAGTTTACTAGATGCATCGAATATGGGTCTAATTGCGGTAGTCACACTACCAGGCTTAATGACAGCATGGTGAGGAAGGTAATGCCCTGGGAACTTAATACTTTCTTCTGGTACTCTAATGATGACCTCTTCCGCTTCCCACTCTTGGAATAATTTCCTGTATTCTTCGAATTTTTGGAGGTTTTCCAGCTTCCGAGTCGTGCTCATGAGTCTTCTCTCAGCAACATTTTGATTGGACAGAATTTACTGTTTTCCTTTTTTCCCATGGAAGTCCAACACAGTAGCGACCATCTTCATCCCTCCTCAGTTCTTGTAAGAATTGGTTGTGAGCTAGTTCTTCCTCGTTAACCTTTGACAGAGTTGCACCTGGATCGGTGATGCCGACAGCTTCTAGCCTCCACAACTCAGGAACTTTCATGTCTTTCAGAACCAGGTTTGTGGTCAACAAGGCAGTTCCTCCCATCCAACATTGTTCTGAAGGATTATCTAGCTGTCTGCAGACTGTTCACCCGAGTTTGGTCTGGATGGCAGTCAGCCCGCTCTCTAATTGTTTAATTTGACCCGTTAAAAAGCTGTCCATAAATATCACTACCAATCAAAAGTTCGACTTCGGAACACCCTAAACCTTTGTTGGACACCCATATCCTGTGAAACTTTAATTCTTTGAGCAGTGGACCTTTCGTAACTCGCCACAAATCCTACCCTGATCCAGGAAATCGAATACGAGGGTCGTCTTTGGAAAGGTACCTTGTGGAGCACTTAACTGAACACGGTATTTACTATGAGGCTTTGCTTCCATCTGGGAGCCTCCAAACAACGAATGCACTACTGTTTCTGTAGACAGGCTGTAAACCAAGTTTTTTGGTCGTGTTTGTTAAAATGTAACTTTTTTGTGACCCGGAATCACACAGGGCTCTAATTTTCTTAGATTTCTTCTCTCTAACTACTACTTCTAATGTCATAAGAGCAACTTCCCTTGTACACGTTGGATGAGATAAAGCCGTTTGTAGGACCTCCTCTTTCTTGTCCTCAGACGAATTATTATCTGTATTCTTATCCAGGCAAAACAGGGCGTTATGTGCTTTATCACATACAATGCAACCAACAAACATTTTACAGTCCTTGGCAATGTGGAAAAATTTGAAACATTTCAGACAAGCTTTTTTTTTGTTTTAGCTTGTTTACCTTTTCTTTATACGGCATAGATCTAGCGGTATAATATTGACGTGTGTCGTGGAACTAGTCACAAAAAATGCATTTTGAGTTCTTAGCAGTGTATAACTCGGCTACAGTTGGGGTACTTGGACTTCTATTAAACTTATTGATCGCTCTACTTAGTATTTCGGAACTTCTCCCAGATGTCCTGGCACTTGTACCATCAAAACGTTTTCGTGCTAAAGATAATCTTTCTTCCCCTTCAATTCCCTTTTCAGGAATTCTAACAAATGTGAACGACGTTACTTTCCTTCCTCTACATCACTCGTGAACGATGGGCTTCTCTGCCATGCCTTTAAGGTCTCCTCAGGAAGACTACTCTCGATCATCGGGAATAGCCATATTGCATTGGCATTTGAATCTAACCCCATTGATTCAAGTGACCTCAAATATGCCTCGACCTTCATGTATAAATCTGGTAATGGTAGCCTCTCTGTACTGTTTGCTTGAACATTACCTATTATCAATTTTATTAATTCTTGAACATATACTTCTATAAGAAGTTCTTGTTTACCAAACCTTTCTTCAAACGCAGCTACCGCCTTCGGATAATTGTCCGATGTTAAGGGATAACTCGATAAAAGTTCCTTAGAGCGTGTTCCTGCTTGCACTGACTGCAATAAGTATTGAAATTTATCACTGTCTTCTAACTGCTTATCTTCATGTATTTTCTTGAATTGTGACCAAAAGGTCAAATAGTTCAGCAAAGAGCCGTCATAAATTGGAATGATTAGTTTCGGGAGTTTGTAATGTTTCTTTTCTGGTGGGGCATTTCCCCATGTTCTGACTCAGAGTAAGTAGAATTATTGCTGACATTTGTGTTCTCTTGAAACGGTCAAGGCCACTCTTTCCAACAGTTCGCTAACGCGCCAAGAAATCTCAATGTGTTGATCGGAATACTTTTCCGCGTCTATTAGTTCCATTTCTATTTCGCTTTCACTGACATGGGACTACTAATTTATCCAGGATATTTTTATCTATTTCCCTTATATCATGGAAACTATTATTTAATTTGGTTAATTTATCTCTCGTGACACCTATTTTGACTTCATCCATCTCTAATTGCTCTTTAAGCACATTAGCTGTATGTTTGAACGAAGTATGCAGACCTTTTCTCTTCAGTTTTAACTGATCCATTACTTTAATGTAGGTAGTAAAATTACTAAATATAACTTCATTATCCTCTTAAATACTCCAACAATACAAAATGCAAATCAATATACTTCAATAACTTCACATATAAAACGGAAATACTTGAATCTAACTTCAAATAAAAACTAAAATGCTTCCATCACTTCAGGCAAAATGAAAGTACTTTCAATAACTGAACAGTAAAATTACTTTTATTTTTTAAACATTTGTTTTGTATCAGACTAATAGGTTAATGATTTTATTTCAATTGAAAATTAGTTGTTTCACAAAACCAAATAATACTTCTACAGTGCTTTTCAATTTTTAATGTTAGATTATATTTCTTTGGAGATAGTACTTCCCTTTTATAGTGACCTTGTTGAGAAAGTAGAATTGGCGCTTTTCTGCCTTGGTGAGAAGCAAATGATTACTGATACACACAAGCAATACATTCAATATCTACCTACCACCACACAATTTAATATAAATTTGTATTTATTATTTTATTTAATACAATTTTGATAGCAATTTATTTAAAGTAAGCATAAGCATACCCGAAAAGTCATTTGTAACACTTTCTGGTGGCCACAGCGAGAAAAACTAATTTCTCTAGCAAGATATGTAATCCACTCACATACATACAGATCGGTATCCATTTGTTTTTTGCCAATGCAGAAATGCCAATTCCCCTTTCTTGCCTAGGTTGCTATACAAGAAAAGTAACTTTTAAAACTAAACATAATGAAAAAAAAAAAAAAAATTGAGGCAGCTTTTTACAGTAAAATTATATTTGAATAAGGCATTAAAAAATGCACTAGAGTCAAAAATTGATACACTTCAGAATGTGTATCAAAATGTTTATAAATTACATCGGTTCCAATCTGCAGTAAACTTTGATTTTTGAATAAGGAGAGAAAAGGCCACTAGTTTGTTGCCATGCTGTCCAGTTTCTTGTAGCAAATACAAAAACTGACTAACAAATGCAATTAAATTGATTTTCTGAATGTCCTTTGAATATATAATATAAAATTACTTTTGACATCAAATTGTTAAAATTAAAACAATCTTTCATTTTATTTAGAAAATGGAAGCAACTATGGATTCAAAATTTGAGGTAAGATCACATTGTTTCATATTTGTGTAGTGGATATTCAAAATGCATTTTATATTATTTGTATTAAATGTATATATATTTGTTTAGCACATGATATATATTTAATGGTTTGTCAAAGTACTTATTTTTATCTTATTGCAAAAGCATCTTTTCAGTTTCACATTTTCTTTTCAGGTTTAGTTGCAGGCAGTGTATATTGAAATTTATCTATGTAATTGTAGAAATATTTTCTTGAACAAAATGTACTATTCTTGAATTACAAATATGACTAACTAAACTGTTAACAAGCAATTGGACGTTTGAATGTTGTGCTTGTGTTAATATTGGTTCTTGGAGGTTAATAAAATTTGCAAGTATTAGTATAAATAAGGGCTTAGATCTATAGGAGAAACTACTAGGAAATTGCAACGAAATTTTTTACACGTTCTTTACATCTCTTGACTGTGCAGTTTCGATTTTTGAAAAAACAAATTTTTCACATTTTGACCACTAGGGGGAAATTTGGTGCTACGATTTAGGTAATTTGTATATTGCCGAACTTTCCTATCATCTGCATATGAGAAGTCACACAGCAGTTATCACTAATTGCCGACTCTTGCATAGTGTTATGAAGCTCACCTTACCAGATCCCAGATCACTCATCGTTAAACTCTTCTATCAACGAAAGAGCAATGCTTCTGCTGCACTTAAACAATTTTGTCAATTAACAGGTTTACATAGAGGTTTACTGACATGTATCTAATCACGGATTTTGAACAGATCGTGGGAGCTTTTTCTGTAAAACAAGACGAGGTTGCAAACATTGGACTGTAGAGAGCAGAAGTTTCAATTGCTGGTGGTGGAGCAGGAAATAGCAAATATAAGTATATGGTAGCAGAAATGCATGTGCAATATCACAGGAATTCGACAGTGCAGTGAGGTCTGCGAAATGTCTTAAGTTTTACCCTTATAACATGAAACCCTTATAAGATGACCCTTATAAATGAAATTGCATTCTAGATGATAATAATGACAGCTCTCGATCAAATTATGATTACTATCAGAGTGTAAAAAAACCATAATTAAAAAAAAAATCAATTAAACGGTTAAAAAAAAATATTTTAATCAGATTTTTTTATTTAAATTTATGTAGGCCCTTTACACTGTTTTTATAATAAGTATATATAAATTTGTTAAATTAAAAATTGAGTTTGTGACATGACATGTAAACCAATATTTATTTTAAGTAAACAATCAAAATTTTTGACATGGTAAATCAATATTTACTTAACACTTGTTTAACTTTTAAACAAGTTGACATCCTTCATAGTTTTTCTTGAGTAAATTACATCATCATGTTAACAAATTTATCAGTAAGTGCAAGTGACAGACCTAAACTATAGTCTGAGAAGTAGAATAGAGGACAGAGAAATAATCAGACTATAGTAAATTCTAATAATCAAACTGCCGGGCAGCAATAATAAATGAATTTTGATTTAGTTTTAATTCATATTGGATCTTTCTTTCTGCTGGGATTTTAATGACTGTGTGTATGTGAAAATGTATATTTCTACTCTTAAATCTCTATTGCACACCTCAAGAATAAGCTAACTGACAAATGCCTCAAAAAACTTTACTTCCCACTTGTGTGTGTTTTTTAGCTAATAAAATGTAATAGTATAATATATATAATAACAATATAATTTTGAATTGAACTGTTGCATACTTCCTTTAAGTGTTTATATTATGAGTGCTGTTAATCAGGAATGTTTATACATTACTGTTCCTGACATTTAGATTTATAATGTCGCGTGTTTCCAGTATATAGTATATTCTAATAAGTTTCAATTGGCTGTTGCAATCTTTTATAACATGCAGTAATTGACCCAGTTCCCTCTGAGATGGGTGTAGCCATTAGTGCTGAAATCACCATGAGTGCAGAAAGATTAAAGCATTTGACAACTTCTGTGATTTTCCTAAGGTGTATTTACTTAGTTATAAAAATGTAAGATAGTTGTGATTAAAAAAAAAATGATTTGATTAAAATCATGATTTTAATCATTGATTTAAATCTTGACACCCAGATTACTATAGAGCAATATGCCAGTGCTTGTATTCTTAGAGGCCACATTAAGAATGCGAAACTTTTCTGGAATGATAAACTCCAGTCACTTAAGGAAGAAAAAGATCGTGCAAGAAATAAAGCTGATTCACACACAACAGGCCTTCTTGAGGATTGTATTTCTTTGAGGAAAAGGCAAAAGCTATTTTAAAAAGAGAAATTTTACTTGCGAAAAACGCTTATCTTTGATAAGTTTTTAGAGACAATTTTGGACTATAGAAAAGATGGTCCAAAGGCTTTTAAATTTTTAGCTGCTTTAAGCGGTTAATGAACACAGCCTTGCAAACAGCCTAAGAAGGTTGGTAGAAAAACTTTTAACTTCCGATCAAGACATTGCAAAGGCTTTCTTGAAGTTTTACCGCAATCTTAGTAATTTTAGACCTTGGGCCCAGAAGAAATACATTCTCCTCATGTGAACCTGGAATGGGACTATCTGTTCTCACAATTTACTGATAAGGAATTTCAGAGAAGTCTCCAGAACTTATTAGGAGGAAAGAGTACAGGCCTTGACAATATCTTACACGAATTCATTCTGGAACTGGGCATGAAGACTAAAAAAATTATTTTATTCTTTATAAACAAAACATGTATGGCTCTTTTCTGAGCAATTGGAGAAATGCAGATGTTATTACTGTCTTAAAACCTAAAAAAGACCCAGCTGACACCCATAGTTTTAGATCTATTTCCCTGACCTGTATATTGAGTAAACTAGCTGAAAGAATAGTCGTTGATCAACTACAATATTACCTGGACAATTGTGGCCATATTTCTGAGAGATAAGCTGGCTTCAGACAGGCATATAACACAACTGAACAAATTGTTGGACTATTCCAACATACAAAATTCTGCTTCAGAAGGAAGCAAAGTACACTTGCTGTCTTTGTTGATTTTAAACCAGCTTTTGATTGTGTGTGGAGAAAAATGCTTCTTAGAAAACTTTTGTATATGAATGTCTTGGGGGTCATCTCTTTAAATGGATAGCTAAATTCTTTCCTCAGATGTCCTTTAATGTAAAATTGTTCAGGTTTCGGACAAACTAGGCAGGGCCTCTCACAGGTCTCTGTTCTGATTAATGTTCTGTTTAATATCATGATGATTGATCTTATGGAATATTTAATTCCATATGAATGAATACAACGACTTTGATATTCAAGTTATTTATTACAATTATCCGTTTTGACACCTTGCATTCCTTAATGCCTGGTACGAATATAATTTCCGTTGGTGAAGTATCTCTGTTCTTTTTATATTAATTATTAATTTACTGAACCACTACTTCAGTTCAGTTCTTTTTTACATATTACGTATCACTCTGCAGCAGAGACTCCACTACAGAAACTTCACACAGAGTATCCCCCAATGACTGAAGGAACGGTAGGAAGTATATACAACGGTTAAGATACATATGCGGTTAGAACGTGTATAATATTTACAGAGAGTTGAATTACACGATTCAAAGAAAAGTAAACATACTATATACATATGCACAAGGATACATTTAAAGAAAGGTATTAAAAAAAACTAAATTAATGTAAGTTGCCAATTTTTGTGGAAAACGAACATGTCTGCCGGATCTCGTCACTGTTTTTGCAGAAATCCGTTCATTGGCAGATTTATCATCGTTTTTAGCCGTTTCCAAAGGTGTGGTGTTCTTTGGTTCGAGTAAGGCAGTTTCAGGTAGCAAATAAGCTGGCTTTACACGATCAAGAGAAACAGTTGTTTTTCGGCCATTGAATTCGATGGTGACGGTTTTGTCCGTACGGCGTATGACTTTATGGGGGCCAGTATAGGGTTGGCACAATGGCGGCTTCACTCGATCTACTCTTAGAAAGATGTGTGAACAACTTTTCAAAGATGGGTTGACATAATACTTGTCAGTGCAATGAGCAGACATTGCAATAGGGTTCAATTGACGCATGTTGTTGCAAAGAATAGTGATAAAATCCTCACCGCAAGGTGGGATCGCTGAAATCTCCAACATGTCACTCGGAAGTTTCAAAGTTGTGCCGTATACAAGTTCAGCACAAGATGCGTTTAAATCCTCTTTGACTGCTGCACGGATGCCTAGGAGAACCACTGGGATTATCTCAGACCACCTTTCGTTTTCATGAGCCTTGAGTGATGACTTTAAATGGCGATGAAAACGCTCAACAAGTCCGTTAGAGATAGGATGGTATGCAGTCGTCTTAATTTTCTGAGTACCCAGCATGTGCGTAAATTCAGCGAACATAGATGATCGCATTTGTGAACCTTGGTCCGTGGTTATGACTGAGGGACAACCAAAACGAGAGATCCATGTAGCAAATATGTTACTGCATATTGTTTTCGCTCGCATATCCAGAATTGGTATGGCTTCGGGCCATCTCAAGAAACGGTCGATGATTGTTAAAAGATAAATATTCTCGTTAGAAGGAGGCAAGGGACCCACAATGTCAATGTGATTTTGTGCAAAACGTGCATCTGGAAGAGAGAACGTGCCTAGAGGTGCTTTGGTATGCCTCTGTGTCTTGGATCGTTGACATGGCACACACGCTCGGACCCAGATCTTTATTTGACGTTTCATGTCTGGCCATACATATCTGGAACAAATGAGTTTCGTTGTAGCTGCTATGCCGGGATGCGAGAGCTTGTGCAGATGATCAAATAGAAGCTTGCGAAAAGAATCCGGAACAAAAGGACGAGGAATGCCCGTAGAGATGTCACATAGCAAATTGTGGTCAGAAATCTGGCAAGGTTTAAGTTCCAATTTGATAGAAGAGGTATTATTCTGAAGAAAGGTTTGTACCTCCGGATCATTTTTCTGAGTTTCAGCAAAATCTCGGAAATTTAATAGTGGCGATTCCGTAATTGAATCAATTTCGATCCTCGAAAGTGCATCAGCGACTATGTTTTTGGAACCCTGCACATGTCTAATGTCAGTGGAATACTGGGAAATAAAATCTAAATGGCGTAATTGCCTGGGTGAACATTTATGGGGGTTTTGCTTAAAAGCGTAAATTAATGGTTTTTGATCAGTGAAAATTTGAAAAGTTCTACCCTCTAACATATGCCGGAATTTCTTTATCGCGGAAAAAATAGAAAGTAATTCCCTGTCATATGTCGACCATTTTCATTGACTACTATTGAGTTTCATGGAGAAAAAAGCTAATGGTTCCCATTGCTGCTGAGAGAACTGCATCAGACTGCCACCAATAGCGACATCGGACGCATCTACCCATATACTCAGCTGATCTCCGGGAATTGTTTGTCTCAAAAGAGTTGCCTGAGCAATCGCGTTTTTGGCAGCAATGAAAGCTTGTTCAGCACACTCATTCCACTCAAGTTGTTCAGACGAATTGCGAACACTAGAACGAGGTTTCTTTTTGTTTTTGTGCCCTTCTAAGAACTTTACTACAGGGGCAAGAATATGCGCAGCTTTAGGTATAAAACATCTATAAAAGTTAAACATGCCTAAAAATCTATGAAGTTGGGTTAAAGTATTAGGTTTAGGAAAATCAATTATGGATTTCACTTTCTCGGTAAGAGGTTGAATTCCTTTTTCGGAAAGATGGAAACCTAAAAAATCAATAGTAGTTGTACCAAAAGTGCATTTCGCAATATTTATGCAGAGACCATATTCTTGTAATTTTGTAAACAGAGCCTTTAAGTGTTTGAAATGCTCATCAGGGTTTTTAGATGCGATTAGAATATCATCGACGAAGGCGTAAACGCCTGGTAAATCGCGAGTGACTTCATCGATAAATCGCTGGAAAGTTGCCGATGCGTTGCACAACCCGAATTGCATACGCGTACTTTCATATAAGCCGAACGGTGTACAAATTGCAGTTTTATGAATATCGGTAGGGTGGATGGGAATTTGGTGGTAAGCTTTGATGAGATTGATATGACTGAAAATTTTTGTACCATGTAATACAGCAGTAAAATCAGCTATGCAAGGAATTGGATATTTATCCTTTATTGTTTGGGCGTTTAATGAGCGATAATCACCCACAGGTCTCCATTCCAAAGTTCCCTTTTTCGGGACCATGTGAAGTGGTGACGCATAGTTGCTTTTCGAAGGTCTCAGATGCCCCAGCTGCATCATAATCTGAAACTCAGATTTGGCAATTTTTAAGCGATCTGGAGCTAACCATCGAGGTTTCGCCACCGCAGGAGGACCGTTTGTTGTGATGTAATGCATAGTATTATGTTTTACAGGCTGATTTGGATTTGGAAGTTTTGTAATAGAGGGAAATTGCTTTAAAATATTGTGGTAAATTGTATTGCTAGAAATAGTTTCCACTGAATGAAGATTGGAATGTTTCACTTGGCCAATTATTTGAAATTTCGTTTTTAAGTCGCGGAGACATTTATAACGAAGATCTGGAACCAATTCAAAATTATGGAGAAAATCTGCTCCAAGAATGGGTGTGGTAACGTTGGCAACTAGAAATGTCCACATAAATTGTCGTCTTAAATTAAAGTCTAAAGTAAGAGTTTTTTGACCAAAAACGTTTATGGAAGAAGAATTTGCGGCAAAAAGGGTTTGTTGGGGTGGATTCCGTTTTTGATAATTATTTGCGGGAAGTATTGACACGTCAGATCCCGTATCGACCAGAAATGTTACATTTGTTCTCCGGTCCCTGATGAACAGGCGACGTGAAATTTGAGGCAAAGAATAAGTCGCCTCTATTCTTTGCTGGTCCCGTTTCCCTGCCATGAACAAGGTTTAACACATTTATCCTCCCGACAATTTTTTCCATAACGCTGATGATACCAGCATACAGAATAATCCCGATTTCTAGTATTGGTTCGATTACTAGAAGTATTCCTTGCGCGGCGGAAAGGTGATCGACCACGAGAAAATGAAAGATGATCAACTCGTTTATTTAACTGATCAATTGCTTCAAATAATTTTTCCTCCAGGGACTGTTCACGAGTTTTAGAAACTGCGAAATTTTCCATTGGGGAAGGGGTGACTTCTAAAATTTTATCAGAAATTTCAGCTGCCTTAGCCAATGTTAAGTCGGAAACGGCAGCCAAAATTGACTGAACAGAAGCTGGCAAACGTTGTAGAAATAGTTCCATCATCAAGTTTTCTGGAACGTTCAGGGTTTCGGCGCTGCGTTTCATATTACGTAATAATTCAGAGGGTTTGCAAGTGCCCAATTCTTCACCCGACAAAAGTTGCCGTATTTCCTGCTGGGATGATTCCCCCGAACGATTTGTTAGTTCTGTTTTTAGATGCGTAAAGGGGTCATCTGGATCAGGTTTCATAAGCACATCGCGAACTAGTGATGCAATATCAGGCGGAATATGAGAAACAATGTAGTTATATTTAGTTAACGATTCAGTAATTGCTTTAGGGGTAGCGAGAGCGAATGTGCTTTCACACATAACAAACCATAAAGCAGGATCGGAACGATTATAAGCAGGAATCTGAACGGCATGAACCTCAGACATAGTGCAAGGCCCCAAAAACGAAACACCACACTTTATAGCAAAAGATTAAAAATTGAAATAGAAAACGAAAGTGATCCGGAAGTACTTATCTGTAATCACTCGAACACAGGTACAGAATTATCCAGAGTGGCTCCACTTTTTAGCGCTTTTCAAAATATGCGTGCAAGTTCCGAAGGTCACCATTATGGAATATTTAATTCCATATGAATGAATACAACGACTTTGATATTCAAGTTATTTATTACAATTATCCGTTTTGACACCTTGCATTCCTTAATGCCTGGTACGAATATAATTTCCGTTGGTGAAGTATCTCTGTTCTTTTTATATTAATTATTAATTTACTGAACCACTACTTCAGTTCAGTTCTTTTTTACATATTACGTATCACTCTGCAGCAGAGACTCCACTACAGAAACTTCACACAGAGATCTCACCACAATCAAATAAGCTTTATTAAAAACGCTGTACCAGAGATAAATGCTTAAGTATATGCTGATGACCTTGTTCTATGGTCAACTGGCTCTGATATCTTTATGTTGGAGAGTACCCTAAATAAAGCTTTGGAGGCCCTGGCAGATTGGACCTTAGAAAATTAATTCAAGGTAAACCCTGAAAAGACATGTTTTGAACTTTTCACTCTAAGCACTAAAAAGCGCACAACATCAACTTGGTGTATAAAGATAAAGCTATGCTCAGGACTGACAGTGCTACTTTCCTGGGTATAACCCTTGATACCAGACTAAATTGGACTAAACATATAAAAAAGTGGTTGATAATGAGACAGGTCAACTCAATCTGTTGAAAAGAATTGCTGGGGTAAAGTGGGGAGCAACCAAAGTGTTCTAATTACCACGTTTGCCTCCTACATTAGACCTATTTTTGACTATGGTGCAGAGCTTCTAATCACTGCCTCTGACATTGTGTTATCAAAACTGGACATTGCTCAAAATAAAGCACCGAGACTCATTACTGGTGCAGCCATCTCAACTCTTATTGCTGCTATGCAATTGCAGACTGAAATTCATAGCTCATCTGATAGACAATCTTACACAGCCCTTTCACTTGGTGAAACATTGAGAAAGGAGCCTGATTATGTCTCTTCTCAAATTAGACGTAAAATTCAGCATACTTTCTTGTCTGAGTTCCAGAGACTCACTAGAGTCTTTGATGTTTCCGATCTCAGACAGCCCATCTTTAGATCATCGCCTTTCCCAAGTATTCTGAGATATGCAACTGCTAGGCTAGACATGGTGCAGCCTGTACGTATGCTCATTTCCATTTGAATGGTGCTGTTAACACTCATAACTGCTGTTGTATCTGGTCTGACACAAATTCCTACATTCGCTGACAACTTCCATTGTTTGCACCAAAAGTAAAGGTTTGACATGGCTTCTCGGCATCTTTTATCATTGGTTCTTACTTTGTAGAAAACATGACCTCTGGACCAGTGTGTGTCATTCTGTTAATGGCTCTAGATATGCTCCATAACTTTGCAATCTCATCACTTCAACAGAGGAATTGTCTTGACACCACAATCTTCATGCAAGGATGGTACACCTCTCACATTTCTTTACCAGTGTGAAGCCTTACTACGGCTAAACTTGTTCAACTTTGACTAGCAGATAATTTCCAATGTCATGTTCAGCCCCATCAACAGATCTGAACCCCTGTGATTTTTGGCTAAAGAGCCTGGTTTACAAAGGTAATGTTCCAAACTTAGCTAAAGCTATCTTAAAAGACAGAATTTCACACTGTGTGACACGAATCGATGTGAAACAATTGTATTCTGGTTTGATTGTGTGCTATGAATGCTATTTACAGAGCAGTATATTGGAGAACACATAATCATATCTGTGATGTTAGTGTGATTCCTTATTTAACAGCAATAAAGTTATTGCACAGCTCTGTTTATGCGATATTTGTTATCAATTTAATTTCTACATGTGATTGCAATAAAGTTATTGCATGTTAACTCATTTCTTGACCACACTTGTTTGATGAGCTCCGCAATATGCAAATTACATGGACCCCGCTCCATATGTCACCCGATTGTGTCTGAAATGTAAACTTGTATTTATCTAATATTTTTTCCGAGAGAGGTCTAAAAACTTGTTTAATTAGGATCACCCTGTATTTCAGTTTTAACAGCTGCAAACTTTTGTCGCATTTATTGCAATTGTATCGTACCTTACTTGATAATGTATAAGTATTTTCAATAACTTTCATTTGTATCATAATAACAAAAATGTATTTTTATCTTAGATGACCAAGAGTAAGCTGGAAACAGTCAAGGTTGTTGTAAGGTGTCGTCCCATGAGCGAAAAGGAAATAGCTGGGAACTACCAATCGTAATAATTGTTTTGTTCTGTAAAATTGAATAAAGGCTTAGAATAGTCCTGAACAATATGTATATTTTAGATTTATGAAACTTGTTTTAATGCAAAAAAATAAGTTATTCAAAGTGGAACTCAATTTCAAAATTAAATGTCTTTAGTTGTGAATTTGTTATGCTTTTGGTTGGAGATATATACTTAGATTGGTATATACATCCACAAGTGATATTAATCCATTTTTATATAAACATTTCAATTATATTGTATCAAGTTTTTAGTTTTCACTCATACAGAAAAGTTAGCTTTTAATATTGGTGACTAAGCTCATTGTAAAATTTTAAAGAGTGGATTTTGGCCCAGAAATTGGGTCTTGGAGACCATAGTGCATTGCTGAAATAAAAATAGCTTATTTAAATTAATTTACATATTTTAATTGAATTTATCATTTGTGTAAAAATGGTAAGATACAGTTTTCTCTAAATAACTAAAAAAAAATTAGATAATCAAACACTACTTTTGATAGAACGTCCTTTTTGGAAAAGAAACGGGTACAAATAACAGTACACACAAACCACAAATAACACTAATACTAAAAATTTTGCTCTGTACTTTTATTCTGCAATTCACAATAGATTAATTCACATAGTGTAATTCTAATTTTATAGAATGTTTTAGTGGAAAAACTTGTGTATAAATAATCTTACACCTTGCTAAAATTGGTTTGGAAAATATGAAATAAATTCCTTAAGTGCATTAAGTTAAGGGGTTTGAACACAACAGAGTTAAACAGGAACAGATATATCAGTAAATGTTACTCTCAAAAGTAGTACCCAAATATTCCTGTAATCAGTTGGAAAACACAATTTGCCCAATTTTGTGTTTAGATTCCACAAAAAGGGTATTGTGTTTGACAAACAATCAATTGAAAAAAGTTGTAATTAAATTTTTTTTTTTTCAACTGAGGAAAACTGCTGTCACTAAAGATGAACTTTACTAATGGGAGAGAAAGTTTGACAAGATGATCTCCCTTTTTATGTGAAAGAGAACACTTTGAGGTTCTCCTAATATGTTTTTCTGTACTGATAAAGCACAATTAGTTGATCCCTTTAAGTTAGATCAGCAACAATGGTTTAGGTTCAGTTTCAATTGTACTAATCAGTACTATGCATTTAAGATCGAATTCTCCTTTCTAATATATTTTTTTACTAATATAAGTACCATTCTTGCACCTTTTTGTTTAAATTACTGTGCTCATTTACAACAGTAGGAAAATGGATGATTGATTACCAAAATGACAGAAGAAATTTCGCTTTTTTCGACTCTGACACTTAACGCACCTTAACTAATAGCCATATCAGAAAAAAATCTTCTCCATCTTGTTCCCTGTACAATTTTAAACAAACCATGTTAATTTCGTAATTTTCTGATCTGTACTTTCTTGGGAAACCATCTGAGAATCGAGCGAAAAAGCGAGTTTTCAATCCTGAGGTGGTGGCAGTAACTTCTTTTTAATATAGAGATATATTTCTGACCTCTTTTTAGCACCTGATCAGCAATAAAACTGCTTACCCAAAGAAGAATATGATGCCCTTATTGCTTCAATTTAAAGAGTTTTTAGAAACAATAGTCTCAAAGTACTTGAGCATCATTCAAAAACTTTGATCCAAAATCTGACAGACTAGACAGTTTTTGTAAGTGATTTTTTACTTAAAGATGCAGCAAATTCAAAATCATGGAGAATAATGAAAATTTTTATGATTTTTATCACATAGACATGGACAAGCTACAGTAGAATGTGGGTTCAGTGTAAATAAATTGTTTGAGGTTGAAAACACACATTTAAAGGAAGAATCTTACATTACTTGGAGGCTCATTTATGAGAATGTAAATAATTCTACTCAAATATAACAAACTCAAAAATATTCACTCTCAAATATAACAAATAAGATGATAAAGTTCGTCTCTTTTTCAAGGTAAAAATATTTCCGTCATTTGGAAGAACAACGCAAAATTAAATATCAGAAAAGTTTAGAAAACAGCAAAAATAGGAAAATAAAAGAACTAAACTATTTAAAATCTAAGAAGCTTTTTAAGCTGATATTACAGAAATGGAAAATTCAGCAGAACTGTACTAAGGCAGAAGTATTTCCCTTTTTATAAAAGGAAATGCACTGCGAAAAAATATAAAAAAAAAACGATCAGATTAAAAAAAAATATTTTTAGTATTTGTAATACATAATTTTTTTCAGTATTTTATTTGCTACAATCAATAAAGTTACATTTGTTCAATAATTTTAATTTTACTCTCCACTACCCTTTTTCTTTTATATAATTTAATTTCGGGATTTTTTAAGTAAATAATTTTTAAGCAACTTTTTAAACGTTGAAGACTGTGGTAAGTTTAAAAGTTTTTTTCTTGCTGTCTCCATTCTGTAATTTATTTATATACTTGCATACACTATCTACCAATAAGTATTTGGACACTTGTGATTGAAAAGAAACACAAAATTTATTCATATTCAATTGTTGGTAGAGCCTCCACAAGAGGCACTTACAGCCTCAACCTTCCGGGGCATGCTTTCCACAAGTCCTTGTATGACGGCTAGTGGTATTTTCATCCACTTGGCTTGGAGAAGACTTGCAAGTTCCTTCACCAATTTTGGACGGTTGTTGCACCCCTTAACCTATTTGAGTGGGCTGTGACATACGCTGTCACATGAGTCTACAGTTCCTTGTGAGGGGCATGTGAAATCCTCAGAATAGCCAGGGAAGGAAGGAATTTTCACCACACACGTGGTCTGCTTGTTTAGATGGGGACACAACAGGTTAATTGGCCATCCATTCTTCAGGGGGCACTTTGACAAATGACCCGAAGTCGGGAGTGAGTGTTTTCACTTAGCCTTAGGTTCACTGTCATTCACTGTGTGCTTTCACATGTGTTGAGGATCACTGTCATTCTCCCTCACTGTTCATTTTACATCTAGCTACTTACTAAGCTCCTTCTGCTTCTTTTCCTCCCTTGTTATTATCTTGTGTTTGGTGCAGTTTGGCCAAATATGGTCCGTGTGTCATAAAACTCTGAACGAACTAACCTCTTTGGATCCATTGCATATAATGTTTATCATATTGTATAAACTTGAAACTTTTATGAAAGTGGCATAATGATCTCAATATAAGTAATTAGCACTAATAAAATTGCTTTGAAGTCAAGAGAAGACACAAAACATTTTTAGAAAACATTTTTGTAAGCGGAACAAGACTTGATAAAATTTCAGAAATTATGCTCTTTTAAATATTGGCACCCATAGTCATTGCCCAACTCAGCCCCTTACCTATGCCAATGGTGTATTTAATTCAGCGTTGTGAAAATGAATTACAAGTACAATTGAATTTTGATGTGTCAGCAATGGTTTCTGAAATACTTCAGTGCTTTGTAGAACTACTATGCAATTATGAATGCTAAAGCCTGTCATTGCCAGATCTGGTGATGCTTAAAATTAAAATTTTATACTTGGAAGTATTTTTGTTTTTGAAAATTCAGGATTTAAATTTCTGATAAATTCTGGTATGTCTGGTATAGTATAAATCAGCTTACTTTAGCTGATTTATTTCAATATAGACTGCTAAAACTGCTAATAAAAATGTGAATGAAGACTATTTTGATGATTACATATTTTAAAATGTATGTGTAACTGGTACTATCTTAGTACTTTTCCTGTGGCACATCTCTTTGATTCTTTTGTTTATAAATTCTCATTTCGATATTTTGGTTCTCCTTAATATTTATGTAAATAATTGTAGAAAATGTTTTAGAATACCACAAGTTTTAAAACTACTGCATGTAGACTAAACTTTTTATGCTATTTTTTGTTTTTAGAGTTGTTAAACTGTATCCAGATCGAGGTGGTATTGTCTTGCAGAATAACAAACTATGTTCGAAAAACTTTACATTTGATGCTGTGTATGATGGTGGGTAAGTAATGCATTAATTTTTTTGTATTATCTTTATTTGTGGTATAGTGTTCATTCATTTAAATTTATTAATTTCATTTAAATCTGTTATCATGAGATCTTTTAGTGATTCATAATCAGTTACCTCCAACCCTCTAATCCACTGTTCAAAATAATTTTGGGTTTCAAAATGAAATGTTACCAAGTGCCTTCGGGTTTTCGTGTATGCTGTATGAATTTTTGTTGAAACATTTCGGGACTCGGCTTGTATTGTTTTAGCAGAAGTTGTTTAACATGATCGTAATTTTCTGCTACCTCATCTGGTTCACATGCGATGATTTGCATGATTTCCAGAGGCAATTCCCGTTGTAAACAAGAGACCCAATCTTTCAATGCTGGCTCTTTTTGCCTGCCGCTCAAACATTATCGAGTACAGACTGATGTTTGTTTGGTCGAAATCAAATTTAGGAACCAATTTAAAAATATCTACTTGTAATTTCACTCTGGAATTTGTCGAGTCGGGGATCTCAAGGAGTTCTGTTCTAACAACCCTTTTGTGAACTCCTCATCGTAGGAATCGCTCATGACGATTAACTTCTTAAGTTGCGCCACTTTTAATCTCAGAGTAACCGTTCATCCTAACTATTACTAATTCTCTTAAATCTTGTTTCCTTCCTTTTGCAAGGTATGCCATTATGACAATTCAAGATTAGTTCTCTATTTTGCTCTTACAATACACAATCCATTAATTTGTATGATGTACAGTGTTCAAACAATTCTTAAGAGGACGTGATGACCTCTGGACGAACCTAACTATGTTAAACTTTGTAGCTCTGGATCAGCGATCCAGCTGGAATTTATTTTCCAACCAAAAACTATATCCAGCTCTTTGTAGATTCTACCCAAAACTCTGTTGAATAAAACCTGTCACTTCCAAAAAAAACCCAACCTCTTGCGCCGAGATTCCAGGAACGTTGTTGACGGTGAGGAAGAGAGGTCGCCGGTTTTTTCTACTCGCTTGCTTCTACGCCGTGGGAGCAATCAGGGTCTATGTCATTCGAAGCAAGTTGCCACAAACCAAATTTCTGGATGCAAAGTTCTACATCTGCCATAAGATTTATGCAAAAACGTCATGTTTGACTTACTGTCAATGTTATACTAATTTACTATCCAACACGCAGCCACCAGTTAAGTTGTAACGTCATCTAACGATTAGGTGTACAACTGATTAAATTTAAACATTTATTTTGTGGTGTTATGCAAAGTAGAGACCACTTCCACATGGTGGTGACAGAACCGGGAATTCAGGGCAATCGGAACTCTCTGGGAATAATCATTTTCTGGAAAAACTCAGGGAAGTTTTGTTTAAACGTTTAACTCAGGGAAAAAGTTGGAGTTTTGTTTTGCATATGACACCCATTTGGTACTTTTCCGTTAACAGGGCACTACTTTCAACCCAAATCAAAATGTCGCCAGTATTTTTTTCATTCCGAAAATGAAAAGTGTATTTTTTGCGTAAACATACTGAAAAAAGAGTTATATACATTGTAGCCTGTAAAAGTTAAGACATCCAGTTCCAATTTAATCAACATTTTTCAAGAAATAATTTCAAAAGTATGTAGATTGGTGATTTTGGCGACATTTTGATTTTGGTTCAAAGTGGCGCCCGGCTAATGGAAAAGTACCCATTTAGACTATGCATATTTTTAATACATCTGTGTTAGAAATTCTTGTTTTTTCGCCAAGTTAGAAAGTAGTTAAATTATGTAAAATTTTCGAACTCTGTGAGGTTCTATTTTGCGAAAAGTTTAGGATTTTGTATTAATTTATAGGGTATTCTGCTGTTACAGTACAAAGTCCCAAATCCAGACATTTTGCTAACCTGCGTTTTTTTGTTCTCACATTGTTACATATTTCCGACAATTTTTAAAGAACAAGGAGTTAAACCTAGATGAAATTAATTGATGAAACAACGCAAAATAGCATTGTTTCATCAAAAAATTCAAAGTAAATACCACACAGAAAAATTTGAAGATTTACAATTATAAAAATTTGTTGCATTGTTTTAAAAAAGTTTTTTGTCCTTTATAAAATTTTTTCCAATTTATATATCTGCTATTTTACTATTGCAAATGCGTACCTGGCGCTGGCGCCTTTGGCTGATTCAGGGGGGGGGAGGGCGATCATAAAGGTGAGAATTAAGAAATTTTGTAAGTGTCCAATGGCCACTCAATTTGTTTGATTCAGTGGCCACTTTCAAGCGTTCACATATTTTGTAGAACATACACACGTTATAGATATATGTAAATTAAGTGTGTCCATATCTTTATCTTTCTTTTTAAAAATTTTTACGTTCGTTGTCAAAAACTCTGCAAAATTGGAGGTTTTACCTTATAAACTGTGGCCTTATATAAAGTGTGGCGACTGTTACAAAATGTTTCAGTCTCCACATTCAAACATTCAGTCGCCACGTGGCCTGTGGCAACCGTTAATTTTCAACTTTAGATGATCAACCCTTTTAGGGACCTTTTTGTTGTGTGTTGTGTGTTTCACATAAGCAGTTGATAAGACTTGCAAAGCAATTACGCCATCCAACGTAATATGATGACGTAGTGCAGGTAGGTGGATGTGGGAAACTGTTTCAATATTAACAGTTGTTGATTTGCATTTGAATGAGCCAGACTGGCACTTGTAGTAAAGGAAATAACAATGTTATACATATAGATTTAAATTATGCAAAAAATTTACGGTCTGCAAAGCAAATAGATGTAGGAATATTCACCAAGTGCTCTTTAAGAAAGTCCAAGGACTCAGAGAAGGATATTACCCTTTTCAAAAATGAGTGCAGAAATTTCTTGGTGAAATGTGTATCAAAGTTGAGGGGATGTTCTCCATTAGCTTACTCATTGAATAAGGCAGTATCTTGTTTGTATCCAGCAGTTGTGGTGAATGAAAAAATGTTTACAGAGTGTTTGACACAACTTCTCATTTTATCACACAAAAAAATTGGATTGGTGGCGGGCTGCAGACAAAGCCAAAAGACATTTGTAGCAGGCCCCATGTGTTGAAGTGCCTTCAACAATTTAAAAGATCCGTTGACCGAATCAATCAATTCTGGTCTTCAGTTTTTGTTGCAGAAGGTGGCTGTGGAGATGCTGCAAATGTTATGAGGATGGTTGTGATTTTGTCACATGGTAACGCAAATGTTGAGAGAGGATTTTCCATAAACAGTGACTGTTTGTGGGAGAACATGAGTGAATCTTCCTTAACCTACTAACGCCCAAGACGGCCGAAACGGCTTCACATGCAAAAGCCCAGCATCCGCCCGAACCGGCTTAAGTCATTAAAGCTACTGGCTATCCCCCTAACCCAGAGAAGGGCAATCCGTCATTCCCTCACTACAATGCTCCCTCCTTTCGCCTGAAGCAGTAGGGTAGTTTCCCTTAATGACAAACAAGTTAGGGATCGGCTTTTAACTGCGCCCTTTCACATACTTATTCCAAGCTTGGTTTCGGACCGGACAGTTTTGTGTGGCTATTGAATAGAGAATTTGGTTTCTTCACTATCGAACTGGCTCGTTATAGGAAAACATTGTCGAAAGAAGAAATAGAAAGAATTATTTTCAATGATACAGATGAGTGGGATTTAAATTCAAGTGATGAAGACGATCTAACAAAATATGATTTGGAGAATTCAATCCACGAGGATAGTGTCTCCGATAATGACAGTGACGTAGATAAAGTCCCGGAAATTGAAAGAAACAATGATATTTTTTGAATGGGAATCGAATAATATACGGAACGATGATATATCCATTCCAAACTTTAATTCGCATGCTAGTCCTGTTCATGACTTGCCGCCTGGGTCTTCACCATTAAACTATTTGAAACTCTTTCTGACGGACAAAATGAAGCATTTTACATAATTATGTCAATGCTATTCTTTCAGCATAGGTTTCTCGGTCAAATTAATAATTCCTCTTTATGAACTGAGAATATAAAATGAGTATATTTATGAAACATAAAAGAATCATTTTTCACCCCTTATAAAAAGTTCTTACTACGAATTCCAATTTGGTTTGCTTCGCAAACCAACACCACGGCCACTGCATGGCAACCACATGACAGTTCTTTTAGAGGAGTTTGTTCATCACGAGGTTGCCCGTGAGTTCTTTTCGTGGTGACGCATATCTGTTGCAAAAATATTAATATTTAATTGAAAAAATATTTATATATATTAAAAAAAATCAACAACAATAATTCAAAACAATAATTCAATTCTAAACAACAATAATTCAATTCAAAACAATAATAATTCAATTCTATTAAATTAATTTGAAAATGTTCTAGATTAAATTTTAAAATTTGGGCTTCGTACAAAAGTTGCAAAACATTCGGGCTTCCCTGTGTGCCAAATTTCATTCTTATAACTGCCATAGATTCGTCAGGACAGTCCACGCACGCAGACAAACGCTTACTTTTATAATCGTAGAGATGAGTACTTTCGAATAAAATTTTACACACAAATATATAAAATTAATATGACTACACTGGATAGGAGAATTTTTAATAAAATTAATTTGATTTTTATACAAATAGCAAAATTATAATTATACCGAAAAACATTTTTAATATACATAGGACTTAACAGACTTGAAAACACTTTTTAATCACATACTTGCTTATATATTAGACAGTTGGAGATACAAGAGAATTTTAAGATATATGTTATGAATGAAGTAGCAGTCAAGTATTAGAAAATATATTAATTAATTTTGTTTCTTTAAAAATGTGTTAGTCTAATCAAAGGTTGAGGAATATATTATTTAGGAAAACCATATTTAAGTATAAAGAATTAACAAGTGATAAGATATAAATTGTAGTCAATTATTTTTTGCTATATTTTCTTCAGAACTAATAAAATGTGTGATAGATACATATAAGTAACTAATGTCCAACACCCAATGCGACTTAAAAGTTGAAACAAGCACTTCATATACACCCCCTTACAAAGCACGGGACGTCCCGTGCACTAAGAAAGTACCTAGATGACCATAGATGATGTGTAAAGGGGGAAGAAATTATCTGATTTTCCTAATGGTTTCTCGGCCGTTCTGGGTTTTTGAAGACATCGTCTTGAGACCCGTGTCGCCGTTAGAGGGTTAATAGCAAGAAGGAGGGTCTATGATCATTTCATTTCCAAGGGTGGCCTTGATGGCCTAACAATGTCTAAAGATGTGTTCCATTATGCTAAAATGCTTGAGTAAGATTTGCCGAATCAAAGAAGCAACAACAGAAAGAGCAACTACAAAAAAAGCATGTTTTAAAAAGAAAAAGGGAAAAAAAATCTCAGTTGAAAGAGTTGGCTGCCAAAAAGGCAACCATTTTGCACAAAGTGTTATTTTAGAGGGGCAGATGCAACTCTGCGAACACATCAAAATAGTTAAAAATGTAATACATTAAATATTCTATCTATAACACAATATTATCTAGTCTATTATAGTAAAAAAAAATTTTTTTTTTTACTTATATCTTATTTTTATTAAATTATCAGTTTAGATTTTTAGTTCATTAAGTGTCAAGTTTATCATTATGGCTGGGGAATTGTTCTGCGAGCAGATGGAGAAACTCGGGGAATTTCATGAAAAATACTCTGGAAATCAGGGAAAACTCAGAGAACTTTTTACTTCAATTTTGTAACCCCCCTACTTCCACTTCAAGAGATTTCTGGCGTGCGCATGCTGCGTCATGTGTTTGTGCTTTAAAAACCTCAAGCTGTTCTTAAGTTTACAGTTCTCATAGTTTCGTAACCACCTCTGTTAGCGTGCTGATAGATTTTTCTTTAGTTCATGTATGTATTTAATTTTGTAATTGTTAGTAAATGTTAAGTTTAATTGGTTTTCAGTCAACTTAATTATTTAAAGCCTCTAAATTCCCTACACACTAAATTACGCAACCTCGCCACCACAGCTAAAATTTATTTAAAGTAATTTTAATATTATTTACAGAGTTATATTTACATTAATTCAAAGTCATGGTTACAGGAATTGACATCAAACTGCCCAGGAGCCAAAAGCCTGGCTCCAAATTCAGAGTCTGGAGGATACGTCTGCTCCCCACGAAGTTAAGTTTTACCTCTTGAAAAATCTTGTCAGAACAACAGGCTCACTTGCCAACCCAAACATCTGCGAAGGGGGTTTTAAGTTTGAACTCGGTGACCTGACATCTGCAAGAAAAGTTTTGAAGTTTTCCCAACGTTTTGACTGAAGTTCATAAGGTCGGGATCTTGGGGTGATTCGTCTACAGTTTTCTTACGGCGAGCCCAAAATTTGGGTGTTTGACGACTCGTTTATTTCGTCGGGATTGATCTGAATTCCAGATGTGGGGGTGCGAGACCGACTGGTACAGTCTTATAGTGTTTTAAAATTTCTTTATAATGGAAGAGGTTGCCTATAAATATTTTATAACAGTTGAAGAATGCAATTGTTTATATAATAATTTCACTTTAGTAAACAGATTTTGTTTTCATTTTATAATGTAAAAAGTAAGCTCAAGTTTTAACACTCTGGTTTCGAATCTTGATCTGGATATGGTTTGTAGTGGTACTAAGTCTTAAGCTATAGGTCCCATCGTAATTAGCTTTCATGCTGCAAGAACTGATCATACTGAGCAACTAAACAAACCTTGATTCTAGTATAGAAAAGAAATAAAACTATTGCTTTAATGGGTTTTAAACAATCATTGTTATTGGAAATCTGAAAAATGTTCCACTTTTCATCATGGTTCACTTCATTTCGTAGCAGTCTTACACACTGCAACGTGGAATGTCTTAAAGACTCTTATTTTCTTTTCATTGTGTGATGAATTAATGAAAAGGTTTTGATTATAACTTAAACCCAATTGATCAACCATGATCGTTAATTCATAAACAATTTTTATGTGTTCATTGGTACTCAATGACAATCACATCAAGTGAGTGACTCAAAAGCTCACTGGTCAAGAACAAATTTAGTTGCTTAGGACGTTCCCAACTCGCCCTACTTTTGTTACTTGCAAATGGTAGTGTCTGGAAAAAGCTGTTTTGAAAGTTATGCTGGTACGACAGTCAATATCACTTTTTAATGTATTCACATGTGAAAATAATGGAATACAATTTTTGTGTTATATCCTTCCTGATATGATTTACATTGTTATTCTATTACAGGGGCCAAACTGACATATATGATGAAATCTTTCGTCCCTTAGTGGATTCTGTCATTCACGGGTTCAATGGCACTATTATTGCATATGGCATGACTGGTGCAGGGAAAACTTACACCATGGAAGGTAAAGACTTCAATTTTTATGTATACTTAAAATTCTGCTATAGCAAAATTAATTAAATGGTTTTTAGTGTAAATGCTCTATATTAACTACTAATCTTTTATAATTTCACATTTATATTTTTCCGGTTATTATGCTGACAAATGCTTGTCGTTTGGCCATTATACTACATGCTCTCCACTATTTTCCCACAGTAATTTCTAAAATACTTAAATTTTCCATAATATCTGTATTAAAAAAAAATTTACCGCCTCTGCTGGAATGGAAATTGTTTTTTTTCCCCGCTCGATTCTTAGATGGTTTCCCGAGAAAGTAAAGATCAGAAAATTACGAAATTAACATGGTTTGTTCAAAATTGTACAGGGAAACACGCTGAAGAATATTTTTTCCAAATGGCGGATATTAGTTTAGGGTTTATTCAGTGTCAAAGTTGAAAAGGCGAAATTTCTAACGCAAGGGAGCAAAAGACGTACAAATTTTCAGTCTTCAGCCGTGAGTTTTTTTAGAGTACCTCTAAACGTAAATTTTTGCAGCTTGTCCAGTTTTTTTAGAAATTTCAATTTGGTTCCTGATAATGTATTTTTTAAATTTGTGAAATATCTGGACATTTTCGTAACTTTTTAAAATTGTCATATCTATATCTTATTACTCTTAGTTTTTAAATTTGAAAATATCGCATAAAACCTTAGAATGTACTCTTATGGAACAATTATTTTTGAAATTGGTAAATAAATAAATTCAATGCAATCAAAAGTTGTTCATACAGATTTCGTATTTTTTAGATCGCGGAGTGATTGCGTTCATACTTCATCACAGAAATAAAGGTTACGTTTTCTGACTGAGGGGTTTGCCAGATGCCCTTTA
The DNA here is from genome assembly GCA_947359465.1 of Metellina segmentata. NCBI lineage: Eukaryota > Metazoa > Arthropoda > Arachnida > Araneae > Tetragnathidae > Metellina > Metellina segmentata. The sequence goes on along the minus strand of OX375884.1, from coordinate 61,551,064 downwards.
AACTCGCTGTGACGTCATGCTCGATTTTTCCCTTGATTCTTAGAAGGTTTGCCGATTAAGTACAGATTATAAATTTACCATATTAACATGGTATATTCAATATTGTACAGGGAACAAGATAGAGATGGTTTTTTACTGATGCAGCTATTAGTTTAGTGTGTATTAAGTGTTAAAGTAAAAAAAAGTGCTATCACTTGCAAAAAGAGTGTTAGTTTGAGAAGCAAACCAAATGAGATTTTGTAGCAATTACCTGGGGTTGGCGAGCATTAGCATGTAGCTCTCACTCTGACGTCATGGACCGGAAAGTCAAATCAAGATTATACGAATGATTAAGATAGTTTCAACGTCGCAGGAGATTGACTCTGCGAAAAGAGTGTTGGTTTGCGAAGCAATTCCCGGGGTTGGCGAGCATAGACGGAGCCCCTTAGTTATAGTAAATTCAGCATTATTCAAGGTTTACCATGAGGAGACCTACTACATTAGAACATATATTTTATCTTGAAAAATTTTATTCTTACTGGGCATATTATGACTATGTAGGACCGGGATGCGATGAAATGAAAGTTCCTACCTTATACATATCTTGTTTATACTTAAAAGCACTGCTCAGATAAATGCATAATAAAATTTATTTAAAAAATGGAATTTTTAAAGATCTTTTAAGTGGTTCAATTTTTATCTAAAAAATTCCAGAAACTATCCATAATGATTTAAAATTACCCAAATAGTGGTTTAAATGAAATTTAATAAATTAGAATTTTACCTTATATTGCTATTTTTAAAATTGTCAAAGACATGTTTTATGAATTAAGTGACAAAACTATTTTTAAATAATATTTTTCTTTGTGTGCTTTTAATTGAGCTTTAGTCATGCTTTAAAAATGTTTTTATGGTGGTGTTCAAAAGTTTAGTATTTTCCCTTACGTTAAAGGTGTTATAGGCGATCCTGAGCGAGAAGGAATTATTCCTAATTCATTTCAACACATTTTTAGCCATATAGCCCGCTCAGAAAACACCCAGTTCCTTGTTTCTGCTTCATACCTTGAAATTTATCAAGTAAGCATTTCTAAAAGCTTCTTATTTCTACTTTCTTCTTTCTATCTTGCATGTTTTATAGCTTTCTTATAAACACATTTTCTATGAGAATTGTAATTTTGAATGAATTTTCATAGATGTCTGCATTGGTTTTATGTATTTGAAAAATAAACGGAACTATCAATTTTATTTCAATCACCGCTTAGTTTAAATGAAAAATAAAAAAAAGTTAAATACTAATTTTTATTTAATAATGAAACTTAAATAGATAATAAAATAGATATCACACACATGACATTCTCTACCACCTTGCTATCTCACAATTTGAAATAAGCACAAGATCTCTCCCACCACATTTCTGTAATCCTCATCTGTTTTTGATTACTTACAGATATTATTCTTGAATTGTATCAATACTAGGTATTTTTTGTTGAACTGCACCTTATTCAAATAATTTTCGTGTAATTAAAAAAAAATGTGAATAAAATTAAAAAGTATAAGTAATGATAGTTTATTTTTATTTCAAAATCATTGTTAAAGTGGTTCAAAATATAATTTTGTAATTTTTAATGTTTATATTTCGTTAATATATTATATTTATATTTTGTTAATATATAATATTTTATATTTAATGTTGGTTTGCTTCGCAAACCAAATGGAAATTCGTAGCCTATTGGAATGAATTCCAATTTGGTTTGCTTCGCAATCCAAATTATGAATATCATGAACTATGGTTTGCTTCGCAATCCAAATTATGAATATCATGAACTATGGTTTGCTTCGCAAATTGGATAACAGTTATCCGTGGTGTTGGTTAGCTTCGCAAACCTAATAGGAATTCGGCGTGACGTCACAATCCCTTGCGAAAATATAAATATTTAATTGAAAAATTATTTATTAAAAGAAAATCACAAACAGAAAGTTTATATCTGGTGTTAAATTTTCCACAGATTTCAAATCCATTGAAATTTTCAATGTATCTTTAACGATCCCAATTTTACAAAAAAGTTCTAAATAATGTAACACAAAATGTTTTTTATTTTATTTGCTTTCTTTTGCTCAAATCGTAAGAGGGCAGGAAATGTAATCTGTTTATTTTTGGAACACAAATGTTGGCGTGATGTCACATTCTCTTGCAAAAATATAAAATATATTCAATTTAAAAATTTTACTTATTTAAAGAAAGTCATATTTTTAGGTATCGATCTAATGTGAAATTTTCCACAGATTTCACATCTGTTGAAATTTTTACTCCATCTTTAACGGTCTGGGAGATAGAAAAAAGAACTACATAACTAAAGTTAAAATTTTGTTTTTATCGTCTGCTGTAAAATCATTCCTCTGCGCAAAATGGAAACGGAAAAAATAAATTTTGAATCTGATCTTTTATGCTGTTGCCGGTCCAAAGTAAACAATAATAATTAAATTTCATTACATTCGTTAAAAAATGGTCCAGATAGAATTTTAAAATTCGCAGAAACCCTAAAATTGCAAAAAGTTTGGACTACCTGTATGCCAAATCCCATTACTGTAAGTTCCATAGATTCGTCAGGGCTTTACGTGCAAGAAAAAAAAAAACATTGCCTATTATAATATTAGAGGTGTTATGCCATTTTCACACATGTTTTAAGGTTTCTGCAAAAATAACAATATATTTTTATGTTTAAAATTGAATGTGCATTATTGTGTATTAAACTCAATTGAGAATTTAATTTGCTATGATAGTATCCTGGTGTTTGTATGGTTATTAAAACCCTCATTATTTAACATATTATGTTAAACTGCATTCAACCCTGAAAAATGTTGTCCTTTAAGATGGAACCATCTCTTTGTAGTATTTAGTAACAGCAAGATGTAACACTACTCTCTGTTGTAAATATAACTAGCAGACCAGCATGGCATTGCCCATGACAGTTCTTTTCGTGTTCTTACGGATGCTGAAAACATAAGAAAAGATACTGAAACATAAAAGAAAAAAGAATTTAAAGAATCCGTCCCACCTCCACCCGACATGTCACAGGTTACAATTGAAAAATTATTTATTTAAAGAAAATCACATTTAAAGTATGACTGGTGTAAAATTTTCCACAGATTTCAAATCCGTTGAAATTTTCCCTCTATCTTAAATGATCGCGAAGATAGAAAACCTCAATTGCCTATAGTCAAAATCTATAGTCATTGCCTGTGACAAAGTTAAAACTTCAAGCTTATGAAAGTTAGTAGCAAATGTGCCAATGTCCTCCTGTCAATACATTATAAAATAATCAAACATAGGAATGTATTTTTTTATGCTATATTAAAAACCAAAAATAGAAATGTGTGGTAAAATCATGTGTTATCAAAACCTTACAAAATGGACATTGACCCTTTTTCTACAAAGGTACAGATAACTAAAACTGAAAAATATCACTCCTGGCTTAGTATGACTAAAAATATTATAAGCTAAGTGTGTAAATTAAGGAACATCGTAAAAATTTTATTACTATTCGCACTAAATTTGTTTTTCTTAACTGCAACATGGCTAAAAAAAAATGCAGGTAATTCATCACGTCGGACACCTAAACAATCTAAGAATGTTAATATTTTTTCACTAATGTAAAGCTTTTAATGTACTCCACTTTATTCAAAAACAAGTTTTTCAATTTCTATAGAAATTTCTCAAGGGAACTGGAAACAATTGAAATACAACTTGAAAAATGTTTTACTTAAATTTTTTTTATGTTAACCAGCCAATTGTTAATATTTATCATTACAACACTACAAGGGTGGATTTGTGAACCACTTTGCATTACTCTGGTACAACTTAGTGAAGGATTCATGTTATACCTCATGTGTACCCATAAAAAAAAAGCGACTCACCCTATCGCAATTGCAGAATTTACGTTACAGAACAAAACAGAAGGTAGCAATCGATAGGAGTGAATGTTTTCTACAAATACCAATAATTAAAATTTATCTAAGGGGTCGTCTTCATATTAAATTGGGTACTTGTTCCGATATTTTCAATACGAAACCCCCATCTTTTATCACAAATTTGGATTTTACACACAATTTTAGGCGGATTTTATGAAAAAATAATGAAAAACAACGTAAAATTGACTGAGAAAATCCATAAAAACCATTGAGGGAACATGTAAATGTTCAGAGTTCAATCACATTATAAATATTAATAAAGATGTGTGGTGGCCGTTGTAGTTAATAACCTGTTGCAGGCGCCTTGGTATGGAGTCCCTTAAGATGGGGGTCATTCCACGCAAAATGAGCAAATAGGCTGTGGCTGACACATCACCGATTTTAATGAAAATTAGTTTCTAAATAGATCGCATATAGTAAGTAGGAACTGCCAAATATTAAATGTCAGAAATGGATATTTTATTTTTTATTGAATTTTAAAATTCAAGGTCACACAAATGTAGATTTTTGTAGCACTAATAGTAGCCTGTTTGAGACCCAATATTTCAAAAAGTTATTGACACAAATTATAAATTTTTATATTGTTACATTCTTTAGTAAAAGTTCTTTCAGGAAATGTCAGAATTTTGTTTAATATCCGGCACTTCTCGTTCTGAAGGATCGGCGAAAATAGAGATTTGTCCAATATGATACCAATTTCAAATTGCTCTAGTACCTCTAAAAATGGAAAGACAATATCAAAAATAATTCCTAACAAAGCCCTTCTTCTATATAAAAGTTAGATATAATTTAGTGATTGTAGTCCTATTCCTTATTAAAGAAAAAAAAAATAATAATAAAGGAAAATAATTGAAAACGGCGATTTTTCTGTATTTTTAAATACAAATTTTATTGTGAAGGACAGCTCCGAAAAACTCACAAATTTTCAGTATTATGTGTCCAGATGTATATTATCTGTTCTGAAATTTTCATCATTGTAATTTGCTTATTTTCGTCCCAGGAGCATTTTGAACTAGATGAAAACTATAGTTTTATTTTATCGCATGATGAAACAAAACAGGCAGAAACACGCCATTTAGCCATCCATTTCCTCATTGAAAGAGATGCTATTACATTCAATGACAGATAATAGAATAAATAAACACTACTAAATGAATTATGGTTATAAATATGCTTGGGTTGCTATAAACTGATAATTTTTTGCTGAACCGATAGAGCTTTCGAACACCGGCGAATGTTCAACTGGCAATCCATAAGTGTTCCAAGCATTGAAATGATCATTAGTCGGTTAGATAAGTCTTTTGGATTTTATTGTAGTTTTTAGGAAATATTATTACTATGTTTGATTTTGATAGTAAAAGAGATTTTAAAATTCCTGAACTTTAGAAATGTGACATGGGAGAAATGTTGCAAGAAAACTGCCATAAAATCCATTATGTAAAAGAAACCGGATTAAAAGAACTTTCCGAACTTACAGATAAAGCCAGAGAATTGTTGTATTTGAAATTAGGTAGGAAGTTTGAAAACATTTGTCTTCACCATGAGAAAGTGTATTTACTGAAGTATACTTACTTATTCCGACGAACTTGTTGTAATCCTTTTAAAAGTCACAAACGTGCCGTGAAAAAGTCACTGCGAATAATAACACTAGATATTGCCAAGAAATCAGCTGGATTGCTCTCGCCAGGTAAAAAGATCTGTCTCACATGTGAAATTGGTGTTAAAAATTTTATTACAGAAGAGGATGCAACAGATTTTGATTTGAAATTAGGAAAGAAGAAAATTACAGAAATTAGAAAATTACAGAAATTAGAAAATTACAGAAATTTGTTTCAACTGCTAAAATAAATTTTGGAACTGTTTTGCAAGTAAACCTCAATAAAATTAATAGTACATATGCGACTGAAAGTAAGGAAGATTTTTTTATTGTTTAATAGAACAGCTGAAAGCAAAGTTTACTGAAACAACATCCCCTGCAGAAAAAATTCAAATTCTAACTCTTGTTCCAAAGAGCTGGAGTCTGGAAAAAATAAGGACAGAATTTTCTACCACATTGTATTTAGCAAGGAAAACCTACTAAGAGACAAGGCAAAAAAATTAATGACAATATTATTGCAATAGTTATAAACTTTTACGAGTCTGATGACATAAGTCGGCTATGTCCAGGAAAAAAAGACTATGTTAATGTAAACACAGATGAAGGTTAAGTCCCAAAACAAAAAAGGTTGATTCTTTGTAACTTAAAAGAAGGATACCAGCAGTTTAAGGAACAGCATAGGAGTGCAAAGATTGGTTTCAGTAAATTCGCTGAATTAAGACGGAAACCTTGTATACTAGCTTGAAGTAATGGTACACATTCCGTGTATGTGTGTGCACCATACATCAAAATATGAAACTGATGTTACACGCTATTAAACCTCATTATTCTTTGCTAGAGCTAATGAAATTATATGTTTGTAACATTGAAAAGGAAAAATGTATGTTCGGAGAATGTGATAAGTGTCCAAAAGATCAATTTCGTGCTCAAATAGAAAAGTTTGAGGTTTTCCAAAATTTAGAAGAAATTATTTACAAGCGTTGGATTTCGACCGACAGATCTACTCTAATCACACAAGTCCAGTCAACAGAAAAATTGCTTGACTCACTTGTTGAGAGTATGTCTGGATTGACAAAATATCATTTCATTGCTAAATCGCAGTCCAAATTTTTGGAGGAAAAGAAATTGACTGTTTCCCAGGAGGAGTGCATTGTACTCCTCGATTTTTCAGAAAATTATTCATTTATTGTTCAGGATACAATTCAAGGATTCCATTGGGAAACTACTCAAGCTACACTGCACCCATTTGTACTTTATGGGAAGGATAACGAAAACAGGTTTCAAATACTTTCAATGTATGTTATTAGTGACCATACTAGACATGATACATTGAGTGTATTTGCATTTCAGACTGCCGTAATCCCTTTTATAAAAGAAAGGTTTCTTTCTGTGAAGAAACTTATCTATTTCAGCGATAGGTGTTCAGCACAGTTTAAAAACCGGAAAAACTTTTCCAACATTTGCCATCATGAATCCGATTTTGAATTGAAGGCAGAATGGCACTTTTTCGCTACAAGTCATGGCAAAAGTCGATGATCTAGCATTGTACCCATGCGATGGAATCGGTGGAACTATCAAACGGTTAGCCGCAAGAACAAGTTTACAGAGACCATACAACAATCAGATTTTAAATGCAAAACAACTATTTTCCTTCTGTACTTCAACCATTTCAAACATCAAATTCTTTTATGTGCCTTCAACTGATGTTATTCAAATTGAGTCTTATCTTCAACAAAGGTTTAATGAAGTGACCGCAACCATTACGGGAACTCGTAACTGTCATTGCTACATTCCTATTCCAAACTGTACGGCACTAATTCGAGTGTCATATTTATCGCAATCGCCAGGAAAAGAAGTAAAGAGTTTAAAAAGAACTCAGCAGCACAAAAAAAATCACGTTTCAATAATAGAAGAAGCAAAGTTTAACTTGTGAGTTTTACCACATCGTGAATTTGAAAAAGTAATTAGTTAAAATTCATAATTTCTATGATACTACGTTGAAATTTTTAAGCTTGTTTTGACACTCATTTTTTCTGCTTTTATAATTCACCCTTAAAGTTAAACATGATTTGGTATTTCTTTGTTGAATTAGGGTTTCATTATCTATATTTTATTTCACTGTTATCATTGAAGTTCTCGTAACATGCATAGAGTGGGAAGCAAATGTTGTGATTTTGTTTTTATTATTGTTGCTTTAGGACTCAGATTACAATCCTGATTTTTTTTTTACAAGTAATATACATATTAAATTGTATTCCTGTGAAATGTCGGTTTTGTAAAAGCTGTCCTTCATTTGATTTCTTATGCCTATTTAGAGTAGAAAAGTATCATTTTGTACTTTTCGTTAGCTATTTTGAAGATGAAAGAATTAAAATACGACTTCCAAACTCTATCAGTAATATTATCATATCTAGCATTGTAACTGGCATGAATTTAAAGTATGTCGTAAAATTTCTTCAGCCCATAGAAATGTTTTTAATTCCGTCAAAAATGACAATTTTCCATTTTTTGCAACTAAATTTTGGATTAAATATGATGTTTAAAAAAGTTGTTGCCACAGTGAAAAAAAGAACATTTTGTACAGATTATAAAAATGTAAAACATGTTTGTCTACGTTAAGTAGTTTTTGAGAAACAGAACTTCAAACATGCAACATTAAGCGATCTCGCAACTGTTCTTCAAAGTTGGAAGTCCTAAAAATGCCTCCAATTTCGGAAATATTTAATTTTGAACCTAATTCTTTTGGATATTGTTATTTATGCATAAACCAAACCCCTGTACCAAATTTCATGAAAATCCATTACCATACGGCCACGGGTTTTTCCTGATTTTTGCTCATTTCACATGGAATGACCCATGGTGAGAAAGTCAGAATCCTCCATTATGATTTAATCCCAGGATCTGTTGGCAGAAATTTCTGTTTTCACTTTGTGAACAATCCCCAATGATGATAATAATCATCGAATTTTGCAAACAGTCTCACTGCGCTACTAATTATGCATGAGATGACCTGAAATTTGGAATTCCAATGTTTCAGTAACAGTTGAATACCATGGAGTCAAAATTTGCCCAGATTTATTCTTAATTTTTATGAATATTAATTTCATAATTAATAGAAAATAGTAAAATTTAGTTTGATAGTTAAAATGCTTATAGATTGCATTTGGGTTTTTGGGTAGCAAAGAAATTTAAAACAATTTCCATGGAAAATTATTGTTTTTAGCAAATATTACAAAAAACATGAAACACCAATTTAACATTAGGAGATCTAATTTTCAAACACTTACAAATCGATGAATAATCCAATAAAATTGATGAACTTTTTTCATTTCCAATGAAATTGTGTTTAGAATATGTTTTTTTAAAAGATGGGGTATTTTATTGAAACTTTCGAAGCAAGCACCCAATTTTATATGAAGATGGCCCTTTAGACAAATTGTAAATATTGATTATTTGTAGAAATCATTCATCCCTATCGATTGCTACCTTCCGTTTTGTTCTGCGATGTAAATTGTGCAATTGCGATCGGGTGAGTCTTTTTTTTGACGGGTGTACAGTGTACATCTTCTAGGCACTACCCATTTATAGAGAAGCCCACACGCATTTCAGATGGACTAACATCCATGCCTTACCCCAGATTCAAACCACGAACCTTTCAATCCAGAAAGCAGCACTTGGACCACTAGACCAATTGGCCAGCTAAATAAAAGTGATGAAGATAAATTGTGCTGCTAAATGGTACATAAAATCAGTATCGCACAGTTTTATAACATTTGCAAGAAAATGATAAGGTAGGAAATTGTGTGAAACAGAGAGGAATTAATTTGTTGGTAATCTGATGTTATCGCATTTAGTACAGTTAGATCCTATCTGTAAAATATATATGTTTTATACAAGGTTGTTTTTCTAGGAAGAGGTTCGTGATCTACTTTCCCCAGAACCAAAGAAGAAACTAGAAGTTCGTGAAAGAAATGATACCGGTGTTTATGTGAAAGTAAGTGTTATTGGAATGTATTTCCTTTAAATGTTTTAATTTCCATTGCTTTTAGTAGCTTGATAAGTAATTTAGCTGTTGTTTTAGGATTTGACTGTTTCTGTTTGTAAAACAATCCAAGACTTGGAAAAAGTCATGATTGATGGAAAACACAACAGAAGCATAGGGTGAGTGTTATTCTTCTGTAAAAACTTTTCAAGATTTTATTACCTTCATTATTCCTATGAAGAGCATTGTTTTGTTCCAGTCAAGTATGAATATGAACTTTTTAATATCATAGTATTAGAGGAAATTAAATTAGTTTCTCAGAAATTTGTGGCTTAACTTATGCATACAAAAATATTTTCAGTGCATGAACCAAATAGAGGATTAGTTGCAATAATTTTTTTTCAAATTAGAGTAAGCTATATTACAGGGGCCTCCATAGCGCAGCTTTCTCAGGTGAGTGGTGCGTTTCTTATGCAAATAAAATGTATGTATGAAACAACTTGAACATAGAGTAAAAATAATTAGTAAAAGAACTATCAAAGCTATGAAATTCTAGGCTATAATTTATTAAACAAATATATCGGAAAGTTACACACAGGCGGCGAGCACACAGCTTCACATAACGATGTAAACAGGAAGGGGTGTTGCCAAAACTAGGAACTTAAAGTTGCTGAACGATCATGATTATTATTGATTTTATATTATAACACTTTCCCTAAATAAAAATACACATAATAGAAAGGCAATACATAGTAAATACAGTTTAAAGGTTAAACATAATACAGATGGAAACACTAAATTATAACCAAAATACGAATAGATAAGAATTATTCACATAAATTCATCATTCCTATCATTTCCTTCAATTTTTCAAACTGAGTTTAGGAAAAGCTTTCGTAAACAAATCTGCAGCTTAAGCATAACTGCTGCAGTTAGGAATACCTAATTGGTTATTTTCACTCAGTTCTCTGATAAACTTATAATCGAATATCAATATGCTTTGATCAGGAAGGAAATGTTGGATTTTTAATTAGTTTGATCGCACTCCAATTATCTATATTTAACGCTGGTATTTCACTTAAGGAACAGTTCTTGTAACAGACTGGAAAGCCATATGGCTTCTTTTCCAGTTGGACTGGCTGAGACAAACTCAGCTTCGGTTGTTGAGAGAGCAATACATTTTTGGCTTTGACTCTTTCAACAAATAGCTCCACCAGCATTCATGAACACCATTCTTGATGTAGATTGTCTACTCAGGGGATCACCTGCATAGTCAGAATCGCAAAAACATTAAAGATTACCCTCAGAATCTGGTAAAAAACACAATCCCACACATGGGAATTCCCTTAAGATAGCTAAAGGTTCTCTTCACTACATTCTAATGTTGTTTTGGTGTATCCAGCACTTGAGAAAGAACACTAACAACATAAGAGATGCCAGATCTAGTGACAGTAGCCAAAAACATCAGACTTCCTACAGCCTCATGATAAGGCACATAATCTGGAAGAGGTGCTGATTCTTCCACAGTAATGGAGCCTTTTTCTATAGGTACACAAACTGGATTGGATTCCAACATATTGAAATGATTCCAAGATCCTTTTGCAATATGCTTCTTGATGTATAAAGATTTTACCACTATCCAAGTATTCAATTTGCAATCCTAGGTAATGGTTAACCATTTCAATAGTAACACAGAATTCAGTCTCAAGTTTTTTAAGAAACTGATGGGCAATTTTCTAATTTTTAGTAATAATGATACCATCATCTACATGCAAAATTAAAAGAAGTGACCTGTCTTCATTATAAAATAAACAAGGATTTGAAGTAGACTGTATCAATTCACAGTTCTCAGCAAATCTTTTGAAACTTTTGTTCCAGCATCATGGAGCTTGTTTTTAGTCCATATATACTTTTATACAGTTTAGAAACCTTACTGTTTCCATCACTAAAACCCTCAGGCTGAACCATAAAAATGTCTTCGGTTAATTTTCCATAAAGAAATGCTGTTTTTTACGTCAAACTGTGAACGTTTCAGTCTTTAGCAAGCAGCAATACTCAGAACTGTTCTTATAGTTTCACACCAAACTACTGGGCTGAAGGTTTCTGTGAAATCAACCCCATATTTTTGATTGAAACCCTTGGCAACCAAACAAGCTTTAAAACGTATTGATCCATGAGCATTCATCTTTACTTTAAATACCCATTGGCTATCAATTGCTTTTCTCTCAGGTGGCAGGTCAACCAGCTCCCATATTCCATTCTTCAATAATGAATCCATTTCTTCTTGCATCCATTCCTGCGAGTTTTCAGATGACATAGCATTCTGGTATATTTCAGGTTCAACATATTCAGCAAGAAGAACATAATTCTCCAACCTAGTAGGTTTTCTCAACTTACTCCTATCTCTTAAGTTGCTGGCTTCTTCTCCTGTACCTTAAATTGAAACTTCATCATGTTCAATGTTGCTTTCACTTTCTCTAATATTGTCAGTTACTTCTTCAACATTTTCTGATGTTTGCTTTACTTGGGATTTGCTTATCACTACCATATTTTGCTCACAGTTATCTTTAAAAGAGCATGTAGTATTTATTGAGGATACTTTTTCATTCTTGTAAATGATATCTCTGCTTAACAGAACCTTATCTTGTTCTTCGACATACACTATAGCCATCGTTTTCTCCACTGTACCCAACTGAAATACCTCTCAAACTTTTTCGATTCCATTTCTTTCTGTTAGGCTTGGGTATATGAACAAAGCATTCAATTCCAAACATACGAAGATGATTAATGCTTGAAACATCTTTGTCGAACCACAATTCATAGGGGCTTTTACCTCTGATTTCCGATCAGCCAGTCCTGTTTAAAATATATACAGATGTACTTACCATTTCTGTCCACAATTTTAAAGGAAGGTTCTTAGAGTGCAACATGGTTTGTGCACTTTCAACAGGAGTGTGATTCTCTCGTTCAGCTGCTCCATTCTGCTCAGGTGCATAAGGCATTGATACATCAGGTTCCTTCACCTTCAAGAATGTTTCTTATTTCATAGTTCTGAAATTCTGTTACACTATCAATTAAGAACTCTTTAATGACATGACCAGCATTTTTGGCTTCATTAACAAAGGTTTTTGATGCATTTGTAAACTTCACTTTTCTTTTGCATGAAAAATACTCTGATATTTAGAAAAGTCATCTTTAAAGCATACAAAATATTCTGCATTACCAAGCGACTTCTGATACATTGGTCCAACTACATCGACATTAACCAGTTCACCTACTTTTGTTGGTCTTTGTTTTCTAACTTCAAAGGATTTTCTGCATTGTTTTCTTAGACAGCACCCCTTCATATAGTTCATCTTCCTTAGAGGCAATTTTAATATAATGTTTACTTAGTATTTCTTTTACATGAGTCTTATTTTGGTGACATAACCTTTCATGCCACAGTTGCAGGTCATTTGTTGCAGCAACACAAGCACTTGCAGAGATAACAGGTTTGCAAACTCTTAATTCCAAAGCATATAGACCATTGGTTGTACAGATCCCTCTTAATCGATCAACACCATGTCTAATGAATAAACATGATGCTTTGAATTTAAAATCTTTAGCCAAGGTTTGCCCAATGGAAAATAGATTTATACTGATATAGGGAATATACTAAACTGCAGCTAGGTGGTTTCTCCCCCATTTCCCATGAATTTTTATTTCTACATTTACAGTCCCTTGACCATAAGCCATAATAGCATCACTGTTACCAACATACACTTTCACTTCAAATGGTTCATACTCTACAAAATAGTTTTTAAATCTTGTCATATGGACAGTAGCCCCACCGTCTCTCAACCAGACTTTATCAGTTGATACACCTTCCACTAAACACATGAAGGCATCACCATCTGCTTTCTTTTACTTGTTCTTAAAACAATCTTTAGCAACGTGACCAGGTTTTCTGCAAACAAAACACTTGCTGTCATTTCTTCACAGGTTTTTTTTTAGAAGCAACCAAGGTACTATAGGAAGTGGATTGTTTCTGAGGTAACCTCATCTCTATCAGTTGAAGTCTTTCTGTTAATTTGTTGACAGTTCTTCAATGGAGATAGATTCCCAAACACTCTTAAACTCGAAATACTCTTGTGGTACAGTAGACAATATTCTACTCATCAATAAGAGGTCTGGCAAAACAGTTTTGGCCACACGTTTAGTTCATCATTGAATTCTGTAAAATTTCTTTGCAATTTCGCAATATGTATAGCGATGTCTACATCAACGTCTTTCTTAATTGCTACGAAGAAACTTTTCTTTAAGAGTTCGAGTCTCTGACCAGAACTTTGTTCGTACACAGATAGTAGCTTTGCCCACATGCTTTTCGCACTATCACATGTTGAAGTCAATTCTATATCATCCATGTTTCCAACTAAAATGAGCTGAGCCAAAGCTTCATCTTCAGTGAAATAATTATTTTGCTTTTCATAAGCTAAGCAGATCTCGGCTCAGTTGTTGCAGACTCGCTTACAGTATCTGGTAGCTTCCGATCTCCAGTCACAAAATCCAATACTTCATTGTGGCGCAGTAATAGTTCAATCTGTCTTTTCCACTTAGACCAGTTTGTGGCACCTTTTAACTTTTCTATTTCAGTTTCAAACTCCATAATTTAAAGTATAAATAATAATATATGTCTACACTCAAGTAGGCCTAACACACAGATGAAGCATATCTTATCAGTCTTTAAAACACTAAGCTAATCATTTCGCTGGGTGCATAAGCACTTGAACATAGAGTAAAAATGATTTTTTGAAAGAACTATCAAAGCTATGAACTTCTAGACTATAGTTTATTGAACAGATATATCGAAAAATTACATGCAGGCGGTGAGCACACAGGTAAACAGGAAGAGGTGTTGCCAAAACATGGAACTTTATGTTGCTAAACGATTATGATTATTATTGATTTTATATTATAACAAAACATTGTAAACTAAAACTGATCACTAAGCCAATGGAAAAACTGTTTTTCGTTGGGTATTCTCGAGGAGGAAATGAGAAAACAATGCTTTCAAAATCAAAGTTGCCCTTCTCTTTTACACTCGTATTGAAGCAGCAAGCAAAAAATATTATGAAACAATGATTGCTTATGTTTGTGAGCTTAGTTATGTGCAATTTATGTTGTCAAACCAATGCTCAGTCAGTAAAGCAATGTGATATTTTTCACACATTTCTTATGCTGAATCTTTTGTTTTGAGTTAAAGTTGTCTCAGCTAAGAAAGCAATAGAGTTTTGTGTTTCAGCTATGAATCAGATTGACGGAGGAGGGGGATCTGTGGGTAAACTTTAAAAAATTGAATTAATTTTCAGTTTCTCATTGTTATGAAAGATACAAATAAATGTATCTTTCAAACATTTCTTCCTGAAACATGGCTCCCAAATGTGGTGTAACTGGCCACCCCTGCTATATTAGGTGCCAAATGTCCCATAAATTCATTAAACACTTAAAAAATTTGTAAAAACTGAAGGTATTGCTTAGTGGCAGATTTAGGGAAGAGGAGGGGGGGGGCAAAAATTTATATGCTTACCAAAGTTTATTTCAAATTTTATTCTAGGTTGTTCTCATATGCTAAAATAAACAATTTAAAATGTGGATCTGGTTCTGGCTTTTAATTTTTTCAAAGCCACTGTTGAACAAAATAAGGGTAGTATACTAATTATTTTGTGCTATTGATAAACCTATGGGGAGAAAGCGTAAAAGGGGAGGGAGTTGGCACTTTAAGGGGAGGTGAGGTGAAGAGGGAATATCATTGTTGACTGCTGAGGGCAAGGAGCTTAGAGGAGAGATAAAGAAAGAGAGCACATAAGGGTTAACAGCATGTTGTTTGAGTGAAACCATGTTACGCATGGACACTTCCTTGATTCTGAGAACGTTCTCTTTGGGATTTTGCATTGGGATGACAAATTTACGCATTGAAGGCAGAAATTTTAGTAAAATTTTTTTTAGTAAATTTTTTGTAAATATTATTTTACATACAATTGCAAGGAGAGGAACTAGAGGATCTACCTACTAATTACACATGTATGTTATTTTTACTTATCTGCTTTTTTAGTATTTAAAGCATTTTTAAAAGAGTAGCTTTGCAGCACATGATAGTATAATCAATGTTTATTCGTTATTGTTTACACTTTTGGGGATTAATAGACTTTGTGAGAACAATTTGAATACCTGTAAGCTGATCGAAAATGTTTTAAAATCATTAAAATAATGAATTTTGCAAAAACATCGAATGTTTTACGATTATATGCAAAAATGCAGCTTGGCGAATCTTGGTGGCTTCCAAAAGAGGACACAAATATCACATTTTTATAAAGTTGGTAGTTTCTTGTATGCAGATTGTGCAGTTCGCTTATTTAAGATTAATATTGTTAATATAATATTACAAGTGAGTGATTGCTCATGATATCTGTTTATTTGAATTTTGATTTGCAGAGATTATTTTATTCTATTTATGTTGAAATAATACATATGTACTTTTGCGTTAAATTTAAAACGTAAAAACAATATATTTTTATAAGGAATCGATTGATTTTTAAGTAAAGCAGATGGTTTCATTCAAGTGCATCAACTTTTTAGATTAGAAATACAATGAAACTTTGATTAACTGTCAATCCGTTACTACGGAACATTGCCACTCAGAAAGCACAAGCCTCAAAGAAACAAAAGAAATTGACTGACTTTAAAAATGTCAATATGTATGTACAATATATATCAAGATTGTAAGTACATGTAAAAAATGTACTATACTGTATTTAATGTAAATTGTATATTGTTTGCTTCTGTAAAATAAAATACATGTACATTGCATTTCCAGTTCGGAAACATGCATTTTCTATCAGTCGTTCATGTGCAATGGATGGGATGGGTTGCTTAAAGTTTTTCTGTTAACTGTCTATTCGATTAACCGTCATGGTCCCGGTCCTGACCCCGACAGTTAATTGTAAGTCTCCCTGTAGGAACTGATGGATAACTGTTAATTTTGTTAGTTTTGCTTTTATGATTGTTTAAAGTATGAGTATTTGATTAATTTAAATTAACTATCTAATCTAATTAAATTTGTGTTACGTTTTTACAGTGACATTTTCATTGATTTTTCTTTGGTATTTTTTCGTATGGTGATGAAGATGGTGTTTTTCTGTATCTTTAAGTCGTAATTTTCTTTTTTAATTTGAATGTCCTATGTTTCATGGAATTTCTCTTGTGTAATCTATGTATATAAAATTTAAGTGCATCTGTTAGTGTATAGAATATTTTTGTTCATTTAAACTTATTTATCTGAGTCATTTTTAAGAAATCAGTGATCTCCCTGTATATGTATTGACAAAACGCTTGTCCAAAAGCCGAAAAATTTATTCACAATGAAAATATTATGTTTGAAAAACCGAATCTGTTTCTAAATCTAGTTATGTATTTTTTCTGGTGGCTTTCATGGGGGCTACAAATTACATGTTGCAAAATCAAAACATTTTCAGTAGTCACAAAACAAAGATTTAAATCCTTAATATCACTGAATTTGCTACTTTGCATCACTTAAAATTTTTTTTAGTTACATTGGAAACATTTTAAGTCAGCAAAGTAGCAAAAATTGGTGTGCTAAGTTTGAAGAAGTTATAAAACGTTTTCTTTGAAGAAGATTTCTGAAGGAACTTTAAATATGGTTGAGGAATTCAAACTTCCAAAACTAAATGGCAACAACTATCATGCTTGGAGCATTCGAGCCGGAGAAGCGGTGGTACAAAAGCGCTGCTCAGATGCAATTGACTCAGGTTTTGAATATGAAATGACGAATGAAGAAAGGAGGAAAAACGATGATGTTTTGACACTCCTTATACTTAAAACAATTTCCTGGACGCCATTTGAGAATGCATTTGGGCAGCCGAAGTATGGAATATACTGAAGAAGCTGCACATCCAGTAGAGGTTACTACAAAATTGTCCTTGACAAAAAACCCATCCCACCACTGTCATCTTATAGTGGATTCAAACCTTCAACAGGGTGGTA
Source organism: Metellina segmentata (assembly GCA_947359465.1). NCBI lineage: Eukaryota > Metazoa > Arthropoda > Arachnida > Araneae > Tetragnathidae > Metellina > Metellina segmentata. The sequence continues at coordinate 61,533,497 of OX375884.1, read as the reverse complement.
ATAGAATCGGAAATCATGGAATTCTCAGAGAACTTTTTAATTCTGGAAATATCAGGAAAATCTTGGAAATTTCCAAATTTCTCAAAAATTGGAGAACTTTAAAAATTTTAATACTTTAAATGGAGACTATATTATTATTTGTCCTGTTTAGAGAGGTGCTATTACGAGTACTTTTGAGAATTGAATGAATTGTATTCACTGAAATTGTAATTCAAATAAAGAACACTGCGTCCTAATTTTCAAACACCACGAAAACTGCTGTCGTATTTTTCTTGGCCGGAGCGGCTCGTCGCAGTGAGGCCAGCGATACAACTTGTGGTATACAATTCGAAATTGGTGTAACTAATGATGTTTTTTTGTACATTAAATTAATATTTTTTGCTTACAATTACATTTTTGTAGATTTTTTTTGGTACATCTTCAGTCTACGTTTATAGTAGTATTAACTGCCTTTGTGCTTTTTTTTGGTGCACTTCTAAAGTCGCCATTGTAAGAATTATTTCAAATAAACGAATGAAATCAAACACCAGTTTAACGGATTGAAAAAACTTTCTGGAATATTAAAAATGAAAATTTTAAATTTCTGCTTGCCTGGGGTTGCTATAAAAACCATAATACATATGGGTTGCCTTAACATGCCATAACTCGCTACTAGAAGTGCGCCAAAAAAAAAGCATCAAAACCGTTGCAACCGCTATAAACGTAGACTGAAGCTGTACCAATTTTTTATATATATTTGCATTTGATTCTGATGTGTAATAGGATAATGTATGGTCAGGTGTAAAAAGTTCATGATCAAAATATTTTGTATTTTTCTCCAGTTTTTTCAATTGCTATTGTAAGAGTTCCATTAAGGGTTCCAACCCTTGCAATAACAATTAAAATATCTGAAGAGAAAAATACAAATTATTTGTGGAAAATGTGATCCTTTTACCCCATCTGACCCTAAATTCTTGTATTTAAAAATATTGTTGTGTAGCTACTGTATATCAATACCAATTAGAGATCATGACATTTCTGAAAGGAATTGTAAAATCAGGGAAATTTTTGTGTCACTATCATGGAAATATCAGGGAACTTTTTTTCAAGGATTTTGTTGCCACCCTGTTCAACCAGTATGTTGAATGAAATTACTATTTCTGTAATTATTAGAAATTACTGTAACTAAATTTGTTCTGACTTATGATATTGATTTTCTGAATACATTTAATATGTAGGTATGTTTAATGTATTTATTTTCACTTTCAGTACTACAAATATGAATGCACACAGCTCAAGATCACATGCTATATTCATAATCAGTATTGAGTCTTGTGAAGTAAGTATTTTCTTGTTTTTTATATCATGCTTTCGGCTGTGTCATTCTTTTTTACAACCCGCAATGAATTTTCAGTCAGTTGTAACAGAAATTTTTATCCCATAGTCTTTATAAATAGAAGATAAAATGACTTGTATCAAGTAGTTATCTAACTTTCTTCCATGGACTTTGCCAACATAGCTTTCCTCACATGAGTACTCCCTCAGTGCTACCTGGTGGTTGAAACCAGGGATGCGACATCAACAAAACATCAATGTTAATAATACATCATCCAAAAAACATTGATGTTTTAACTCCCCCCCCCCATTTTTTAAACTGATTTAGTATCCTCCAATATTAGTGTTTGCCCTGGGGGAGGAGGAGCTTAATTTAAGTCGATTATTTTCAAGATAATAAGCTTGTTAGAAGAAAGGGCTTTCAGACACAAAATCACTATAAGTCATTACATTCATAACCAAGGAAAAAGCACACAGATAGTTGAACAACTTTAGATGACTGTTTCTTGTTTGGTAAGATGGAGTGTTGATAACAATTTCAGCTTTTCTGCTCAAAGGATATCCTGAGTTCATTTTGGCAAGTATAAGAATCTGCATTCTTATCCAAAAAAAGTTTCCTGGGGTAACAGGATCTCTGGTGGAAATAGTAAAATTTCTAGGTATAACTTTTGGCTTGAAACTTACCTTTATCTTCCCATGTTGAGCCTCAGATGTCTCTTAAATACTCGGGAAGGGGAATAGTTTTCTAGACTTAACATGCATTGATCTAATATTCATATTTTTTTATTGGACTTGAAGCTGTGCCTGACCTTTTTTATGTCAACCCATTCCATATGATCTGACAAGCTGTTTGAGACAGTGTATGGAACAAGTGTCAAAATGACTGGAACACACAAATGAACAATAAGTTTCTCTCTTTAATACACTACAGACAGTGTGGCCTCTCTATTCATGACATTTTGATGTTTTTTTAACTTGCCTCTGCATTGTCATTAATTATATTTCTTTATAATTGTAGTCACTCTCTGAAGGAAATCAGCATGTTAAAATTGGCAAGCTCAATCTTGTTGATTTGGCTGGTAGCGAAAAACAAGCCAAGACTGGTGCTGTAGGTTCAACTCAAAAAGAATCGATAAAAATCAATCTTTCACTATCAGCATTGGGGAATGTAATATCTGCATTAGTTGATGGAAAAAGCACACATGTACCTTACCGTGATTCCAAACTTACTCGTCTGTTACAGGGTGAGTTCCATTTGATGTCATATGCATCCCCCCACAAGACTTTCTTTTTTGAGTACAGTTATTTTCTGGCAGTTTATCTGTTCTAAAAATTTTAAACATTTGCGATTCTACTTAATTTTTTTATGTTTATTTTTATTAATAAATACTAATATCTTTTCCATATAGTACCTTTATAATGGTTTTTATTTGTAATTTAATACAGCTATAACTGCATCCAAGCAACATGATCAACAATCGAATGTGCATTCATATATTACCTAGGCTCATGGGATAGAAATTAAAAGACTTTCCCCTTTTCCCAATAAAGTTTGCTTCAAATATAATGTGCTCAAAACAATTTTCTCAGTTTTGTATGAAATTTGAAAATCTAATAGTAGAAGGACACTAATAGCCTGTAACTGTCAGCTTTTCAATTACAGTCAGAATGTGACATGTTGATGAGGCATTCACAACTCTACTTTTGGCACACACCAACTGTGTTAGAAATTGTTTAATATTTTTAACCAAGGTAAATCTAAACCATAACACATTCAATTCATCTTAAAATTATACCAGTATATTTTAAGGTAGCTGTGTACTTAGCAATTCATTTTTCTTTGTTTGACTAAAAACTTAACTGGCTGCTAACTTGACAACATTGGAAAATTTTAACAGTTGCTAAAAGTGCTTTATTTGCATTTTCAAATGACTGAACTCTAGGTGTTAGAGTTCAGTTACTTTTTCTGTTCAGTATCTATAAACTCTTTTGTTTTATTGATTTTACCTCCATCGCTTATGTTTCCATCTAAAGGCAGGGATGAGATTCTTCCGACTTTTGTCAAAATGTCCTGCTTTTTTTTAATTTTTGAGAAAATTTCCAATTTTTACCATTTAAAAAAAAATTTCCGACTTTTACCCTTTTTTTTTATTAAACGTAAAAATGCTCCAAACGAGACACCTTGCCAACAGTGCACTCCTAAATTTCACCTAGTCAATAAGTCCTGCCAATTCCTCATTGAAAATAATCCTTTGTGAGAAGCTTATTAGTTTTATGGCAAATTTAGTCTGAACTTTGGGTGAGTATTTTTCATGTGTCTTGTTTGAGTTATCTCTTTCTTTGCATATGTTGCTGTTTATTTCAGTTTACTTCAATGTTCAGCAACACTGAAGTAAACTTAAAACAGACTTTTCCAGTGTGAATATGTAATTTGGCTTTTGCAAAAAAGCTGGAGACTTGGCAACTCTGTATTTATAAATTGATAGTCAGAATAATGTTTCTATAGCTATGAAGACACTGTTGCCATGAAATTTACAGGAGGGAAAATAATAAAAGAGCTTGCAATAGTTTTTTTTAAATATTTCTACATTTTGTTTACTTTCTTGTTAATCATAACCTGTGCTACTTATACATAAAACTTAACAGTTTGTTGTTAAAATTATTTTATAGTGTAAAATTATTTTAATGTATGTATTATCATACATTATTGTGTATTTATCAGAAGTAATCCGCGTTTTTATTTATTTTTAAAAACTGCTTTGTGATGTACCTGAACAATAATTATATATATATTTCTTTTTGTGTAAAATACAGTTTCATGCCATTTTTTCCTGTGCAAAATTTGAGTTTACGCGTATTTTCAGACCTTTAGTCCTTTTCCCTGTAATTCAGGGTATGTAAAAATGCTATTTTCTCAAAATGGAATTATTTTTATTTCTCCACTTGTATTAAGTCTTGGGGTAAAACAAAATAGAAAAAGATGTTCATACATTGATGCTCCTGTAAAAACTTTGAAATGTTTTGTTTATAAAAGTACCAGTATTATTAGCCATTATTTCGGATATATAGTGTCTTGCAAATATGTCAACTAGGTTAACAGTTTGATAATAATTATTTCAAAGAAATCTAAGTATTAGTCAATTATGAGTAACAGGTATTGATGTATTAGGTAATGAACTTAAATGATCCATTAAAATATTTGCAATACTTGCATAATAATTATGTTTCTCATAAAAGTTTAAGAAATTAGGCAGAGCTATTAGTTGACACTTGTAGTTTGTACCTTTTTCATATAAATCCACCAAAACTTTATTCTAAGTAACTGAACTGTAGCAGTTATTCCCCTGTAACTTTCATGTGTTAACTTTTAACATGTTTTTGAAGCTCTTCAAGATAGACTTTAAACCAATTATGTATCTTAAGATTTTCATTATTGCATACCATTAGCTTTCAGTAAGCATGAATTTATTTCAACGCAAATATCTTATGTTTGAATGAAATTTTTTTTGTGATAGTGAACTATTGATCATAAATATATTAACCATAGTTCATCAGCCGTTTATTTTTATGAATGATTTTATATTTTATTGCAAAAAATGATTATGGTATTAAAATTTCAGAAAGTAAAGATTTTGCATTAACTAGAGAAATGTATGTTTATTTCAACCATATGTTAGTTCAAGTGCATCTAACCCACACAGAAAAACAAATTGTCAAAAATTTGAAATAACCAAAATCTACCTCGTAAATTTCAGTTAGTTTGACGATATTTGCTTTTTTATAAAGAAATTTACTAAGAAGGATGAATTCAATTCTTTTAAATCAAAAACTACTAGTTGCTTGTAAAATAGTGTTGTCACCCAATTCCAATGTGACCTAGTATATTTTATACAGATAAAAGTTACTGGTTAAATAGTCATTTAGGTTACTTTATTGATTTATATATGAAATAATTAAAACCATTTTCAGAAATTTTGAGTTCTAAATGTTGCCATGGATTCTGTTCTTTGTACATCCAATATGTAATATATAATGCATGTATACTTGACATAAAGACTTATTGTATATGTTGTATCTGATATATCTTAAATTTATTTGAACTCAATTTTTTATTTAAATATGGTACTTTTTATGACACTTCTTTTAAGAAGTTGCTTGTAACTTTATTTTTAAAGCTGTTTTACCCTCCATTGTTAATAATTATTGCACTTTTATTTAAAGTTGGAGCTTTTATGTTCACTTATTGTATTTTCAATGAACTAAGTTCATGGTAAGAAACTGCTCATGTAATGCAATGTTAAATCTGATGATTTAAAAAAATGTTTAGGTTTTAATGTAGCATGTACAAAAAGGATACATAAATTAAAATTCAATGAGTATCTAACTTAAAATGTACTTATTTTGTATTTCTCTGTACAATATCAATAGTTAGAATTATGGCATAATTAAGTGTTTTTTTTGGTATTAGATTCCCTCGGTGGAAATGCCAAAACGATTATGATAGCAAATATAGGACCTGCTTGTTATAATTATGCAGAAACAGTGACAACGCTACGGTATGTTTGCATGTACTATTGCACAAACTAAGGTTTGGTATATATTAAAAAAATGAATTTGAGGTTTGTACGTTAAACCAATTTGTTTTCTTTAGGTATGCCAATAGAGCTAAAAACATTAAAAATAAGCCAGTGGTTAATGTGGACCCCAAGGATGCTATTTTGTTGCAATACCAACAGGAAATAACACAGTAGGTTTTTACTTTTGTTAATATAGAGTGAAATATGTTTTTGTTATAAATTTCAACTTGATGAGAATGTTCAATCCCAGGGAGAGTGCTGTTTTGGAGATTTTAATTTTTTTATTGCAAATCTGAAATGAAAACATGTTGTGAGATTTTATGCACACACACACACACACAATTTCAAGAACACAAGAATTTCCAAAAACCATTTCAACGAAAGTCTTAAAAAATGATAAGAAATGAAGAAATATTGGTGGATCAGGGCGTCATCAGGGAGGAGCCTGACCCAAACAACATAAAATGGTGTTTTCTACAAATGAGCAGCAATAGGCTGAAAAAATTGCTCATACACTCCCCCAAACACCACCAAAAAGCAAGTAAAACAAAAACAAAATACCAAAACAGAGCAGGAACAAAACAAAATCGCAGCCGCAGCCGGGAGATCAACAACAACTAGCCTAAAAATTACCACCAAATGCCATCAATTACGCTATATAACTACATGCTAACACAGGGCTCGAAATACCCGGGTGCACTGCGCACATGAAAATAAAATTGTGCACCTAATTTTTTCCCGCTAGGCGCACCTGTGCACCTAACTTAAAAACTTAGGTGCTCAAGGTGCACCTGTATTAAAAAATATATTTCGAGGCCTGTGCTAACACCATACTTCCGATCCAGCGAGTCCATAAAAAGTAGAAAAATAAAAATATAGATGTTAAAATCCCCAGCCCCTATTCAAAAAGATATTCATAAATAGTAAAAAAAATTGAAAAGCAACTCCCATGACTCTGAAGAAATTACGAAAAATAATTATTCATGGGTTGTGTAGCTGTTGATATTAATAAATCTTTCAAATATATTATTAAAGAATGAATAAGGGTATTTGTTATTGGGAAGTGTGTTTTTTAGATATTTACAATGTAATAGAAAGTTTGAATCAAAGTTACAAATTTTTTTGAAACGTACCAATTGACCAGCAATCGTGTTGTAGTTTATTCTTTTAGAGATATTGGAGTCCCAAAATATTAATTTAATGACTGTAAATTTAAAATCACTGCGTTTATCATATACATTAATGTCAACTTTGCCGCATGAAACAGAAAATTTTAAGTTTAGAAAATCAGGATTATTGTTATCTAGATTGGTTTTAATTAAAGAAAGTTTGTCTGGATAGATGGATTACCAAATATTAGAAAAGTTGTTATTATTAAAAACAATTAAATCGTCAATGAATCTAAAAGCAGTATTTATCTGAAGGCAAAAGTTTTTTTCAAAATAATAAAGAAATAAATTAGCAAGGATGGAAGAAAAATATTTTGTATTTAATATTTTGGGAAGAATTCAAAGAATATTCAGAAATATTAATATTTTATTTATTTTATGAATACTGTAATGAGCTAATTTTTAAGTGATAATTTTTCTTTTGAGAGAACTTTTTCATTTATTTCAGTCTTGTCACAATAACTAATGTTATTTTTATACATTATATTCATGTTACAAACTGTTTAAGATTGCAAACTAAAAGTTAACCAAAAAATAAGTATTTAAATTTAATTCATGTTTGTATTAGTATTTCATTGTAAAGATCTTTAGCAAGCCTGAATGAAACAGTGCAACTTTGTCTACCAAAAAGTACTTCTTGGTAGACTCTGTTATGTATACAACTGCATCGTACGTTAATTTTTGTAGTGGTCGCTAAGCTCGTTAGAGATCTATATTAATAATTTTAAGTACATACTTTTATCTCAGTCTTCATTACATAAATATTTTTAAGAACTTATATGACAAAAGTAAAATCTTGGGAGTTCTCTGCTTCATAAAGTTTCATAACCTCATACCATTTGTCTTGATGTACAACGTTTTCATGTTTCACTTCATGGAATTTGTGTTGTGTGATATATTTCTTATTAAGCTTATTAAAATACTTTGAATTAATTTGATATAGGCATATACTATTTCTTAAAGATATCAAAGTTATAAGCGGAGACTAAAAATAAATTAAAAATTGCTGTGGAAAAGTTTGTTTTATAAAAGGTCAATAATTTACTTTTAAACAGCTTGAAATTTCTGTATGATGCATTTAGTGAACATTAGTTTTCTCCATATACAGTTATAATAAAAGAGGACAAGCTTTATAATATACTTTTATTTTTATGTGCAACTGACATATTTTTATTTGAAAGTGAATATTAAACAACAAGCAATGCTATATTTTATCTGAATAACCTTAGTTATTGTTCCAGAAAAATAATGTTTTTGCATTACTTTGGTGTACTATACTCTAATTTTGTTTGCATTTCATCCTTAGATTGAAAGCACAATTAGCATTGAAAGAAGCAAAGAGGAAAAAGAAAAAAGAATCAACAAAAATAAGCACTGATGGGGATGATATGATCGAGGAACTTGATACCACTAATGTACAAATCGTACAAAAAATTGAAAACTTACTTATGGAAGAGCGTGTGGCATATTTAAATGAGGAGAATCTTATGACTGAAGTATATTTTCAGATAATTCAAAAATAGAATGCTGTTATATTTTTTCTTAGTAGTATTTTAGTAAAATACTGTTTCCTATCCTTAGGAGAAAGAAAAAATTTTACAGGATATTAAGGCAAAAGAAGAAGAATTGAGACTTGAAAATGAAGCTAAAGAAAAAATTAAGAGTCAATTACAGGTTAGTCTGCCTTTTAAATTAAATAACAAATTAATAGCCTAATGGTTAAATAAGTTCATTCCAACAAGCTTTTAGTATTTGGTCTAATTTAAAAGTGTTAAGCAACATGCATTGACTTAATCTAATAAATTTCAATTAGGCATACACATTTAATATTTGTTTTCGTACTTCACACAAGTAACATTAATTTTAAGCTTAAAACCTTTGTACTGAATTTCACACTTCAATATTTTTGCCTTACTGGAAATATGTTGCTTTATATTTTAAAGTTCACATCTAATTTTCCATTCCAGATTTAATCAAATAATTTTTTTCTGATATTTGATCAAAGCTATAAATTAATTTCCTGTGTAAATTCCTGTTTCACTAAAAATGATTTTTCTGCATTTTATTTAGATATTCTTTACATAATAGTTTCTCACAGATATCTGATCTAAAATATTTGTAGTAATATATCAAAATATTTTTGGTTAAAGTTTAACATTTTGATTTTATGGGTAAAAAAAAATCTGTTTTTGAAATGCAAAACTGAGGGTGAGTAGAGGAGAAAATATGAATTTGTCCTATTTTTTCAATTTAGTCATTCTTTTTCTAAAGAGATCCTGTTAAAATATTATTCAAAGGAAAAATTAATTAAATTCTGTTAAATATTGCTCAAAAAGAAATCGTCCATAAGCAATAAAAGGGTAGGTTCTGTTAAGTTCACTGACCCCTAATCTGTTTGAAAACATTTGATTGAATAAGTTATGTTTTATCATTTCTTTGCTGGAAACTTTGAAGCAACTACACAAATATTTCAAACTGAATCTACTTTTATATTGTGCAACACTACTCTAGCTGTTTCTAAAAATAACTTATTTACACAGAGTTTAAATATCTGAAAAATTAAATCTGTCAAATCAAAGTTTAGGGTAAAAGATAAAAAGAAGTGCAGTAAAAATATGTTTATCATCTGATCACAAATTAGCTTTGTAGAATAATTTAATTTATAAATTTTTTACTGTGTTCCTGAGCACCTTTACTGTATTGAAAACACTAGGATTAATTTGGGAAAGAAGAGAAAGCATCGTTTTCCGTTCTTCAGTAAAAATTAAAACATTCTCAGCTAATGTTTATTTTTAGTGTTTGTGCAGTACTTAAAATGTTTCTGACACCATCTAATCGTCATTTTCATTAAAAGATTTAAAGAAGGCTTGCCTTTATTAACTATCCTTAACTACCAAATACACATCTTTGAGCTATTTGAAAGGTCAAATCGAAACAAAAGCTTTTATGATTCTGGATAAATTATTTCACTTGCCCCGAAATGATTTAGAAAAATAAGTTTTCCATAGTATACAATGTCTGTCCAAAAAGTAATTGTACTTTGAAATTATAGCACTAAAGCATCAACTTAGCAACCTTTCCTGTAATGATGTTGTGTAGTGTTAACCTTGTATCTGCTCTTTTCTAAAGAACACCAAATCATTTTGTCACTGTTTCATGAGTGGCAGAGGGAACCAGTATTTTGTGTGTTCTGTGATTATTTACATTTCAAAAATGAAAGATCTTGATCAATGTGGATTTCAACTTCGGGAACTAAAAAGTCCACATAAGCCAAATCTGGAGTGTAGGGAGGCTATCACCTCTTTACTGGCCAAAAATTCACAGTTAAAGAGTGACGAGCATGCAGGTGCGTTATCATGATTAAGCATCCAGGTTTTGTTTCTCCAAGCTTCCAGCCTCTTCCATCACACTGCTTCTCTGAATGCCTCATAACATCCAAGTAAAAGTGTGCCTTGATAGTTTGACTTCGTTTAACGAACTCATGATAAATGATTCTTTGCCAATTGATTGCTTTTTTTGGTCTTGGCTACGATGTTCCTACCCAATGCGACAAATAACTTTTTTTTAAAATGTCATATCCATAAACCCATGTTTGATCCCCAGTAATGATGTTTTAGAAAGTTCTGATCCACATTTGAGTGATCTAACAACTCCTGACTTGCTGCAACATGATTAATTTTTTTCTCATCAGTTAAGAGACGTGGCACAATATTTGCTGCAGATTGACGCATTTGCAACTTTTCATTTAATATTGTGTGACTTGAGCTTTTGCTGATGCCTAGTTTATTAGTAAACTCATGGACAGTTAAACAGTGATTTGCATGAATCAAAGCACACATCAAGATTGCCTGTTGATGTGGAAGGATGCTCATTTTTCAGATGGTTTTTGGTGAATTTTCAGCTCCTTTTGAAACATTGGTACCATTCATAGCATTGAGACCAGCTAAAACAATCCTCTCCATAAGCTTATTTCAACATCTGAAATGTTTCAGTAAAGGTTTTTGCCAACTTTATGCAAAACTTGACACAAACTCGTTGCTCTTCAGAATTTTTCATTTTTGAAATGTAAATAATTGCTGAACGTATGAAATATTTGTTCTCTCTACTGCTTATAAAACAGTGGCAAAATGACGTGCCATTCTCAATAAAAGAGCAGGTGCAGGCTCAAGCACTACGCAACGTCATTACAAAGGGGTTGCTAGTTTGACACGTTAGCGCTCTAATTTCAAAGCTTGGTTTCTTTTTGAACAGACCTCAAGTAATAGTAACATGCTCCCCCTTTTCAAAAGCATGAAGTCTTCTGTTTCCTTACTCTGAGGAAATGTGACTTTCCACAGTATTAAGGGTTAGAAAATATTACTCTGACATTGCAAAGTAAGTATAAGGAACAAAGTGGTGATTGTTTAAAAGTCCTAAATTATTTTTATTTCATAAATACTAGTATTTTCCCTACTGGGCATGTAGAAACATGATATGTAGATGCCCCTGAAAGCCCCTGTTATTTACTCATCTACTTGATCGTCAAAGTTGATTACAGTATCCTATTACTACCAAAGTTAATGCCAGCCAAATAATGTATTGAAAAAGTATAGTGTTAGCTTTAATAAGATGATATCACAGTGGTCTTAAGTTGAATCTATCTAAGATGAGAGTCATTCAATGACATAAAAACCTCCCCCATACAAAATCATGGTTTCTCGAGACAAAGATTCTTTGTACTTCTGACTCGATTGAGACATATTCAGGTCAGGTGTTGAAGTCAAAGTTAGTTTAGTTGGGTTGTTGTTTCAAAGACTTAAAATAATAAATTAGCTCCTAGTAAGGGCAATAGCATACTTAAAATTCCACTTTAGAGAAGTCCCATGTTATCAACAAATTTTTCTCTACGAAATGGCTAGATACTGTACTAAAATAAGGTAACAGCCTCTTTGAAATTTAACTTGAATTGTAATTAAATAGCTGCGGAATGCTTGAAATTTTTATATTGATTAAACCTTTTTCTATTTTGGAATAATTTGTCTTAAAACTTACATGTTTTTATATCATATGGTCTAGACTAACATAATTTTTGTGAATGAATGGTTATGCATTTTGTTGTACAGTTACTGTCTTTCTTAACCGATCTATTAATTTTTCTAGGAGCTCGAAGCTAAGCTTCTTTGTGGTGGCAAAAACATCATAGATCATACTAATGAACAACAACGGATTCTCGAGAAGCGTCGTCAAGAACTAGCTGAGCGAAAGGTAATGTTTTAGTTAAGCTAATGCATACCTTTCTAAAAATAATACTTAGAAGTCTGATTTGTAAGTAGTGTTATAATATAGATAAAAATATGTATGTGATATTTTTAGTTTAAAAAAACTGTAAATTGATTCCAGAACTTATAGGATATCAGAGTTATAAAAATGTACTCAATCTTTTAACTTAAATAATTTTTTTTTAAATTTAAAAGAGTATGTGTTATTTCAGTGCAAAAACTAATAAATTTGGATTGTCTATGACTTGCTTAGTCAGAACTAGCATGGGTACAAGATGGAAAAATACAATTTAAACCTGATTTTATGACGTTTTATTAAGTAAACTCCATTGTGGTATAGTTTCATTTTTTTTTGCTTATTTTCTTTTTGTAGATATTTCCTTTCTTCGAAGAAAATGTGTATAATTTGGATAATATATATTTTTTTAACCTTTCGGATATAAGGAAAAAAATTTCCTGGAAGTGTTACATCTTGTAGTGATAATTTAATTTTCACAATATATACACATTTTGTTTATTCAGTGATTTTATAGAAAAAAATTCACATCTACCCTATTTGCAATTTAATCCTGTAGAAAGAGTTCCTATAATCTTTTTGTCACAGTATAGTACTTTGCAGGTTTTTTGTAAGACGTCGATTATGATACTTGATTTTCCAGTTCTATGGACAAGAATCTTGTCTTTTTAGAAAAACAAATTCCCCTAAAGATGGATTTTTCGTTTAGGGTAAATAATTTCAAGCAACATCAAAAACTTTTGTTGCCAAAATTTTGAAAAGTTTTGGCACCAATCCATAAAAGCAAAACATTGGACTCAGTGGTGGCAAGATTGTCAAAAAAAAAGTTCTTCGGCACTAATTTTAAAGAAAAATCTTCAGATAGCCCTCTAAAACACTAAAGAAAAAATATAAATTCCCCATTTTTGCACGTATCTTGTTGCCCTTTTGTATAAAATATTGTCAAATCAGGTTCGCTGAGTTCAAACTGCCTAGCATATAACAGTAGACAACAGGGTTGTTTTTGTCTTCTTTTGCTCTTATAAAGCCTAATTTGGCACAATTGTCACTAATTGGACATTTTAGTAATTTTTTATTTTAATGATTGTATTTTGCACTGGTTTTTATTTTGTAAAAACCTTCTGGATTCTTTTTTTAGGGGAGTGGCTGGTATGAAATAATTTATTTAATTTTAAAATACACTGCTGGCCATTGAAAATGCAACATCATGAGGGACAAGTGATGTCAAAGCCATGTTTATTATATAAATAGCATTAGACATGGGTAAAATGATTGAAATTACAACTTCCTTTGACCAGTGAAATAAACAAATCAGTGTTTTGTCTCGTCCCCATGAGCAGCAATGACTTCTGCTACACATCTTGGCATTGAATGAATGACTTAGGATGTGTGTTTGGGGTATATCAGTCTATGCTGCTTCCTCATATTGACAAAGTTCATCCTGGCATAGCTGTGGGTGGTCTCAGAAATTTTTCACGGGTATGTCCTAAAGATTTGGGAGAACTTTAAACTCCAAAGCATCAGGATGTAACATTGGTTGTTGAGTGTACCAACAATATGTCCTAGTCATGTAAGAGTAGAATCTTCATAGGAGGTTTCTATTTCCATAATGCAATATATTTTCATTGTGGTGCCACCTGACTTACAATTGTGGTGCTGTTGACCAAAAATCGAGATTCTTCTGAAAAGATGGTCATGCCATATATTTGTTCATATGCTGCATTCTATGTCCATTTTTTTGCAGCTGCTGATGCTTGTGGTGTAGTCAAAGGTAGTCAGCCCTGGATGCCTTTAAAGAAATTCCCCATTGCTGCAGATGACGTTGAATTGTATGTGCTGATTCAGTTTGTTATACAGCACTTCCTTATTCTTGAGCCAGGGTTCCTGATGTAGCAGTGCAATTTGTAGTAGCCATGCACATAAGATGTCTATCCTACCATTCAGTAGTGTGATGAGGTTGTTGCGATTGTTCACATCAGTCAGTTTGTTCTTCTGCACCCAATTTCATATTCACTTCACTGGATTGTTTTCTTCCAAATGAGGACATTTCTCAAAGATAATCTGCTGTCTCAATTAATAAGCCACAATTCTTTGTCAAACTCAGAAATGGGCTTGTATGATTCGAGTATTTTTTTATGAGATATAATTAATCTTCCTATTACATACAAAAACAGAAAGTAAACACAATTTCAATGCTTATAGCATTCTGTCTGTTATCCTAATTTATACTGCTTACATAGGGCATTATTGGCGTACATGATTTGCATATATACTGCTGTGCTAATCATTTGCAGATCCTTCCATTTTCTACATATGCAAATTTCAAGTCTTTCTTCATGGCATTACACTTTTAAGGCCAGCAGTATATAAAGATAGTTTAAATCAATGCAATGCTTTAAGTAAAGACATTGAAACTTATGACAGATAAAATATTTTCTTTTGATTTTTAAATATGATTTTTTACCTTTTGAAGTTTGCTATCAAGTGAAAGAATCGCAATATTTAAACTGAATTTCTCATGAACTTGTTCTGATACGTAGTTTTTCTTATATTTATGGGATCCTCTAACAATTAAATTACTTTTAAAGTGTGTTGAAAGGGAGATGCAAACAAAATTGCTGGAAGTAGAGGAAAGCACATTAGAAAAGAAGGAGACTTATGATTCATTGGAGGAAGAAGTTGAAATAAAGACAAAAAAGCTGAAAAAAGTAATTTGCCTCAAAAAGTTTTGTTTCTCATTGAAGATGTTACTTAACCAATATCTATCATTTTTCACTATCATAGTTTACTGAACTTCCAGTATGTTTATATGCATTCAGGATTTCAATTTTATTTTTATTGTTTAGTTATTTCAACGTTTGCAAGCTCTCAAAGAAGACATCAGTGATGAACAAGAAATAAATTCATTTGAACGCCAGGAAAAAGAACAAACTATAGAAACCTTGACTCGTGATTTGAAATTATCGTAAGATTTATTTTAACTGATTTTAGAATTCAAACAAGTGACTTGATACCTTTTTACTGTAAATTTTATTGCTAATTCCATTAAATTTTAGTACTGTAGTTGTGGTATATTGCACTGTGGGGAAAAGAAAAATGTGTGATATACCTATGGTATATCATACATTTTTCATCATTATCATACATTATACCTATGGAAAAACAGCAACGGCTGAGGATTTTTTTTAAATATTGGAGCTGACATAGCTATTAAGGTAAAATTTTCACACTAGAATTTGTCTAAGCCCTTAGACTTAAATTCCCTGTTCTTTTTTATATAACTTGTAATTTTTACATTGACACTGGGTTTTTGTATGAGGTAATTGAAAAGGACTGGACAAAATAAATTATTTTAACCCTCTTATTACTAACTACAAACAATAGCTGATTTTCATCTCCAAACAGTAGAGATAGTCTTAAGAGCTTATTTTAATGAGGTTCATGCACAAGTTTCCTACCTCCCTTTTACGGTCTGATAAATAGCCTGTATTCCTTAAAGTTTGAGGAAGTCAGTAATGATCTTACAAAGTTTCCCATTGTGAAAGCACGGCCAAATATGGCCCTTGCACCGTAAAACCTGAAAGCAATCAACCAACCCATTGGGGAAGCAGAGTCCGTAAACAAAAACTTATCGTAATGCTTGAAACATGTGACCCTTGAATCCCAAATTCTAAAGTGGATAAAAATTTATTCTGTTCACGCAAGCAGAAAATTTATTTGTTATAAACTATCTAAAGTGTACAAAATTCTTTATTTGAATTTTACAAGGCAAGTTCAGGTTATATCTCACTCCTGTTCAATTTTTTATGTTTATAAAACTTATTACTTCAAGAAGTAACTATACATTATAAGTAGTATAGTTTAGATCCTGTGGATTGGCATTCGAGTCAAATGGTTTTGAATGATTACTCATTAAATTAGTGGGCTGGTTAATTGTAACTAAGGAATTCTTGTAATTGGTGCCTTTTAGCTCTGAGTTTGTTTGGTTGGTGATAACATTGTTTATGAATTGATGAAACAAATCCTCACATGGTAATTACCATACATAATTTTGCAACTGGCAGTTCTTTCCCCTGCCAAACTTACTACCTTCTTAGAAATGGACTCCTCGAGGTCTGCCGTCTCACCTGAGCCAAATTATTTGTTGTGTTTTGTAGATTTGATGAAAAGTATCTTCACTTACAGCTAAATGTCTATAACTATAAAAATGCATAGTTGTGGTATTTATATTTATTTAATAAAATACTACTATAATATTCAACTTAAATATTTTCATTTTCTATTGCATTTTTATTTTTAGTATGTTAGTTTTAAATATCTTTTATTTCAGAAATCTTGTTATTGATAACTTTGTGAATCCTGAGGACAAAACAAAGTTCTTAGAGCATGTTGAATATGACGAGAATGAAGATGCTTGGGTTATTTTCCCCTCTGAAATGTAATGTATCTTATTATATCTCAAATTATGAGTAGTGAGAATATTTTAAATGTGGTTTTGAAATTACATACATGCATTGTTTGTTTTGTTGCTTTAACATATTTAAAATTCACAATAATTAAACTATTCCTCCCTAAGCTTGGTAGGTATCTAAACATTTAAGTGTTATATATACTTCATTCATTTTGTTGTAATTGAAACATTGCATCTTGAATTGATTTTATTATTTTGGCTTATAACTTATTGCAGTAAAAATTGAAGTACCAAAAACACAACTTTTAAATAAACTTAAATACAAATCTTACCAATATGACCAAAGTAGACAATAATAGCATCTGAAAAATATTTCATTACGAATCAGTGGGTTTGTCTATTGTGCTAGCAGCTGTAGGTGGTGCCGGTTTAATTCCTGTAACTACTCTTCTGTATCAGTAGAGCATTCCTTGTGTGTCCGTTTATTTACTTGATGATTGAAAAACCATTGCTAGATACAGCTTAGCAATAATATGACCCTTATGCCATAAAAACCTACTATCCGACTAACCCATCTTTTTTTAAGTCCTTGAAAGCAATTGAATTTTATTTTTCCCACTTGGAGTCTTAATCTGCAAATAACGAATAATTCCAAATCTCTAAAAATAAAATATTTCTGTCACTAAATTAAAAAAGAGTAGTTTCTCTGAATATGTTGGACAAAAATGTTTAGTTCAACTGGCCATATTTCTATGAAATTTATAGGACTCATGACTGGGACTAAGTTCAGAAACTGCTTGGTCATTATGAGAATAATGTTCATATGAATTTTAAGTACTGCTTAAAATTTATCAGGTCAAGGTTATAATCTAATTTAAAAATTATCACCTTTAGCGATTCCTTCAACATTTTCTTTTGTATTATGCTTTGTTAACATTTTTTGTAAACATGTTTTACTTTGTTTTAAAAATAAAAAAATAGTACTTTTTTTGGCAGTAAGAGATTTCAATTTTCATGCTAGTTGAATGCAAAATCTTGTAATTCACCAATCCTTAGTTTTTAACATTATATGTTTTATGGAACTAATTTTACAGCATTGTTTAATGACAGGATAGTGTTATTAATATGTAACAAATGTGAGCATAAATGTATTCATAAGTGTAAGTTAAGGGATTTGCTTTCTGGAATGATTTTGTCTCATCTAGTTGTGGGAGAGAGCCTAGCTGAGTTACGAGAGTGAATATAACATGTAAAGACAAAATTAAGCAAAAACAGAAGTATGAGTTTACTTTACTCTCAGTAACACATAAAATATGCAATATCCAGCATGACTAGTTGTGTCAAGAATGTCATCCTAATGATCATTGAAAGGTTTAGTATGGTGTGTGGTTACCATGAACAGTTATACATTCTGTTAAGTGGTTTGACATGCTATTGAAAAGGGTGTACTGCTGTTTCTGGATCCAAGAAACCCATTCTTGAAGGCACATTCTTCTAAACTGTTGGATGGTTCAGGGTGGACAGAGAATTTGTCTGGATTTGGTGATCCTGTAGCTGTTGACAGGCCTCTAACAGGTGTGTTTATTTTGCCTGTTATGGCCACACGGTCCTCATGCAGTTTCTAAAATGTGGGTGACCTCGACCATATTGCCTTCAAACGTAAAATTTCATTATTTCTTTTGACCTTGCAAAATAAAATCCTGACATCCAATCCATTATTTCTTTCAGTAATGACTGACAGCATTGCCATTCGTTATTTATTGATTCTTAATATTTCTTTCTAACTAAAGTTGTATCACTTTATTGATTTCTCTTATTATTTTATAGGTCTTATTCACATTTTAATCCAGCAGAGCGTCCTTCTGCAAATTTTCTGCGTCGTCCCATGACAAGCCATGCAATCAAGATGACCAGGTTATCATCTAAACCTCGTTATAGAGTATGTGTTTCTCATACTTTGCGTTTGCTCCTTAATATTTGAAAGATGTATTTATTATATAATCTACTTTTGTATGTGTCTTAGCTTATTTACTATACTAGGGGGCCCCGCCCCCTGCTCGCTTACGCTCGCCAACCCCCGGGGATTGCTACGCAATCCCATTTGGTTTGCTTCGCAAACCAACACTCCTTTTACATTTGCCATTTGGTTTGCTTCGCAAACCAACATTCCTTTCGCACAGTGAAACTATTTGAATAATTTGTATTATCCTAATTTCACTTTCCGGTCCATGACGTCACAGCGAGGGCTTCGCAACCTGCTCGCCGACCCCCGGGGATTGCTATGCAATCCCGTTTGGTTTGCTTCGCAAACCAATACCTCTTTCGCAAGTGATTTCACTTATTTTTACTTTAACACTTAATGCACCCTAAACTAATAGCCGCATCAGTAAAAAATCTTCTGCATCTTGTTCCCTGTACAATTTTAAGTAAACCGTGTTAATCTAAAAACTTTACGATCTGTACTTTGTACTTTCTCGGTAAACCGTCTGAAAAACAGAGGGAAAAAAGCGAGCCTTTTTCCTCGCCAAATAAAAAGAAATCGTTTTCATGGCAATTGGTGCAACGATAAATTTGATATCTGGCAAACGCGATAGTAAAATATACAACCCTCCGCAAATGCAATGCTCCGCGAATTTGCTCCGCGAAATAAAAATTACGAAATTTGTGTCAACAACTTTTGATTGCATCTAATTTATTTATGAACCAATTTTAAAAATAATTGTACTGTAAGAAAGAGAACATTCAGAGGTCCACTGCGATATTTTAAAAATTAAAAACTAATAGTAATACGATATAGATATGACAGTTTTAGTTTTGTATCGGAAATTACGATCTGAAAGTTACGAAAATTGTATGACCCACTTTTAATTGCATCGATTTTATTTATTAACCAATTTAAAAAATAATTGTACCATAAGAAAGAGTGTAATGTAATGTATTCAGTGATGTTCTCAAATTTAAAAAATAATGTTTTTTTCTGTAGATATAACTGTTGTGACAAAAAGTAGCGAAAATATCCAAAGATTCCGAATTTTGTATCACCAACTTTTGATCGCATCCAATTTAATTATTAACCGATTTCAAAAATAATAGCACCGTAAGAAAGAGTACATTCTGAGGTATACTGCGATATTTTAAAAATTAAAAACTAATAGTAATGAGATATAGATACGGCAGTTTTAAAAAAAGTAACAAAAATGTCCCGATTTTTCCCGAATTTCAAAAAAATATTATCAAGAACCAAATTGAAATTTAAAAAAAAACTCGACGAGCTGCAAAAATTTACGTTGAGAGGTACTCTTAAAAAAAACCTGAAGACTGAAAATTTGAATGTGTTTTACTCACTTGCGGAAGAAATTTCACTTCTTCAACTTTAACACTCAATAAAACCTAAACTAATAGCCGCATCGGAAAAAAATCTTAATAATTATCCAGGGAATACGATGAAGAACAAAGCATGTTAATTTCATTTTTTTCCGATCAGTACTTTCTCGGGAAACCGTCTAAGAATCGAGCTTAACAACTCATTTTTCAATCCTGCGGCGACGGCGGTAACTTTTTTTTAATATAGAGAGATATTATATGATGTAAGTTTAATAGTGATTCTCACTAATATTTGGAATTTTTTAAGTCCAGTGCAGGTGAGTAGCATCTCAAATGATGAAACATAATTTATCGAAATGATTTTTTATAAATGAGGTTAGATGTGTCTACTATTATAAAAGGAAGTGGTTTTTTTTTTTTCGCGTCCACAATATCCTGACGATTCTATGATACTTATACTAATTTTTTTTAATATGCTATCCCTTACTTAAATATAAAATTTTAACTTCCTACGTTAATGTTAACCCGTGGCGACAGGGCCCCAAAGTTTATGTAAATAGGTGTTTTTGAACAGATCTTAATATGTAGCTAGGTCATCGCAAATATGCATATCTTAGGTAAATATTGATTAAAAGACAAATTTAAGTAATGCCTTTAATTATTAAAAAATAAAGTTACATAATAATTCAGGATACTTTCTTTTTAAGGTCTCATTTTTACAGTCTGGATACATCTTAATATGGTTCTTGCACACAGTGTAATAAGAACTGTTTATGTTCTTCTGCGGTAATTAAAATATGAAAGGCTTGCATTAGCATAACAGCTCTTTCAGCTGTGTCATTTACTGCTTTAAAGCTAAAAACCTTCTTTTTAGCTTCCACGAAGGCTGCATTTTCTTCCCACGAAGATACGTTTTCTTGGAGGAAGCTGTGAACTTTTAATCGTGAAAACAAATTTTTACTCTTGATGGATACAAAATCATTATGATTTCCCTAAAACAATAAGTAAAATTAGTATCACAAGAAAATTAACAGAATTTAAAATAACATGTAAAAAAAACAACTATCGCCGTACAAGGATACAGACATCTCTTCCTTCGATGGAACATATATCTTCCCAAAATCATATAAACTTTCTCTTTGTAAGTTCTCTACAATATTCGCGTTGATTTGTTTATCCTCAAAGAGTGATAATACGGCTATTTCCTCTAATAAATACCACAGGTGTTGACTGAACTTGCTCAGGGCAGCTTTGGAAATAAATTTGTCAACTGTTTCATACTCTTTCAACACCTTTAAAAAACACAAATATTGATTCAGTGCCTTCACCGCCAAACTGCATCCAAGCCAGGGCTTCACATAAACTGCCACAATGAATAAACAAATATATTGCAGCGCTCGTTTGTTCTCAGCGTTCATTTTGAACTGAGACTACAGCAAACATGTTTTCAAAGAGTAAATAGCTTTTGCCATCCATCATGTTTGATCCATTGCGCCAGGAGGTCTGATTTTAATTTTACTCCCGTTATCTCCTCCCAAGAAAATAACAGATAGTTCAATCAGTTCCCGATAATCGTCACGTCTAATGGATTTTTGCAGTTCATGGTTATAAAACGTCACCAATCCGTTAATGGTCGCGTCAAAAAGATGCTGTTTTGCAAAATCAATGCATGTTTCAATAGCATTAGAATTAATGTGATTCCAGTTGTCTCTGAACTTTTTGAACAGTGGAATATTGCGACTGTTAGCGAATTGGTGGATCTTTGATTCAAACACACTTTTCAGAACCAGTTCATAAACATGATGACAGCAAGCAAAGAGTAGCAATTCTCTCTCTAGTTTTCTGAAAAGCACACAAGCTCCATTCAAGCTTCCTGTAATAGATGCTGTCATATAACAGCACATTATTTGAACCTTATCATTAAGTTTCTATTCATAAAGCGCGTTTGAAACTGCTTTAGCTTCATCTTTGTGGTAAGAGCTATCCAGTTTTGGTACTGCAAGAAGTTGCTCCTTCTCTCCAAATGAAATAAGGATCGGCAGGCATTCTTTAGAACTTTTCATATTCAGCCCTGATAACAATTTTCCATCCCAATGAACGGTAACTACTTCGGGCAAGTTATTCTGAAAATCGGATTTTATGAATTCCGCTCTATCCTTTCTCATTTGTGTTCGAATGCGTTGAATAGAAGATTTGTTGATTGGGTAGTCATCGCTACTAAGACCTAGTACATCTAATATAGCGTGAGGTATATAAACATAATCCCTTATGCTTAGTTGACATCTATCTAAAGCAGCAACTAACTTGGACGTGATAAAATATTTCCTTCCTCTTTTTCTAGTAGTTACAGAACTTACAGATTGAGATGTGGTATTAAAGGTTCCTCCAGGCTTCCTTCAGAGCTGGTAGATTGATCGTGTAGTTCTTCAGGTGGTATAAAGCAGTGCGAAGTAGTAGCCGTACGAATTCACAACTTATAGCACCCGCCTTGACTGACAAATAGAAAAAGCTCGCACGGAACCTGGAATGCAACTTGTACGAACATGTTTCCATGCAAGTCGGCACGGGTTGCAGTGATCCAAATAAGTTAACAACTTATTTTTGAGTGTTTTAGGGTCAAATGAACAAACGTAGGACCTATGTGTTGGAAAATAAAAACTTTGAAAAATAAGAGACACCCTACTAGCCACTGCGTGGCTAGTATGAAATACAATTGGAAATCAACATCCAATTGAAACATTAAACACTTTGAAGTTGAATCTTGGCTTTGTGATATATTTACGAACTTAGCGCACTTGCCAACTTGGGAATTTCCATTGTTTCTGCAGTTGCCAATAGCTGATTACAAAATTTTGGGCAACATACTTGTAACTACCAAAATCATCATTGGAACCTGTGATGCCAAAGGATATTCCGATTTAGAATAGCATTTATATTATTTTCATCTTTAATTCGTTTATTTGGTTATTCAATTAAATCTGATTAACTTTAATAAAAGAAACAATTAAATTTGCTTTTTAAATGCACACAAAATAAATAATTTTCTAAACATTCGCATACATGCCTTCAGTTTTAAAAGAAGTCTTTTCTTCTAGAGTGAAAACATCATTCTTGGTGATTTTGCAATTCCAAGAAAACGAACTATTGACCAATACGAACCTGAAATGGACCCTTATGCTCGAGAAGCTATCAAAAATATGTTAGCTGATCAAACAATAAATGTGTAAGTTATTTGCTTTTTTTAATTCGTTAAGAAATCTTTCTGTTACAAATATTTTTCTAATAAGGCGTGTTTGTAATTGTACTTTTTAAAATTAAAAATAAGATGCAATAGGTAAAAAACAGTAACATTAAAAGAATTATGCATGCCTTTTGTAGGGTACTATATATTGGTTTGACTCATGTTAACCCAGTTTGAAGGGGATTTGTACTGGGAAGCAATATTGCTGGTTTGAAGTCCAGATGGAAGCAAAGCCATTTGGTCATTTTTATCACAGACTGAAACCTAGAAATGAAACATTATGTCAGTATTCTTACAATGTATCAGCTATTGCTTCTTGTGTGAGTTTACCTTCTTTGAAAATAGTGGAACTAAAATTTTGAGAGTAATATAAAATTTATTTTTGTCTTGGGATCATTTCTTTAAAACAGACTGATAAGTATGGTTCTTAGGTAAGTTAATGTTTGCAGACATTCGTGGACAGTGTCTTTCATCTTGTCTGAACATTTTGAAATGAAAGTTTAAAAATATGATAAGCTTTCACAAATTAAATTCAGTTAAAATGATGTAATTAATAATTAGATTTTTCAGTTGAATAGATTAAAATTGAGAATTCATTTTCATCTTTTCGTGAATCCATTTTACATGTGATGCTATAAAGATTATAACTGTAATGAACTGTATCAGTGAATACATTCAATTGAACCACGTAGATTATTTTGTGAAATGTTTATCAATTTTCAGGCAACTTTTACGTCAGAATTCTGAAAAGAGTCCTGAACCAATGCAGAGATCTCTTGGACGCTTAGGGTAGTATATTCTCTATCTGTTTACTCTATTTCAAATATTTTCATCTGGAAACATTTTTTATGTCAATATCTTTTGTGCCATTTGAATACCTGGTTAAATACATTTAAAATAAAAATTCATTTATAAGATTTTTGAGAAAACCACATTGTATTATCAATCTGTTTTCCTGCTCTTGCATTCCAGTTTTCACATAAATTATTTACTGCTTTATTTTTCTCTAGTAGTTATAAATAAAAATGTTTACTTGATTATGTAATAATTAATTTTTTAAAAGCTCTTTATTGTATTTCATCAGTTAATAATCAATTTAATTTTTCATTAGTGCTAGGATGTCATCACATTGTGGACGTCAGTTAAAAAGCAAAGTTGATTTAGAACAGTACCCAGTACCACGTGGACTTGTACCCAAGTAGCATGAAAAATTATGACTGAACTATGTCAACTGTGATATATTTATTTTAGGGCTTTAGTTGTCTTAACAGTAGGTTGAATGCTATGTAAATGTTATTTGATGCTACGCTATCATTCAGGATCAACACTGCTTTATCTAACTCAAAATTTTGTAGACAAAACTATTTATGTTCTGTTAATATTTTGTTCTTGATAGATATTAGATAAGCTATGATACACTGATCCCAAAGTGGATATTTTATTTTTCCTGTTCAATAAAATATTGTCAGCACACTTAAGTGAAAGGTCTGAGAAGTACTGAAATTTGTATTTAATATGTACATAAAGTTGCTTAGCTAGAGGAATATAATATAGGGGATTAGTGTAGTTGGAGGCAAATAGATATTTTGCACTTTTCCCTTCCAACCTAAACTAATAAGCGCAATTCAGATATTTTTTAGCCATCAATGATATATTTATGTATGTAAAATGTTGTATATTACAATTTTTGTTAAGAGCTACTTGCTTTCATTTTATAAGTGTGTTCATATAATTGTGTTTGTGTACAGAACTTTTGATAAAATCGAAATTCTGCCCTCTCAATTCTACAATAAATTTGTATTGTGCAATTTCAGAATCCTATGAAATACTATCATTTAATGATTTGTTCATGTATTTTATGTATCCAAATATATAATCACTCAATTTCTGTAAAACGGAAGCCCAACTATCATAGTTATTTAATTTTTTGTTGGGACTGAAAATAACAGTGGTCCAGCTAAATTTTTAAGATAACTCATCAGTTAAGAAGATTATATTGAATTTAAAATACTGAATCTCTAATATTATAAAAGGAAGTGATTGTCTGTTTATTTTCTGCACGCAAAGTCCTGACGAATCTATGGCACTTACAGTAATGTGATTTAGCATACAGGCAGTCCAAATTTTTTTGCAATTTTTGGGTAGCGGCGAATTTTAAAATTCAATCTAGAACATTTTAAAATGAATTTAATGATTATTGAATGCAACAGCATAGAAGATCACAGATTGTAAATTAATTTGTTTTGTTTCCGTTTTTATTTTGCATAGAGTAATGATTTTCCAGCAGACGATAAAAAACAAATAGAATTTTAACTGGAGTTATTTGTTATTTTTTTATCTCCTTGATCGTTAAAAATAGAGTTCAAATTTTAAAACATTCAAACATTTTTCGGTTTGGAAAACTGCGGAAAATTTTACGTTAGATCAATATCTAAAAATATGATTTTCTTTAAATAAAATTTTTAACTTGAATATCTCTTATATTTTTACAAGAGATTGTGAGGTCATGTCAACCTTCACGTTAAAAAAATAAAAAGATGACATTTCCTGCCCTCTTACAATTTAAACAAAAGAAAGCAAAAAAAAAATTTTGGCTGGCATTGTCTAAAATTTCCGGCAACTCTGTGATGGCTGTTATCCAATAGGCTATGAATTCCCATTTGGTTTGCAAAGCAAACCAATAACTCCAGAAATGCAACTGGCACGGGCAACACCGGGTTATCCACGAAGTGGCTAGTATACTTTAATGGTGGTTCAAAAGAAAGCAATAAATTTTCAATAATATGCAAAGCAACTTTATAAACTATGATTTCATTTTTACAATGCTTGACTAAAATTTCTTTATTTCCCATTGATGTTTAAATAGTAAACCTGCCTTCGACGTATTTGTGAGGAGCTGTTTGAAAATAATATAACTTCTGACTGAATATTGAAATTCGTTTGAAGAGCCTTAATTTTTATGGAAATTTTTTATTTCAAGACTAAAATGCAAGAAACACATTTGTGAATTCTTGCCATAAACAACAAAAGAATCAATTTTAAATGCAGACTTGATTTTTAATGAGTCTCATAATGTAAATTCTTTGGGCATTTGAATACCATATTGAAAATTTTCAAAATATTTGTTTACATGCTAAGTAGAGCTTTTTAGCTTGAATTGTATTCCAGAACAAGTATCGAAGTATTTTTTGTTTCTGAAAACAAATATTTCCTTTGGATTGAGTATCATTTACAACTTATTTTGGTAGTTAAATAATGGCATAAAATATTTTTTGACTACATCGAATACTATTGTCTCATCTTCTGAATCATTCTGTGCTCAATGCTTCAAACTTTACAGATTTTTCTAATTCATTGGAAAAATCTGGTATTTCCAACTATGTGTAAGACTAAGTGACGTTTTAGGTTTTTCAAGCTAGTAACATTTTCAAGTTTTTGCAAGTTGCCAAAAATCTTTTTTTTTTTTAATTTAAACAGATATTAAATTAAACCTAACTTTACTAAGTTCAGTGGGACTGCTTTAGTATACAAAACTAATTGAATGCAAACTTGCCCAATATTCTTAAAAGGTGAGTTTTAAATTTTGAAATTATTATTCTTTTTCTATTTTACACTGACACTCCCTTTTAATTAACAATCATTCATAATTACTAATGAGTTTTTGGAAACTATTGTGTTTGCTCTCTAAATTAAATACTGAATTTGGGTTGGGATTATGAAGTATTGAGCGACCTGTTAATGTGAATTGCAGTTTTCCCAGCATTTCACATCGACACACAGCTCATTCAATAGGTAGATTATTCTCTTACAATTGCTACTATAAGCTCCAAGAGATTATAAGATCATGATAAACTATTTCTTATGAATGTGATTCTAGAATTAAAGGATAACATCATATAATAATTTTATTTCAGTAATGATTTTGAAATCATGTAAAAAGTTAGTGTATTGTAAAAATGGTGGTTATTTGAAGTAATTCTTTATGAATGATAGTATGTATTAGTGATATTTAAAATATTTTCAATATTTTAGTTAAGTTAATCTGGATTAATAAAAATATGAAACATTTGAATTGTGTGAAGCAAACTACACTACTTAATCTCTTTCTTGAGTGAAACCGTCTTTGGAAACAGTCTATTGACAAAATTCATTTTTAATTTGATGAATGCATTCTTCAACATGCATGGTAAAAGTTATTGTCTACCAACAGAAAATTTTTAGTTGCAAAAGAGGAACTATAGCGATCTTTGTTGTTAGGGATTGCACTGCTAATAAAATACAAAGAAAACATTTGTGTATTTTCAGTGTTTTGATTAAAAAAATATGTTTATAAATGTATGTTTTTTACACATGTTGCAATCGTTGTACAGTTATTTATTGGTTGAACATTGTAATAACTCAAAACTATATATTTGCTGTTGGTAGGTATTTTAAAGGCTAGTTATAAATACAAAAATAATTCTTGAATACCAAATAATAAATTAAGCTATTCTTTGCTTTTACCACTTTTGCATAACATAAGAGAAATCAAGATTCGATTTTATCTATATTATGATTTTTAAATTGTGATATATTTTATATTACTTTTGCAGATGCCTTTGTAAATGCTGCATATGACTTCCGAATATCTTTCTTTACCATGTAGTGATCATGTTGGGTATCTTTTTCTGTGCTTTTTTACTTCATCTTTTAATGCTTAAACTAATTCCAGTTGAAATGTATTTCAGTCTGTAAGACATGCATTAAACTTCATGTTAATGAATTTCACCTTTTATATTTAAATTTATTCTCATTTGAGGACTGAGTGTCTTCAATCAGTATGTCCATTTCCATCACAGGAAAATTGTTAAATATGTTTCTGACTGGTTAGTTTGGATACACTGGTGTATTTAATCTTCAAGTAATTGTTTCAGTTGAACAGAGCAAATTCTTTATTAAAATACTCTCATCTTGATGAGTTATACAAATATGTTTAAAATATTCATCATTCATTCTTGTAAAAGTACCAGTACCACCTCCAAAACATTTAGTGTTTTCCAAGGTATTCTTATTGCTGCATCTGTATATTCTAAGCATACAGAACAGATGGCTGTATAGAACAGTTGTGTTGTCAGTTTCTTCATTAAATCAATTGTCATGTCATCTTTCTGTGATTTTAGAAAGCCCTTCATAGCTCTGTTTGTGTCAATCCTTATCGTTTGTTCCTTAATGTCATTTACATTTGAGAGTTATTAAAAACGTGTTGCAGATGAAATGGCTATTGCCCGAATTCGTGAATAAAAAATGCAAGCAGGAAAAGAAAGCATCCTATCTATTTATTCAGTGTTGGCTCCTTAATGAGAGTTTTTCTTGCAATTTCTGCATGTCTGTTACAGCCTCTATTTGCTGTTGTGGTTTGAACCATGGCAGGAATGAATTGTGAATGATACTCTGTCTGAGGACACTACAATGAGTATTGCCTTTGTTGGATGTAGATGTGGCTTCAGACTTTTTCCTGGAGCGTTTTGTATCCCCTTTCATTGAGCAAAATGTTGGCAATTGTCATAAGATTCATTTACCATAAGTTAACAATATGTTGCAGATTCCAATTTGGTTTTGTTCAGGACAGATGGGTAATCTTTGAATTATTTTTCGTTATCCTGACTGACAAGTTCATGTTAAACCCACTTTTCATTCTTTAGCTTATAATTTTTTTTAAATCTAATGGCAGGCATTGTTGATTTGTAACCATTTTGCCACTACAAGGCCAGAAGTGATAGCTACTTGTGAAGGATCACCCAATGGGCGACAATCATTACCCCTAACAAAGAACAGTACAATTTACATCCATACCCTGACCCTGGATTCGAACCAGGAACCTTCTGATCCAGAGGCCAACACCTTAACCACTAGACCGGTTGGTTGGCTAGCTTATCAGTCAATTTCATTGGCAGCAACCTAATAAAGGCAGATTTGAAGTTTTCTCGATTTGTAAATGTATTCCAACACCTTAACCACTAGACCGGTTGGTTGGCTAGCTTATCAGTCAATTTCATTGGCAGCAACCTAATAAAGGCAGATTTGAAGTTTTCTCGATTTCTGAGATTTCTTATTTTAATTTGTTCCTAAATGACAACTGTCTTTTTCGTTCCAACCACAGCAAAAAAAAAAAAAACATTCATTTTTGCTTCAATTTGTTTGAAAAAATAAATGAGCCTTTTCAATTGTTTAAACGTTTTCCTAAACTCTGTCTTCAAAATGTGTAAGTAAACTATACAAATTATTTACAAGCATGAATAAAATAATGAATAATTCTTTATATTATTCTAATATCGTTAATTACAGATTTGTAAACAAGCAACTGTTCATGTGAAAGAAACATCATAAGGGAAATGGGGGAAAATGTTTTCCCAATGCCTAGCATCCTCAAATTAGCACTGCAGAATATTACATGTTTTTTGGTAAAAAAAAAAAGTATGCAAATAAGAAAAGTATTTGAAGCAAACTAATGTAATATTTATGCATTGACCGGACATGGTTTATCATTATTTTTTTTTTTTGCACTTACACTGGTAATCAGTTTCTAAACCTTGCACCAAAAAACAACACAACTAACCCATCGACCTGAAAGTCTGCTTTTAACCATTAATAACTGCTTTTAACCTTATCACCAAAGAAAAAATATTGTTTGTATGAAAAATAAGACTAGTCTGAGGAATAGTTTTACTGTGTTTCATGTAAGATTTTTTAAACAAATTAAAAGAAATCCAAATAATTTCATTTTTTTTTTATTTACTTTTGTTCACACAATCTTAATTCAATTCTTCATGTTTATTATATCCTCGATTTTGAAATAAATCTCCACACTGAAGCATTCATATTTTCAAAATTGTAATACTTTTTATTTACATTTAACTAACAAATTTGCAATCTCTAGACCAGATATTTACTCATGTTATATTTTCTATTCTAGTCCTGTGAATGTCATATATGTGGTTTTGCTTATTTTTTCTGCAATTAAATATTAATGATTTTTATCTATGCATTTATTAAACTCAAGTTACAGCCCTATAAACTTTAAAATATTGAATTAATTGAATTTTGTAGGGCTGTTTGGCTAATATGTACCTCTATGTTTAAGAATTCTAATGTTTTTACTCTTCCAAAATATCTTGAATGAGTGAATCCATTCAAAATACAGGCACATAACTAAAACGCAATTCATCATGTCTGATTATTTTGAAAATTTAAATACAGTATACAATACTTTTATTTTGAACTTTGCTATATCGATTTATGTTCCAGTATTTTTCTTGAAGAAATTTAACTATGACAGCTGTAAAGTGTGAAAAGGAGTAACTAAGTAGTATCAGAGATGCAGTGAAATGGATAGTTAATATGTGTTGTTTAAATTGTTTTTATGTAACAGATTTGTAGCTTGCAAAATTACATTGTTATTTAAACTTCCCTATTGCTTTATTTTTAGTTCTATGTTTTATTTAATGCTAAAGAGGAAAATCGGAAAGAAAAATCGGAGGCAAGAGGAAAATCGCTTGTGGAAAGTTTTATGGCAAATGTTGTCTGAATAAACTCCATACAGCTCGTGATATTTGATAGACATCTATCCTGTTGACCTACCTTTTTCGGATGTTTCACTTTTCAAAAAAAAGATAAACATTTTTCTTAAAAATTACATCATTTGTCATCTTAATTTATAGTTTTTAAAGTGAACAAAAAACGTTTTTGTAGAACATTAACTTTAATTAAATTGGAACACATTGGGCTTTTAAGATACATTAAATTGAAAAAAAAAAAAAAAGCTAGAATTGCTGATGAAAGCAAGGGAAGAGACTGACAATTTAGTGAATATCTTTAATACCTTAGAAGAAGCTTTCTCTTGAGGCAAAAGTTATATAATAAACGCTGAAAGGATTCTTAATTGGAATGAAGCAGGTCTTGCAACTGAATCTTGAAATTGCAATGCTTTAATTAAAAATCTATGGGCAAGTTTATCTAAATTGTACGAGTCCCTGAACATAATTGTGTACTCTTCCATTTCTGTAAATTAGAAGTGCATAGTATCCTTTACATTTCACAAGAGCCTTCATCTCTATGATGCATGGCCTTGAAATGGATTGTGTAGAATCATGTACAAAATTAGGCAGGATGCAAGACCCATGTTTTTGAACCATGGATGAAAAACTTAATCCTTGAAGTGTGTAAGCGCGTATATCCGTTCTTTAACCTGGTGAACTTTGTAACAGATGTATCAATCAGTCACCCCGCCAAGATATTGTATTTTCATGCTAGTAAGGTATTTTCTCATTTCCCCCTAAAAATAAAGCAGTGAGCCAAAAATATAAATAGGCCCTTTTTCTGTACACCTCACTAATTTTTATTGGTATGTAGTATCAACACGCATATATATATATATATATATATATATAATAGAACTAAATACTCAATGAGGCTAAATAAAAATAATCTGGTAATAAAGCTGCAATCTAATTGGATGGAAAACTTTTCTATTACAATTTATTTTATTTAGTAATCCCATAGTTATGTTGTATTGTTATTTATTATGTGGGATTTAAATTGATTACTTTCATTCTTATGGTGAAATAACCATATGTATTATATTTTTACATGATACTTAAAATACTTCAATGCAGTTTTATTTAAACATTTTCATTTTTTTCTAAATTTAGTTAGTTACAAATTGTGTTATATTGGAATATATTGTTTGTATGATTTCAATTGATTTTGTTCAGTACTTGTTGCGAGATCAGCCACAGCTGAAAGCTTATTTTAGATTGAAGTAAAAGATATAGCCTATATTGCTCATGTAATTTTTTAAATAAAAATTTCACATTTCTATTGTAAAAAAAAAACTAAATTAAGCTACTCTAAATGATACTTTAGAAATCATGCAATTTTTAAACAGACGGTGTTAATTTAGCTAGGCTATAATTTTGACGCTTCTTTCACAAACTCGTACTGTGAAAAAATGTTAAATAAAAATGTGTACATTTTTATTATTAATTATATAATTAACCCCCATTAGAAGAAAAATGTCTATTTCTTGAAAATGGTGAATTGTTCTGTTTTGCCTGAATTTGAATGGATTTTTCTTAATATTTCCTAGTCAAAAATGGCGAAAAAGGTATTTTATTTGTGCAATTGTAACAAGACCTTGTTTTAAAGAATGCTGCTATACTGTATAAAATAAAATGTTTGTACTTGACTTGTGAGAAATGTAAAATTTTCTTTGTATTTTGTATGAAATTAAAGTTATTGACCTTTATCTACTTGCATTATTTGTTAACAAATGGTATCTATGTTCAGAAATTAATATAATTATTTTATAATTTTTATTGTCATTTTTATATTAAATAGAAAAATAATACATTGATAAAATATTACCATTTACACCACTGGCAAAACCCTTTCCCCCTCTTTTTAAAATTCCATTTAATTTATTTTAAAATTCCATGAAGGTTTTGTATTGTTATGTATATATATATATATATATATAATGTTTATAACTGCTGAGCAAAACGTCACTGAAATTGCAAAAGGTCGAATGTCAGAAATTCCATTTATTTCTTTAATTGCTCATATTGCATTTTTTTATTTCCATCGGGTGCCAAAATCTCATGTCATTAGCTGATCCAGTAAAAGTTACAATCCAATCAAAATGGAAACATGTTCAATTTTTTGTTCTAAAAAATGCTGCTATTAGACATACACCCCCCCCCCCACCCCCGAGTCAGTACAAGAAATTACCTGCCAGGATTGGCAATTCCACGACATCAACGTTGTTCTGTATTTGTCAATAAATTTTTTTTTTTTTTTTTCAAATTTTACGAATAATTTATTTTAGATTTTAGTGTATCAAAATTAAATGCAACTTTAGGGAATGATAAATGCAACTTTTCCCATTTTTACTGCAACAAAAAAGTTGCCCTAGTAATGAGATGCCAGGCGTAAAATAAAAGTAATAAGACAAGAGACAAATTTTGTTAGCCTTTGTATCAAATGACAGGTCTTAATTATTCTTTAACTTTTATTATAATTGACATAAATACACATTTACGTGTGATTTAAATTACTATAACCTTTTGTAAAAAATAGTACAAAATTAAATTTTTAACTTGCCAAATAAACTATAGAAATAAAACACCAAATTACTTTTGCTGTAGTAAAATGCTTCATTTTTTGTCCCAATCTCTCACTATTATAAAAGGAAGTGTTTGTGTTTCGCTACACAGTGTCCTGACGAATCTATGGCACTTATAATAATAAGACTTGACACACAGGTAGTAAGAATTTTTTGGAAATTTTGTGCCCAGCCCGAATTTTAAATTTTAATCTTGAACATTTTAAAATGAATTTAATGGAATTTTATTATTATTGTTTTCTTTAGAATGGCAACAGCATAAAGATATGACAGATTCTAAATTTATTTTTTGCTGTTTCCGTTTCATTTTCCTAGGAACGATTTTTCAGCTTACGAAAAAAGAACAAAGTTTTAACGAGTTTTGTAGTTTTTTTCTACCTTCAAGATCGCGCGCGTTAAAGATAGTGTAAAATTTCAACGGATTTGAAATACGGAAAATTTCACATTAGATCGACACCAAAAAATAGTGACTCTAGTACGATGTTAATTAAAAATTACCAAATTACTACCGATACCTAAAAATATGATTTTCTTTAGATAAATTAAAATAACTTTTATAATTTTTTTCAATACGAATTTGACTTTCGCATCACAGATTCCATTTCCTCCGCTCAAACAATTCCTGCGAAGGAAAGCAAAACAAACAAAATTTTTGACTGGCATTGTTTAGTTCTTTTTTGTATATTTGGATCGTTATAGATTGAAAATTTCAACGGATTTGAAATCTGGGGAAAATTTTATACCAGATAGATACCTTATACGTTTGATTTTCTTTTAATAAATAACTTCAATTAAATATTTACATTTTTGCAAGAGATTGTGACGTCACGCCAATTGGATCCCTTCGAACTTGGCGGTATTGACAAGGACGAAACCATCACCACGGGCAACGCCGTGATGGCTGTTATCGAATAGACTACGACGCAAACCAAATGGGAATTCGTAGCACTCATCGGGGGGTTAGCGAGCAGTGGTCACATCTGACCACACGAAAATAACTCAAGGGCGACGCTGTGCTGGCCTCGCAGTGGCTAGTAAGTGTGGAATATCTATATTTGTATATAATTGTAAATATAAGCTGGCAACTTATTGTTAGAAACCTGACATCAAGCTAGATTAGCTATGATTGATGATTTTTGTTAACGTCGTACTAGAGCAACACAACGGGCTATGAGAAAACAGATGTTATGAAGTGATTATACAGATAGTCTAGATATCTAAAAGCAATTACAACTCATTTTTTGCATGGCTCAGTCCTGTGAACCTAAACGGACGTAGTGAATCTGGAGCAGACTGTCATCCGGTAATAGAGCAAAATAGAAGGTTGTCCGCCACGAGGGTTAAGCCTCGTCGGCAACGTGTCCGAGAATTGGCGGCAATTTAAACAGCTATTTGAAATCTATATGACAGCGGCGGGCCACGACAAAAAGGCCTCAAGCATAAAAGTTGCCCTCCGAATAAATGCTGCTGGTGAGGAGGCTATTCAAGCGTACAATACCTTCAACATATCGGACGAGGAAAAGAAAGACTATGATATAGTCCTACAACAGTTCCAGGACCTGTACTAGTTGAAAGATTTATATTCAATTGGCGTCAGCTGAAGGAAGGAGAAAATTTCGACGCCTTCGTCAGTGGGCTAAAAAAGCGGGTCGGATCCTGCGAGTTCGGTGATCAAGCGGAATCTGGTCAGGGACCGAATCGGGTTGGATGTCAACGACCTAAGCCTACAAGAAAGAATGCTCCGCGAGTCGGACCTAATGTATCAAGAGCTGTACGAATGGGACAGACTGCAGAGCTAAGAAAAATGAGTGCTCTAACGGTGCAAGGCCAATCCGTTGATCACATCGGAAGGTGAGTTCAACGAAAACCAGCTGCTTCAACGTTGTGAAAGACTTAAGTGGGTAACCGACCCTTCGTTGAAGGGGAAAATTCAAAAGAACTTTTCCCATGTCGGAAATGCAACCGAAAGCATAGTAAAAGACAGTGTTCACCATATGGTAAACAGTGTTATATGTGCAATAAGTTTTATCACTTTGCTTCCATGTGTAATAATAAGCAAGTTCGTGAGGTGGCAATGGAGCAGAGCAGCAAGGTATTAAGAGAAAGTGATCTGGTATGTCCTGACATGGAAAGCGAATTTTTCGAAAAATGTAAATGTTTAGAGAGTTAATTATGCTGCTGTAACCAAAGAATGGACAAAAACTGTGTTACACTGGTTTCCAAAAATTAAGGAAAAATCACACAAATAGCGATTACTCAAAAAGTTACATCTTGAATTTAATGAAACTGAGCCACAGTATACAACACATGGTAAGGTATAAAATAACATGAAAAATAAAATACCGGACAATTATGGTGTTTTAGAAATTAGCACATGTATAAAATGAACAAAGTGAATGTGTCAGTTTGATATAGGAAAAGTACCTTTAATATGTAGTATGATCACCCATGGAAGC
Organism: Metellina segmentata; assembly: GCA_947359465.1. NCBI lineage: Eukaryota > Metazoa > Arthropoda > Arachnida > Araneae > Tetragnathidae > Metellina > Metellina segmentata. The sequence goes on along the minus strand of OX375884.1, from coordinate 61,497,572 downwards.
AATACAGCACATACAGCGATGTGTGATACTGTCAATTATGCGATCAATGAGTTCGCTGGGAAGTGCGAGCCATTGCTCTTGAAAAGCAGTTAGTGACATTGCACATTTTATTTTTATATATAACTGACCTATGTCAGTGTACGTCTACCTCGTGGACACAACCCCTGCAATCTCGGTCTGCAATGGACACATAACCCCCACAAAAAGCCGTTAACAAGTCGCTGAACCCAGGGTACGGGTGCGAGTGGAATCTCCCTGGCCGAAGAACTGTTAAAAACAAACACATTAAAATGCCAGAGTGGTCGCCTTGGGAGGATATGTGACATTGCACATTTTATTTTTATATATAACTGACCTATGTCAGTGTACGTCTACCTCGTGGACACAACCCCTGCAATCTCGGTCTGCAATGGACACATAACCCCCACAAAAAGCCGTTAACAAGTCGCTGAACCCAGGGTACGGGTGCGAGAGGAATCTCCCTGGCCGAAGAACTGTTAAAAACAAACACATTAAAATGCCAGAGTGGTCGCCTTGGGAGGATATGTGACATTGCACATTTTATTTTTATATATAACTGACCTATGTCAGTGTACGTCTACCTCGTGGACACAACCCCTGCAATCTCGGTCTGCAATGGACACATAACCCCCACAAAAAGCCGTTAACAAGTCGCTGAACCCAGGGTACGGGTGCGAGAGGAATCTCCCTGGCCGAAGAACTGTTAAAAACAAACACATTAAAATGCCAGAGTGGTCGCCTTGGGAGGATATGTGACATCGCACATTTTATTTTTATATATAACTGACCTATGTCAGTGTACGTCTACCTCGTGGACACAACCCCTGCAATCTCGGTCTGCAATGGACGCATAACCCCCGCAAAAAGCCGTTAACAAGTCGCTGAACCCAGGGTACGGGTGCGAGAGGAAGCTCCCTGGCCGAAGAACTGTGAAAAACAAACACATTAAGATGCCAGAGGGATCGTCTTCTTGGGTTGGGAGAAGGAAAAACTGCAACTAAATAAGACAGAATGCAACAACAAACGTTTCTGAGCACATTAAGCAGGCAGGCTTTCTCTCAACTCATCTCTTCAAAAGAAAACTTATAAAAGCCTTGAACGTCCAGATTCAAAACACACAGAGAGAAGTCGGTTAGACTCGAAGCAGACTAAACACTTGATTTTTCGTGCGGTGCGCACTACGGTAGACGGGGTAATGCGGGACTCCGATCCCCATCCCCGGGAAAAGATGCATCGTCTTTCCCCCCATTTTGACGTGAGGTAGATATGTTCACCTCCCTGTGGGCGATCAAATGTCCACATCCCCGATTAGATTTGAGGCAGATAGATTCGCCTTTCACTACATTCGCGTAGTTTCCCCTCCTTTTTTTGGTGTCTTGTGATATCATCAGCGCTTCCCCATTGCACCACCGGATATACTCGTTCTCATTTTGAATAAAAGATTTTGAATATGGAAAGTGCTTTTGGTCTTCCTTAGAGGCATGTGGTTTTAATTATTACTTCCTAGGTGATCTCATGGAGCAAACGAAGAAAAAGACTCTTGGTTATTGTCAATTCTTTGTATACCACTGTCGATCATTCCTTTTAGGCCAAACGCGATTAACGCAAAGATTCATTCCAAATTTAATCTCTGACGGTATTACTTTAATTTAACTCCACGTCTGTACCCAGTCATACAACACAGTTGTAAGCTTGACAAGGGTCTGAGGAGGAAGATTGAGAGCAGCAATGCGTCTTCCTAAAGCATCCCAAGCATTCTCGATGGGATTCAAATCCAGTGATTGAGTTGGCAATTCCATGCACTGAAATGTATGGTGCTGAAGAAAATCTTCCACGATGCTAGACCTGTGCGGTCTAGCTTGTCGTCCTGTAACAAGAAATCTTTTTCTATTGCACCGACATAAGGGCGCACATAAGCATCAAGGATGTCATCAATAAAGACGTGATCATTCACGGTTCCACGTGGAAAGACATGGGGGTCTGTGCGTCCACCCAAAGAGATACCACCCGAAACACAGGCACTGCCTCCTGTATATGAATCTCTTTCACGAATGGATGATAACGTGTTCCGTGTTCTCTCCAAATCAAACAACACCTCTATCGCTTTGAAGGCTAAACCTGGACTCATCCCTGAAGAGAACACGCCTCCATTGATCAGCCGTTGAGTGGACATGTTGGCACGGTAGACATTGGCACTAACCTTCCGGTGGCTCCAGCAAGAGAGGCTCTAAGATGAGATGGGGTTGCGGTTCTATTCCTTCGTGCACATAACCGCAAATATCGGTCAAATATTGTCATAGCTCTTGGCCGTCGTTGACTGAACCTTCTGGATTCCGGACCAGTCGTTTGAATTTGTTACCAAAGTCTATGAACCACAGACGGACTCACATTTAGCCATCTAGTCACCTCTGTCTGACTTTGACCTGCCTCCAGTCTCCTAATGGTTTTAATCGCAGTTTTGTAGGCAAATGTTACCTCGAGGTCATTGTAACGAAAAGGCTAGCCCAGATTTCTTATTTCACTATCACAGCGTTATCTGCAACCTTACTCTCTAGCGTGCATTTTTTTGCTCCTCTCAGATGTCGCAATCTGTTTGCAGCGTCACTAATTTGCATTTTGCAGTTTCATTCAACATCTTTTATTTAACAACATATGCAAATTTCATACAGATTTTTTTTATTTTCCAACAAGTTATCGCTCTTTTTGGGATTTTTCCTTAATTTTTGGAAACCAGTGTAGTTGAGTCAAAATCAGTGACTTTCAAGCTGGACTCTGGTGCAGAGGTTGACATTCTTCCTTTAAGTGTATTCAAGTTTCTTAAAGTGGACACTCCAATTCAGAAATGTAATGTTATACTAGAAGCTTTTGGAGGATCTAGATATAAGATAATGGGCTATGTTGTAATGAATTGTGAAGTAGATAGTTTAAGAGGTGATATGTAGTATCCGATACGTTACAACTTAAGGCGATTTATCACCAAATGTGATAACCTTCCAGTTTTCGGAGTTTTCGCGCTTTTCATTTAGTTTTAAGGCAACCCTATTCAGAAAAAAAAAATCTGCAATGCTTCGTTCGTTGGATTTACGTTTATCCTGGTATTTGTACGTTGATTCTTTCAAGTTGCACTTTAATTTTGCTTTAACAGGATTTACCCCTTGCGAAATTTGCATTTTCAATAGTAAATTATCAGATACATAAATGGTAATAATAAATTTTACTTGCAAATCTTCTAATTTTTGTATGGTATTTGCTCTAAACTTGTCCATTATTTTGCGTTGTTTTATCCATTAGGTCCAGGTTTAACTCCTTGATTTTTAAAAATTGTCGGAAAGATGTAAAATAGTGAGGGGAAAAAATGCCGGTTAGAAAAACGTCCGGATTTTGGACGTCCAGTTTTGGAACTTTGTACAGTATAACTAATCGTTTTTATTCTTATTTTTTTGCTAAACTGTCTGATGAGAGTATACATTTAGAAACTGTAAAGATATATTTCAGTAATTTATATTAAAAACACTGGATGGACTTTGTCTAGGAAATTCTCAATATGTACAACACGGAGGAATTGAAATGAGGGTGACACTGGAACTTGTCCGGGTGGGCACAGGTACAGTGGTTTTTACGCATGGAAGCCAATGGTGATTGTGTTTGGCTGGCGTTATATGCTGTGACTTATCAAAATAATTCCTGTCGGTACAGTGGTTTATACGCATGGAAGCCAACGGTGAAAGGTTCTCTTCGGCCCTGGGGGGAGCCGGCAGGCGGGGGCCTAGCGTTATACGCTGTGACTTATCTAAAAAAAAATAATTCCTACCGGTACAGTGGTTTATACGCATAGAAGCCAACGGTAATTGTGTTATACGCTCTGTGACGTATCTATAAAAATAAATCCTTCTGGTACCATGGATACAAAAAAAAATTCCTCATTTACAATTCCGTATCTTTATTTCTGACCAGGAATATACCCATCGAGTTGCCCACATAATGCTAAGTAAATTGCTAGAATAATTCTAAAATGAAATTCCATCTCACTTACAGATAGGAGAACAAACCTCCATTGATTTTTCTCGCATTGAAAAATATCTGGTGGATTATTAGGATTCTAGAAAAAGACTGACTTATCTACAAAAAAATTCCTCATTTTCAATTCCATATACAATACAAAGTCCCAAATCCGGACGTCCGAAATCCGGAACTGTCAAAACTCCGGACGTTTTGCTAACCGGCGTTTTTTGTTTTGTTTCTTTCCCCACTTTTTTACATCTTCCCGCAGTTAAAAAAATTAGTTAAACCTGGACTTAATTGAGGAAAAACAACGCAAAATAATAACAGACATGTTCAGAGTAAATACCACAAAGAAAAAATTATAAGATTTGCAAGTAAAATTTTTGCATTGTATTAAAAAGGTTTTTCTTTTTTTTAAAATTATTCATATTTAATGTAATGTATGCAAAGGTTCAGTGGGATTTTGCCATATGGCTGCCATATTGGAATAGCTTAGATTGGTCGCCATCTTGATGTGGCGTCTAACGTATCGGACTCTACCACTCCACCGATGGATTAGCAACATAGTAATATAGAGGCTGTTCACACATTTTTTAGACAATGTATATTGTATTCACAAAACTAAATTACATAAAATTCTTGCGTTTTTAATGTTCTATTTGATAGCCCTTATTATGAATTATCTTTCGACACCGTAATTTCCAGGATAATAATGCCTTTTGAAGTGTCAGAAGAGGTATTCTATCCCATTCCTCCTGAACAGCTTTCCAGAGTCCTGTAAGGATTGTGGGACGACGTTTGGATAATGCAGATTTTAAAAGTCCGAAAGCTCAAAAATCCATAGGTGCTACATCGGGAGATTTAGTAGGGCTATCAATGAAGGGTATGGCCTTGATAACGGTTTTTTGATTCACTCTGCGAAAGAAATGTGGTTTGCGAAGCAAACCAAATGGGATTGCTTAGCGATCTCCGAGGGTTTGCGAGCGTAAACGAGCATGGGGCGGAGCCCCCTAGTTATGAAAAAGAAGCAGAACTTTAATCTCTACTATTATAAAAGGAAGTGTTTATGTGTGTGTGGATTTTTGTGACGAATCTATGGTAATGGTAATTTTTGTTAACGTCGTACTAGAGCAACACAACGGGCTATTGACGAAAGACGAATCTATGGCCCTTACAGTAATGAGATTTGGTACACAGGTAGTTCGAATGTTTCGCAATATTTGTGCAAAGCCCGAATTTAAAAATTTAATCTAAAACATTTTTAAATGAATTTAATTTAATTTAATTATTATTGTTTTCTTTAGAATGGCAACAGCACAAAAGATCGTTGAATCTAAATTTATTTTTTCTCCTTCCGCTTGATTCTCCGAGGAACGATTTGTCAGCAGACTATAAAAACAATTGTAATTCGCAGGGAATTCATTCAAATAGGGCACCACGTTCAACGCCATGGTGGCTGTTATCCAAAAGGCTACGTACTTCCATTTGGTTTGCAAAGGGAGTTAGCGAGCAGTAGTCACACCTGACCCCACTAAAATGACTGTCGCGGCCAACACCGGGCTGGCCATGCAGTGGCTAGTAAAGTATAAAAAGAATATTTCACATTACTTAGTTTATTCTCTTATATATTAGAGTTAATTTGGTAGGCATACGTTTATCACCCTCCGAATAATTTCAATCCTTGACGAATTGGAAATCTATTGGAAGACAGAAGATTCACACTAAATCAAGTTATGGTACAACAGCCTTTATTTCTTACTGGTGAGTTACAGGATTTTCTAATTTTCTGACAAATTTTCGGTTACATGGAGAGAACAATGAAACTGAATGTGTGAAGTTTTTGTCTGTTGATAAGAATTCTCATCACAAATTCACGGAATAATGGTTTCTCGTGAAAAAGTTTTTTCCCCATAGGTGCCATAAAAGTGGTTTATATTCCTTCGAGAGTAAGTATTTATTTGCCTACTTTCTATCTTATTACAATACAATTCAACCCTTCATTTTCTCGTAGTTCTGTTTAATAAACGTAGATGGCAGCACAGTCCCTTGTTTCCAGTCTTGAAACTTGTTCTTGGAAACCACACAGATTCTCCAACTTACCGTAACTCCGTCATGGGATACCGACCCTTAGATTGGGTTTACGGTAAACAACATTTTCCATTTCGTGAAGGTGACTAAACGAGAAAAGGAAAAAGAAAACTAATTTGGTGTGATGCAAAGTAGAAATTTTAAGTTAAGAAAGCAGGTGCTGCTCTAGTAAAATTTTGCTAAGAGGTTATACAGAGGCTGTTCACACATTTTTTTAGACAATGTATATTGTATTCACAAAACTAAATTATATAAAATTCTTGTGTTTTAAATCTTCTATTTGATAGTCCTTATTCTGAACTATCTATCGACACCGTAATTAACAGGATAATAATGGCTTTTGAAGTGTCAGAAGAGGTATTCTATCCCATTCCTTTTGAACAGCTTTCCTGAGTCCTATAACTGTTGTGGGACGACGTTTGGATAATGCAGATTTTAAAAGTCCGAAAGCACAAAAATCCGTAGGTGATACATCGGGAGATTTAGTAGGGATATCAGTGTAGGGAATGGCCTTGATACCGGTTTTTGTTCCATTTCTTTTAGGAAATTTACAGTGGATTTTGATGTGTAACTGCTAGCTTTGTCTTGATGGAGTTCCACAGATTGATGGCACTGTGGGTAAAGCGATGGTATTTCATTCAGAAAAATTGGCGATAAAATATGTTCCTGATAGTATTTGGAGTTAATCTTGACATTTTTTTCCACTCTCTCTATATTTTTAACTTGCCACTATATGAAAAACCAGCAACAATCCTTAATCCCGTAGAAAAACTTTCTTTCGATTCTGTGAACCATGTACTTGAATTTTTTTCTCGCCTTTTATGATAATAAATGGCCCTTTCTTTTGCTGAAATCATTTAAATACACCCATGATTCATCTTTTGGGACAATTTTTTTAATTTTTCTTTGAATAAGTATTTATCATATAGAATTCGGCAGCGTGTCCTGCGTTCAGCGATATGCTTTGGAGAAAGACGATGCACATTAGGTTTTTCGCTTTCTTAAGATTTAAATCAACGTTTATCATTTTGTTTACAGTGGACACCGAGCATCTTAATGATTTTGCAACTGTCCTTTGGCTAGGGGGATTTTCTTTTAACATTAAACAAAGTACCATTGCAATAGTCGAAGATGTTCGTTTCTTCCTTGGATACTTGTTTGGAATTTTTGTCCCACTTGAGGCTCCAATTTAGCGTTTTTTTCCTTTCTTGTTGACGATATTACCTATCGACGTTTTAGATATCACAAAACCATGACTCTCACATCGTTTTTGGGTAACGGAATATGAATATTTCTCTTCGGAAAGAGCATAAATATAGCCTTCGAACCACTGCTTCGTTAAAAACGCCATTTTGAATAAAAACCAACCTCTCAAGCCGCAGACGATAATTTTGACTTTTAAAAACACAGTGCAACTGCAATTATTTCTTTTGCAGCAAACGATTTTTTATTACCGCTAACCAAAATCGTCTAAAAAATGTGCGAACAGCCTCTGTAATTGAAAAGGCAAATAACACTATAAGAGTTTGTTTGGATCCTCAAGACTTGAACAAAGCAGTTAAGGTATCCGGACACGTTAAAAATGTCATTTTTGACCAAATATTAAAAAAGCAGTTTTTGATAGAGTATTTATTTGACTTTCCAAAGTATATTTGATTTTCTCTCTAAGTTAATTAGTTGAAGAGATATTACGATTTTAATAAAGGCGGGAAAACAGGAACTAGGTTAGGACACCATCGGAAATTGCCATTAAAAGACCAAAAACCTTCAAAATTTAAATTTAAAACTTACTTTTTTTGGCAAATATGATTTTAGAAAGGTTTCTCAAATGTTTAAAGGGTTTCTCTTTTGGAAATAGTGCGAACATTTTTGAAGAGAAGTGAAGAACAAAATTATTTACACAAACAATAAAAGCAAGAGAGAGCAAACGATACACTTCAAACTGCTTTTACTCTAAATTAATATTTTTGCATTATTTCTTCACTTGAAATGTTGTAACACAAAAAGTTATAAATGGATTCTCGTAAAACTAACTTTGAGAACTTGTTCTCTATAATGTTGTCTGGTGAATGAATTATAATAATTATGATGAGTTGAAGAGTTTTCAAATTAGGGCCATTTATTTAAGAAATCGGTATGTAAAACTATCAAAAATCTTGCATTCATTTTTCGATCGCTTGTCGAATTTTTGTTTTTTAAATATCCTTTTGATTGTAGTTCATTCACTAGACAAATGCATGTAGTTTATTTTGGAAGCATCATTTTTCAAATTGGTTGAATAGATTTTCACATTTGAAGTTTTTGACAAATTTCCTTAAATTTTTAACCATATTTATCAGTTTTACAAAATTATTAAAATATAATTTAAATATTTATAGCCCAATGCTATTTTTTAATAACACTAAACATAAAAATATCATTAAAATGTTTCACTACCATATTTACAAAAAAGGGCCTCCAACGTGTCCGGATACGAGAGAGCATGTGCTGATACCCACTATTGAAGAGTTACTACCAAAATTAAGCAATAAGTCTGTATTTACTGTATTGGATTTAAAAGATGTTTTTTTTTTTTCAAATATTTTTTGGATTCAAAAAGTAGTGAACTCTGCACTTGCAGCTCACCATTTGAGTGTTACAAATTCCTAAGACTTCTTATTGGAATTTCATGTGCCCCTGAAATATTTCAGAAAAGAAACCAGGATAATTTTCATGATATACTACTATGATGACTTATTAATAGCAGCTAATTCAAGAATAGAGCACGATGAGATAGTGGCTAGTGTAATGCAAAGAGCCAAGCCCCTAAATATAAAATTCAATAAGAATAAAATACAATATAGAGTCTAGGAAGTAAAATATTTGGGTCAAATATTTAATGTTGAGGGCATGCGACCTGATCCTGAAAGGGTAAAAGCTATAGTTGAATTGAAGGAACCTAAAAGTAGAATTTAACTCCAGACAGCGTTGTGTTGGGGGAATGCTCAATTACTTAGAGAGGTTTGTACCGCATTTTTCAACCAAAACTGACCCACTAAGGGATCTAGTTGCAGGTGTCAGAAAGAAAGAAACAGGAATTCAGGGAGGCTACTTCAAAAGATTTAGGACTGCAGACTGTAAATCAGTTTTGGCAAACGGGCTGGCCAAATAGCAGTGATAAGGTTCCCAAAGAAGCCAGAGAATACCACAAATTTAAATACGAGTTGAATGTAGAGGACGGTTTAGTTTTTCTTAATGACAGGGTGGTTGTATCTGTGTCATTGAGAGGGAGCATGTTGGCGCTATTACACGAAGCTCATTGTGGGATAGGAAAAAGTAAAGCGAGGACGAGACAAGTAAAGTTTTGCCTTAATATCAAAGATGATTGTTTGCGCCCATTCGCACTTTCGAATCTGGCAATGCAGAAGAAGTGAAAGAGCTGAACTGAAGTAAATCTTCAGTGCTGTGTAACTATAAAATGTTCGCCGTTTTTGTTAGTTTCTCTTGCTCCACTGCAATGCCTTTCTACATGTCCGTTTTTGTAAATAAATGTTTTTAAATTATACAGTCCACTTTTATTTCTACTGACCACCATCGACGCAACAAGTGGTCCGCCCATGAGCCGTAGGATAGATTATTCATTCTAAAATAAATCTATTCGCCAATATGGAGCTCACAACGCTTAACAGAAAGCGCGGCGTGTTGAAAGGCAAGGTCAACAAATTTGGCAATTTCGTTCAGATCTTCCAGGTGTCTCAAGAAGAGCCAAGACTACGTGATTCTCACCAGCAAACTTGAAGCAATATCTTCAGCAAAAAAATCCATTGATGAATTAATCAACGGATACTGCGAACTTGACGACTCAATAGATCTTAAAACCAACTTGGAACAAACCGAACTCATTGCCGAAGAACTTGAAGAAATTGAGGTAAGAATTCAAATTTTCTTATCCGATCTCTGCCATAAAGAAAAATCAAGTGAAGATAATACGGGACGAATTAAAATCCCCGATCTACCTTTGCCAACATTTTCTGGCAGATACGAAGATTTTCAAAACTTCAAGGATCAATTCACCACTATTATTGGCGCGAATAAATCTTTGAATGACACACAAAAATTGTGTTATCTAAGATCGGCATTAAAGTCCGAAGCCAAATTAATTGAAAGTCCTCTAGATACATACGATTTGCTTTTCAAGGCTCTTGATAATCGCTATGAAAATAAACGTGCCATTGTTGATGCACACATTACAAGCCTAATTAATTTAGAAAAAATTAACGAGAATTCTCCCCATTTAAGATATCTTGTAGATAATGTTAAACGTCATATTCGAGCCCTTCATATTCTTAATTTTGAAAGAAATAATTTATCTGATGCGTTCATATTAAACGTATTAAGCCAAAAATTAGATCGTGAATCTAAAAAGTTATTTGAAATGTCTTGATCAGTTCCTGGACTTTCTCGAAGAACGAGCTAGAATTTTAGAGGCACTGAAATATTCTGCGATCGGGAAGCCGGTATTTCCCGCCAAACAAAAACAAAACTTCGATTGCAGATCAAAGTCGTTTGCTACAAAAAGCAAAGATAAAAACGCCTGGTGTGACTGTACTCATATCCATAAGCTGTACCGTTGCCCTACATTCAAGGCCAAACAACTATCGGAACGCATAAATTTCGTTAATTCAAACAAGATCTGTTCCCGCTGCCTGAGCCATACAACTGAATACTTATGTCAATCTAAATTCCAATGTGCAAAATGATATACCAAAAATAGAGACTCCTCGCATTCTTCACTGTTGTGTGGGTTTGAAAATGAAAATAAAAAAACACCAAGTGAAAATTGTGAAAAGGCCGAAGTCACTAATTCTCTTCTTTCTTCCGGAACTAAAAATCGTGGTTTGATTAATTCGTGTGTAATATGTATCACTGATCAAAAAGGAAAAAAGTATAATATTCGCTGTATTTTAGATTCAGCGTCAGAACAATCTTTTCCGACAAAGAAAGCAGCAAATGATATAGGATTAAAAAGTAAAAGAATAAACATTCAAATTTCCGGTTTGAATAATTCTTGTTCTAATGTTTCGGATTTTGCCCATGCACAAATATCTAATTTCGAAGGTCGTTTTGAACGGAATGTTGACTTCTTAATTACATCAGAAATCATAAAATCTCATCCGTCAAAAGAGATTAATGTCTCTCAAATAGAGATCCCTTCAAACATAAAACTGGCTGATCCTAATTGGTATAGCTCTTCTAAAATTGATTGTTTGTTGGGATGTGAGTTTTTCTTTGATATTTTGATGCCTAATCAAATTAAAATTGAAGGTACTAACTTGATTTCGCAAGAAACAGTTTTCGGGTACATTGTAAGTGGTTCACTTCCGAATCCTTCCCCCGAATTAATTTTTGGTAGTCACTGTTTCCTAACGAAGAATTTACGATCCCTGGACGAAACTTTAAAAGCCTTTTGGGAAATAGAACATGTTTCGGATCCCGTGAAGCCTGTTAGCGACGAACTTAAATATTGCGAAGATCATTTCGTCAAAACTCACTATAGAAAGCCCGATGGCCGCTATGAGGTATCTTTGCCGTTTAAAATGGAAATCGACACTCTAAATTTAGGCGATTCCAATCAAGTTGCAGCACAGAGACTAAACCAATTATGGCAACGTCTGGAACGTGATCCCAGTTTTAAGGTCTTGTACACAGAGTTCCTTGAAGAATACGAGTCTTTGGGTCACATGGAAGAAGTTACGAATTCTCAGGAATTTTCTGACCCAGGATATTTTATTACTCACCATGGAGTGCTACGCCCCGAAAGCGTCTCCACTAAACTTCGTGTCGTCTTTAATGCTAGTCAAAAAAGCAATTTAAACATTTCTCTAAACAATGTGCTTTATAAAGGTGGTGTAATTCAGGATGATCTGTTTTCTATTATGCTTCGCTTTCGCAAGCACGAATTCGCTTTTACTTGCGACATCAGTGAAATGTTTCGACGTATTGAGATCGATCCTACACACACCCGCTTTAAAAAAATACTTTGGAAACGAGGTATCAATGAACCTGTTTCAGTCTTTAAGCTAAAAACGGTCACTTACGGTACCGCACCAGCAAGCTTCCTTGCAACTAGAATGCTAAAGCAACTAGCAATTGATGAACACGAAAATTTTCCTCTTGCTTCGGAGGTACTTTTGCACGATTTCTATATGGATGACTGCTTGAGTGGTTCTTCCGATGCAAAAGAATTTAAAAAGATTCAGGATGAACTTACTCAACTGCTTCAGCGTGGAGGTATGACGCTTCACAAGTGGTGCACTTCAAACATAAAATCTAATTCGTCTGCTTTTCTTTTTGATAAAGGCTCTGAGGTTACTGTAAAAACCCTTGGAGTATTGTGGAACAGCACAATTGATGCCTTTTGTTTCAAAGTAACAGTTTCTGAAATTTCCAGACCTACAAAACGTGACGTGCTTTCACAAATAGCTCGCCTGTTCGACCCTCTCGGCATTTTAGGCCCACTCATCAGCAAGGTAAAGTTTTTCATGCAAGGACTTTGGCTCTTAAAGCTGGATTGGAGGGATCCTCTTCCTACGCCTGCTTCTGAAGAATGGCAATCATTCATCCAGTCCCTTCCACTCATCGAATCCATTCAGATCCCAAGATTCGTGCTGTCTTCCTGCTGTAAAGGGATTATCTTAAACGGATTTTGTGACGCATCTCAAAAGGGTTTTGGTGCTGTTATATATCTCCAAGCCTACTCTGAAGCTGGTGACAGTAGCAGCAGACTTCTTTGCAGCAAGTCAAGAGTTGCACCCATCAAGACCTTGACTATACCTAGATTAGAGTTGTCCGCCTGCTTACTCCTGGCACAGTTAGTTCAAAAGGTCACCAGTGCTCTTAAAATTCAAACCGACCGAATTAACCTTTGGTCGGACTCCACCATTGCTCTCAGCTGGGTTCGAACTCCACCTCACTTGCTAAAGACCTTTGTCTCAAACAGAGTGATCCAGATTCAGGAACTTTCCTCTAACTGTACATGGAAACACATTCCCTCGAATCTTAATCCTGCTGACGTTCTTTCTCGAGGATTAGATGCAGTTTCTTTAATTAATTGTGAACTGTGGTTCAAAGGTCCTGATCTTTCAAATGTGCATGAAAATTCTCCAATCAACTTTGTTGAAACCCCTAGTGAGACATTTAATTGTGAATTTAAAAATAACTCTTCTTGTTTAATTTCTAATAGTGAATGAGGTTTCTTTGACAATATTGTAAATATGTCAAACAGTTTTGTAAAGGTAATTCGTATTTTAGCAGTTATTTTCAGGTTTTTGGAAAATTGTAGAAGTGTGACTAAACTAAAAGGTTCTTTGTCCACTGATGAGTTTAAAAAAGCTAAGTATGTTCTAATCAAGCACTTTCAAGGTAAGAATTTTCCTTGTGAAATTAATGCTTTGAAAAAATCATTACCTATTCCACCTAAAAGTTCACTACGTTTCCTGAACCCAATTTTGGATAAAAACGGCCTATTAAGAGTAGGTGGAAGGTTATTTAATTCCTGTATTTCTTATGATAAAAAACATCCTTTTATTCTACCTAAGAATGAAACACTTACAAAAATTATATTCTTACATTTTCACTTGTCCAATTTACATGTTGGTCCCCAAGGTTTATTAAATATAGTAAGACAAAATTATTGGCCATTAAGTGGTCGCAGCATATCGCGAAAAATTGTGCATGACTGTGTTAGGTGTTTCAGGGCGAAACCTGTTACTGTTGATCAACTTATGGGCCAGTTGCCAGTTGAAAGAGTTAACCCTAGTCCTCCGTTCACAAAAGTCGGTTTAGATTTTTGTGGCCCCTTTCAAATTAAGTTTAAAGGACAGAGAAAGGGTATTTACCAAAAGATGTATGTCGCTATTTTCATTTGTATGGTGACCAAAGCAATTCACTTCGAAATTGTTAGTGATTTAACTGCAGAAGCACTTATAGCTACATTAAAGAGGTTTTCTCTCGCCGTGGAAAAAGTGCCATGATTTTCAGTGATAATGGAACAAATTTTAGAGGAGGTTTTTCTGAGATAAAGCGTTTACTAAAATTACTAAATAGCGGTAGTTCAGATTTCACAAATTTTTTGACTAATGAGGGAATTAATTGGAAGTTTATTCCACCCTGTTCACCTTCATTTGGTGGCCTGTGGGAAAGGGGTGTTCAGAGTTTTAAATACCATTTAAAACGCACAGTTGGCGCTTCCAAATTAACTTTAGAAGAATTTTTAACCGTCACGATACAGATTGAAGGCATTTTGAATTCTCGGCCGCTGTTTCCTATCTCATCGGACCCTGAGAATTATGAAGTGCTTACGCCAGCACATTTTTTGATCGGAAGACCACTGAACGCTCTTCCCGAACCAATGCTTCTAGATGTTAAAGAAAATTTACTTAACAAATGGCAAAAACTCCAAAAGTTTGTTCAAAGTGTATGGAAAAATTGGTCTAACAATTACCTCAGCCATTTGCAACAGAGATCAAAATGGTTTTTTAGTAAAAATAACATTGTTGTAGGAATGATGGTGTTATTAAAGGACTCTAATGCACCTCCTTTAAAATGGTCAATTGGACGTATTGTTGAAGTTATCCCTGGTAAGGATGACCGAGTTAGGGTAGTTAGAGTTCGCACTGTTCATGGCATATTTAAAAGATCAATTTCAAGTGTTTGCTTATTACCAATACCAGACAATGTAAAATTTAGTCTTACTCAAGAAGATACTGTTTGAAATGCATATTAATAATTGTGTTTTATACTTGTTTATTTAAAGTAATAGATGATTCTCGTAATGTTTGCTTAGGTTAAATTTTGAGTATATCCTGTCAATTTCTACTGCTATGTTAGATTGTTTTATTTGTTTATTCTCATTGTCATTTTTGTGCCTTAATGCGTAAACTAAGTCAAAATTTGTACTGTATATATTTGTAGGATAGTATTTAGTTTTGAAATATGAATATTTCAATGCCGCCCGGGATGTTTGCGCCCATTCGCACTTTCGAATCTGGCAATGCAGAAGTGAAAGAGCTGAACTGAAGTAAATCTTCAGTGCTGTGTAACTATAAAATGTTCGCCGTTTTTGTTAGTTTCTCTTGCTCCACTGCAATGCCTTTCTACATGTCCGTTTTTGTAAATAAATGTTTTTAAATTATACAGTCCACTTTTATTTCTACTGACCACCATCGACGCAACAATGATATAGAGAAAATGGTTTCAACTTGTTTATCTTGTGAGTGATATAAACCTCAAACAATAAAAGAACCACTTATTAGTCATGCTGTGCCACATTTGCCCTATGAGAAAATAGGTGCTGATATTTGTGACTTTGGTGGCAAAAGTTATTTGGTGGTGGGGTGCTACTTATTAAAATGGCTGGATGTAGTACATATCAATATAACAAAAGTTCAGGAGAAATAATAGATAAATTAAAACAGATATTTGCAACTCATGGGATCCCTAAAGTAATGATTAGTGATAATATGCCTTTCAATAGTAGGGATATGAAAATGTTTTCTGATAAGTGGGTTTTTGGGATAATAACAAGTAGTCCTCGGCATCCCGAGTCGAATGGTTTAGGGTTTAGCAGAAAAGATGGTAGGTATTGCTAAGGGTTTGTTAAGAAAAGCAGGTCCTGTAAGGTTTTACGAGGCATTACTGGAATATAGATGCACACCTATATCGGGCATGAAGGTATCTCCTAGTCAGATGCTATTGAGTAGAAATCTCCGTATAAAATTTTACCCATACCTAAAAACACAGATAACACCAACAGTACAAAAGAACTTCAGGGAAGAGTTAGTCAGAAGGCAAACAAGAGCCAAATTGTATTACGACAGACACGCCCATGTCAGGTCTGAATTTGTCTTTGGGGAGAAGATAATGTTGAGAGTAGGTGAGCAGTGGAAACCTGCTGTAGTCATTAAAAAGCATTTAACCCGAGATCATATTTTGTAAAGAAACGGAATGGCTTAATTGTTTGGAGTAATAAGTGTCATATTCACAAGGCAAATATTGAAATAAATTATGATTTATATCCTGACTACAATGACCTTTGTGATAGCAATGTTCAAAACAATATGTGTCATTGTAATCAAAATCCTGGGATTTTTCTGATGACACTACAAATTATGATGTTCCAAACATTATACAAACTTATTCAAACACAGTGTATACAACTCGGAGAGGAAGAAATGTAAACAGACCCTCGAGATTTGCTGATGATATGTTGTAATGTATGATAATGGCTATTGTGTATTCTTATATTTATACAATATTCAAAAAGAAAAGCTATTGTAGTTTATAAGGTGTAAAACATCCATCCTAAGAGGGGAAGATGTGATATATTTGTATATAACATAGTACTGATTATGAAAAGTTTGCAGCTTCTTTGTTTAAATTAATTTCAGACCTGTTCACATCTTTAGATTTAAATTTTCTATCACTGACTGTTTTGTTTTGTTACCATTAACGAACCCAAACACAATCAGTTTAAAAATTATTTTTAGAAATAATTTTTGGGATGTAATGGGAATTATAAACTGAATTTTCGAACACCGTTCTGAATAAAATCCATAGGTAATAATTGGTAATTTTTTAGTTAACGTCGTACTAGAGCAACACAACGGGCTATTGACGACGGTCCGGGATCAGTCCCTTAAGGGAAAGATCCGAGGACAACACCTCGTAATTTTGAACCACGGTCAGATGACGAAGCAACACCTGAGCTGGCACCCCACTCTCCAAACTTCCACGCCAACCCAACGTGAGGACTTTCGGCCACGACAGATTTAAGGTGCACCAGCCGCCTCTACACCATACGTTTACAAATATCCATGCCCGGGCCCGGATTCGAACCAGGAACCTTCCGATCTAGAGGCTAACACCTTAACCACTATACCGGTTGGTCGGCTAAAATCCATAGGAAATAGTCGAAACATATCCTTCGGGTTTGATTCCGGACCATCGCCAATAGCACGCTGTGTTGCTCCAGTGCGACGTTAGTTAAACTACCTACCAGATTAATATACCTATCTATTAAAATACCTACCTGTTTTGAGCCGACCAACCGGTATAGTCGTTAAGGTGTTAGCCTCTAGATCGGAAGGTTCCAGGTTCGAATCCGGGTCCGGGCATGGATGTTTGTAAACGTATGGTGTAGAGGCGGCTGGTGCACCTTAAATCTGTCGTGGCCGAAAGCCCTCACGTTGGGTTGGCGTGGAAGTTTGGAGAGTGGGGTGCCAGCTCAGGTGTTGCTTCGTCATCTGACCGTGGTTCAAAATTACGAGGTGTTGTCCTCGAATCTTTCCCTTAAGGGACTGATTCCGGACCGTCGTCAATAGCCCGTTGTGTTGCTCTAGTACGACGTTAACTAAAATTACCATTACCTACCTGTTTTGACGTTAATTAAAATACCTTTAAGGTTTTGGTGTCCCCAGGTCTACAAATAAAATTTTTTTAAATGAAATCAAGAAATTTGGGAATAAGATATTTTGAATTAATGTTCTGGAACAACACAACGGATGCAGGAAAACCGGTTTTGTATTGTTTGTTAAACCTTTAGTTTGCACAGTGAGTTTTGTGTTTAGTTCTTTCCCCGCACATCCAAAATTGTACCAGAGCAGTGCCGGTCAAAGGCCATGCGACAGATGCGGTTAATTAAAATACCTTTAAGGTTTTGGTGTCCCCAGGTCTACAAATAAAATTTTTTTAAATGAAATCAAGAAATTTGGGAATAAGATATTTTGAATTAATGTTCTGGAACAACACAACGGATGCAGGAAAAACGGTTTTGTATTGTTTGTTAAACCTTTAGTTTGCACAGTGAGTTTTGTGTTTAGTTCTTTCCCCGCACATCCAAAATTGTACCAGAGCAGTGCCGGTCAAAGGCCATGCGACAGATGCGGTTACATCGGGCGCCCAGATAGGGGGGCTCCGGCCGGTGCCGTATCTAGGGCTTGGCCATAATAAAGGGGTGCCGGTTGCCACAGTGAAATCGACCACACAGAGGCGGCAGAATTTCTGATATTTTCCCGCATAGAAGATATAATAATAAAAATGACAAAATAATTAAATACTCTAGTCGGAGGGGAGAGGGATGGATTTGGGGCTTCATTATTCGGAGGATTTTAAAGACTTAGTTAATGAAATTCAATGTTTCAAATCTCAGGTTGGTGAACTCATTGATGATATAGAGTCAGCTACCCAACTTCGACTTGTTAGTGTATATGTTACCGCTAGAGCTCGAAAACCGTTAATGTGCACATTACGTAGCTGATCTGCAGATTAACTGATTTGCTCCATTAACGTGCGGAATCAAGAGTTTTCCACATTTAACCTAGGTAATGTGTACATTAACGGATTTCGTATCGTTAAAATTCAAAAGTTTGTTTGCCTCATTTCCTTTCCCTACACCTTCCCCTCTCTCTCCACTTTTAGTTTTAGTTTGGTTTCGCCAGCGTCTTGTCGTTGCTGGTTGTTTTTATTTCTCATAATTTGCGTCGGCTGACAGTGGGTAGCATAGCTAATTCTGTTTTCAAATTCGTTTCTGCCTGTTAGCGCGTGAATTCGTGTCGTGAATTTTTTAAAAGCAAATAAATTTAACTCCTAGTATGCAAGCAAGCACCGAATTGGTGAGTAAAATGAAGAAAACATTATTAGCAAACCTCTCTAGCGAAGATTTAAAATATAATAGTGTTTTAATGACAAAACAAAAGTATCTCTACTATTATAAAATGAAGTTTTTTTGTGTGTGTTTATGTTCGTGTACGGGGTGCCCTGACGAATTTATGGCATTCACACTAATGAAATTTGGCACACATGTAGTACGAATTTTTAAGCAATTTTTAGACCCAGCCATATTTTAAAAATTTAATCTTGAAAATTTTAAAATTAATTTAATGCGATGTTTAATTATTATTCCCTTTCCTCCGAATGGCAACAGTCATGATCGGTTTTGAATTAATCCGTATTTTCTGCGCGTGTGTAGCCGCCCTATTACTGGATATCCTTTATGAAATTTATTGCCTTTTTAAAAGCATATTAACTTTTAGTTTGCGTCAACTTTTATATTTGAATTTTTTTACTGTGCTTACTTAATTTTTGGAACTGGATAACGGTTGTGCAATACGTTTGTTATTGTTTCTTTTGTTAGACTACCGTAGTTTGGAATTTGGGAAATGACCTTGCCACGTCAGCAGTTGGATACATGCCAAGTTTTTTTCCTCCGACAGAACACGGAGAAAATTATTATTTTTGTTTCCGCTTTGATTTTGCCAAAGGAATGACTCGTAGTCACAGTTCTTCTTTCCATCTCCTAGACCAGGGATGGGCAAACTTTTTCGGTCGCGGGCCAAAAATCGAAAAAAAAAAAAAGTTTGGCGGGCCAAGATAAGTTTTTCTAAAATTTAAAAAAACAATATACAAGTATTACAATTTAAATATGTTAATTAGATGAATCAAATTGCGATTTCATTTTTAAAAGTTCCTTATATTGAGGTTCGAAGTGAGATGTACTGATTCTAAGGAACGAGGCTAAATGCTCATCTGTCAGTCTACTTCTGAAATAATTATTTCTAAGGTTCATAGTTGAAAACACTTGTTCACATATTTAAGATGAAGCAAACATAGCACTGATTTTCTGGGCGTGAGATATTAAATTTGGGAAATTTACTTTCAATAATGATTTGTAAAACTCTAACTTTGGCATATTTAGAAACAACTGCTTGAGATGATTATTAGATTGCAACTCAATTAATTCAAGCTGCAAATGTGACCTCACTGCTTCACAATTTACGTTGAAAGGCATGGTAAAAATATCCAATTCTGTTTGAATGGCACTGAAATCTTGAAAACTGCGTTCGAACTCAAAATGCAGTTTTTTCAAGCCATCTTCATGTTTCTTAAGTTTATATTCATTTACTGAGTGTATTGAATTTAACCTCGAGAAATGACACAGGTCTTAGCTAGCTGTCCAGCAAACAGATTAAGTTTTAGTTTAAAAGCTTTGAGAAAGGCCCAGATATCGTCGATAAATTGATTTTCCCCTTGCATCTTGAATTTCAAGTTGCTCACATGACAAAGAAGATCTGTGAAAAATGCAAAGTCCGAAAGCCATTCTGTATCTTCTAACATTTCGCACTCCGCAGAGCACTGTTTCTCATAAAAGAACGACACAATGTCGTCTGTCAGCTGCCAAACTCGCTCGAAAACACATCCTGCACTAAGCCACCTTACTTTCGTGTAATACAGTTCATCAGAGTATTCAGATTGCACGGACTGAAGAAAATCTCGAAATTCTATCCGCGGGCCGGATAAAACCTTCTGGGGGGCCGGAGTTGGCCCGCGGGCCGTAGTTTGCCCATCCCTGTCCTAGACCGTTAAAGATAAAGTAAAAATTTCAACGGATTTGAAATCTGCGGAAAATTTCACATTAGATCGATGGTTAAAAATATGATTTTCTTAAAATAATAATATTTTTAAATTGAATATATTTTATATTATAAAAGGAAGTGTTTGGCGAATTTTTTAAATTCAATCTAGAATTTCTTTAAAGGAATTTAATAGTTTTTTCTCTCTCTTGGAACTTTGATTCGTCCCGCTCTGGCATTGGAAGAAACAATGAAATTCTTCTATTTTCCCCTCTGACGTCACGTCACAATCGTCATTATTGACGTCATCCTTTGAAACCATGCCACATTTTCATTAAGCTCTTCATAATTAAATGGGAATGCGTAGCCTCCGCTCAAACGATTCCACAGCGACATGTTGACTAGATTGTTTTGATTTTGCGCAGAGGAATGATTTTCCAGCCAGACGATAAAAACAAATAATCTTTTAACTGGAGTCACTTAGTTATTTTTTCAATCTTCTAGACCGCTAAAGATAGAGTAAAAATTTCAGCGGATTTGAAATCTGCGGAAAATTTCACTTTAGATTGATAGCTAAAAATATGATTTTCTTTAAATAAATAATTTTAAATTGAATATATCTTTTATATTTTCGCAAGAGAGATTGTGACGTCACCATGAACGTTCTCTTTCCAAAAATAAACAGATTGCATCATTTGCCCTTCGCGTTAAAAAAAAGAAACAGATTAGGGGAAGACGGGGTACAATGAAACATCTATATAAATAAGAATGGAGTGTTTGTTTGTACATTCAATATTTTCGACCCATTTCAAGTTTTCTATCCGTTTTGGACCCTTCTGATGCCGAATCCGCCTTTTTCTCGTTTGGTGTCTGTCTGTCTGTCTGTATGTTGTGCCCTATACACGTCCACGCGGTTTGAGATATTTTCATGAAAATTTGCATACAGTGAGTACTTATCTTCATTTAGTGAGTGGCATTGGTTGCGAAAGTCTGTCTGTCCGTCTTTCTGTTCTGTGCTCGATTTTGTGTTTGTGTGTTTGTGTAGACATCACATGAATTGTATTCCAGATATTTGATTGTATTGTATTTTATTTTATACATTATCTATTAGTTTAGTGAATGCAATATTAAACATTTCTATATTGTTATATTTAGTTGAGTTTCATGCTAAAACACCTGAGTAAGTATACTTAAATCAACCATAATTTGGTAGTTTTGGAAAAATTGGAATGTCTATTGAATATTACGATTACTTCGATTGCTTTACCAGTACTGCTGAAAAAGTAATTATTCTTCAAAAAATTATTATTTTTTTTATGGAATTTCATCTCTGATACTTCATTTATTTCGAGTCTTATTTTTATTCTTTGCGCAATGAAAACGATTTCCGAATATTTGGGACAGACGATATTTTTCAATGAAACGAGAATGAACAAGATCGCGCGAGCAGTGATATTTTTTCTGGTTCTTTCGCTCTGAATTAATTTCACATATCTAAATTTTATACACTTTTAGTTGTAAGTTGTGGCGACTGTGCGAGATCAAGAGATAAAATTGAATCACAAATTAATATCTTTAGAACAATTTTTTGCGACATCTTTTATTTTGTTTTATTTCGCTGTTTCCTGTTTTAAATATTTATTATTTTAATAAATGTGTTTTCCTACTCATCACACGCAACAGCACCACAAAGTATTAGACTTAAAAATGTTAGGTAAGTCAGTATAAATTTTCAGTAAATTTTAAGTGTAGTTATGCCATTATTGAAAGAATAATGCCGTTATTGAAAGAATAATGCCGTTATTGAAAGAATAATGCCGTTATTTAAAGAATAATGCCGTTATTTAAAGAATAATGTCGTTATTGAAAGAATAATAATGTTTAAAAATCCAAACTATAACTTTTTCCTACATTAAAAAATTCGTTGTAGTAATGACAGGAGAAGATTGCAAAATTTTACAATGTCGCATACCGGAGGCAAGAGTTCCACAAGTAAAAAAATATTGTTTTGTTGACTATGAGTGCGAGAGCACTCGCCGTAAATCGTAATTTTAATTAATTGAGTTGCACATGAAAAGAACTTAAGAAAGGGAATTCCAAATCTTCCTATAAATCGTCTTTTATAGTAGTAACCTTAGTATCACCTTTCGTCTTTTTGTAGCTTCGTCATACAGCAATTGTGCGATGTATGTGAAATGTATTACATGAATGGATATGCTTGTGTAGGATTTGTGTCCAAAGTAAGTTGTAGAAAATATAAAGATGGCGAAAGGTGTTAAAATAAATTTTTATTCTACAAAAAACGTAAGTCATTATATATTTTGATTATCTCTTCAATCTAGAGTAAACGAATTCAAACCGAGTAAGGTCGGGTATTTTGCTAGTTACTTCTAAAATCAGTACAATTTGTCACAGAAAGTTGCAATTTATATATATGTTATACAATAATAAGTTCCAATTACTGATGTGATTTGGATACATTCGCACTTCTACAAGATTAGCAATAGAAGATTATTGGTTTTTCACCATTGAAAGTAAGTTTCTTTACTAAAAGTAATTTTATTTCTTTTTCCTCGTTGTTATATGCAATAATTATTTTTTCTATACATTGTCATCTTTGTGTTGTCGTCTTCATACCTCCAAAACCAAAATTAAAAAATAAATAAATATTAGAAGCTTGAAATTTTTTTAAATTTAGTAACCTCAGTACGGGGTACAATGAAACACTTGCAGATGGGGTACAATGAAACATGTTTCATTGTGCCCCGGGTGAATGCATTTACTTGAAGTAATATATCAATGGTAAATATAATATCACTGATATAAAATAACATATTACTGGTTGTCATTAATCTAAATAAAACACTTTTACTAAGGAAATGGCAACACCTAACATTAATAGGAGAAGGCAACACCAAATCAAAACAGTAATCATTTTGAAAGCATGCAAAAAAAACTGTTTTTTTTCCTTCTAAAAAAAGTACAGATTTCAATAGTAAGTTAGATTTTTCATATTCAAAAACATTTAAGAATAGTTTATTTATTTCATAGGCATAAACTGCACTTACTACAGTTCACAATCCTCCTAAATTTCTTGGTCAAAGGGGCCAAAAACAAATAGGTCATTTAATTTCTGGTGAAAGGGATGTTCTTGTTACTATGTGTGGATTTATTAATGCTTCTGGAAATTCTATACCCCATTATTTAGTATTCCTAGAGTAAATTTCAAGTTTTGCATGTTGAATGGAGCTGTTTGTGGGACTGTGGGTGATGCAACAAAATTGGGTTGGATGAATGGAGATATTTTTGTTAATGTTCTAACAGATTTCCAGGCACATACACACTGAACGAAAGAAAATCCAGTTCTACAAAAAATGGACTATCATGAATCACGTATTACAATTTCCATTCTAAATTTTACTAAAGATAACGGAATTGTTGTTGTAACCCTGACCCCCATACCAGTAACAAATTGCAGCCGCCTTTAGACAAAACTGTGTTCGTCACTTAAAAATTTCTTCAATCTAGCTGCAAATGATTGGATGCTGTGTAATCCAGGTCGTACAATCTCTGTCTATGACATATCTTCTTTGCTTGGCACTGCTTATTTTCTTATCACTCCACAAAATATTACAAAAGGTTTTTCAGCAACTGGAATATGGCCTTTCTATAGAGAAATGTTTTGTGAAGAAGATTATTTATGTTCATATGTGTCAGATAGGCCTTGTCCTACTGAAAATTATTCCCATGGTCAGATTAATGAAACTGATGAGCTGAGTAATGAAACTGAAGACCAGACAGACAAAACCCAAGAATTAGAAGTGGTGGATCTTGCCATAAGTAAATCAGAATCACCGACTGCAGGTTGATCAGCAAATGTTCATACACCATGCACTAGCTCTAAACCTGTGAGGAAATACATTTATCCTCAAGAGATAAAACCTTACCCCAAGGCTGGTCCAAGAAAAGTAAGAGTAGGAAACAGAAAAAAAAAAGAGTTTAGTTCTAACCACACAAGTAAAAAATGCTCTGGTTAAGCAATTAGAAAGTAAAAAGGGGAAAAAAAAACTAAGAAGGGATTGCTTTCAAAACAAACTCTGCCTCCTACAGACTCTGAAGATGACGATGATCCGGATTATTTTCCAGCTTCAGATGATCACACTGAAGTACTAAGAATGAGATATCCACACATAACAGTGTGACACAAGCAGTATCTGTATAAATGATTGTATTAATCAATGAGGGTGAACTGAAACAAGGAAATATATTCTGTTGGAGAAATCATAAATTTAAATGAAGTTGAATGTGACTAAAATAAACTATATAGGGTGAAAATTGCTTGCATCATTTGGAGTGTTTCATTGTTCCCCAGTATGCGTTTCATTGTACCCCGCCATACGGGGTACAGTGAAACACTTTGAGACATTTACTTTTTGTTATTTTACAAACATAAAGATATTGTTTAGAACCTAATAAAAATTTATTTAAATGGGGAAAAAACAAGATTAAAAGTATGCATTAATTATATTTTTGTGCATGCAAAATTGTGGATAGGAAAAAATAATTAGTAAATTTTGTTTCATTGTACCCCGTCTTCCCCTACATTTCCTGCCCTATTCCATTTGAGGGAATGAGAGCAAAAATATAAAAAACATTATGACTGGGATTGTAAACAAGTACAGCTTTCATTGACACGAAATGCAGCAGGAAGGAAGCAAATAGGTTCATGCTGGAAACAAAACAAAGAATTAAATACAAAAATAAGAACAATATTGAATTTTCATAAGTTATAAGATGAAGTCATATTGGAGTCATTAACAAAATGATGTTTAAATCCAAAACAAATAAACGAAACCAACATTAATAGGGTATGTGACCACCCCTCATCCTCATACAAAGTTTACAGCGTTTGACCTTACTTTCCATGAGGTTATCAACCACCCCAGAGCCAAGTAATCGCCATTCCTCCTGTAGAGCAGTTTGCAACTCTGTGAGAGTATCTGGGTGTGTGAAACGTCCAGACACGGCACGGGCGATGGTATCCCAAAGATTTTCAATGGGATTAAGGTCGGTTGAGTACGCCTCCCAAACCATACACGGAATCCCCTCACTCTCCAGGTAGTCGTCGACGATGCCAGCTCAATGGGTACCCCTATAATCATCCATTAAAACAAAGAAGGACTAACTGCTGCAGTGTACAATCTCACAGTGGGTTCTAGGACTTCATCCCGATACCGAACAGTCGTCACAGAATTCAGTCTATAGTTGTGCAGGTAGGTGCGATATCCCAACAAAATCACGGACCATGCCATGATGCTTCCACCTCGGAATGCGTGATGCTTGATGATGTTCTGGGGCCGATTGCATGTACTTTGTTCTCTCCAGACCCTTACACGTTTGTCATCTGGCTCCAGAGCAAATCTCGACTCATTCGTGAATATAGCATTAGCCCAATCAGACACAGTCCAATTCACATGTTGCCGACATCACTTTAATCGTGCTCCTCTGAATTCGACGGATAGAGGAACACAAACTCGTGGAACTCGAGAGTACAGTACATTCATGTGTAGCAAACGGTGCACAGTAGGGGCAGATATCGTCTTACCAATGGACGCTGCAACCATAGATGTCACACGTGCGGAGGTTGCTCTTCGAATCCGCTTCGCTACAACAGCAATATATCGATATTACGCGGGGGTCGTAACCCTTGGGCGGCCGGCCACAGGTCTTCGGACAACTGTATGCCTTGTTTGGAATTGTTTCCATAATCGTGAAATGACGGAATGATGAACGCTGAAGAAAAGAGCAACATCAGTGATTGATTGCCCTGCTTTCAAGGCGTCCCACAGAACTCCAGCGCTCACTATCTGCCATTCGTCTTCTGGAAGCCATAAAAACACGTCTGTCTGGAAAACTAATAGTACGAAAGCTCTAAACACTTTTTATCAGCACTTACATGCATCTCCTCTAACCCTTCACGTTGCCTTTTTTGCATATTTCTCGACTCGTAACCGTGATTAGCTGTTACATAACACATTTGCATATTTCCATCTACCTCTGCAGCAAATTGCAGCCTCTCAAATTCAGATTGGCTTCTGGAAATTAACATTTTCCTCTCCATGCTTAACTTTTGGCAGTGAGTGTGTTTTTTGTCGAATTAGCAAAAGTATAATATAATTTTAAAATTTCATGAACTCATCTGTGTCATGAGGTAAAAAAAAATTGAAAACCATTGACGAAGTCACATTCAAAACAATGAGTACATTTACACCAGTCATTGGATGAAAAATGTTTGTGTGTGTTGGTTAAATAAAAATCCTTATACCTTGAAAACACCGATAATTTTAACATTTTCATAAATTTCTTCCTTGGTTTGGTCTGACGAAGTTATGTTACGTATAGAGTTTATTATTTCCAAAATGCACATAGCATCGATATAAGACATGCCTTCGTGTGAAAAGCATTCCACTAACAGCAATTGCGTACGTTTCATTGGACAACTTCGAGTCGAGCTTCGCATTGAATTCGTACGCTGCTTTTAGCCACAGACCACAGTGCATGCTGATTTTTCATCTCGTGTGACCTTCCAAGATGAATTGACTTTGTTTTCAACTATTTCACTTTTTCATTATTTTTATTCTTAACTAAGGAATAGAAACACAATCACTAAATTATATAAAACTTTTAGACATAAGAAGTGCTTTGTTAAGAATAATTTTTGGTACTGTCTTTCCCCGTTTTTAGAGGTACTAGAGCAAATTTGAAATTTGTATCAAATAGGTAAAATCTCTATTTTCGCTGATTCCTGAGAATGAGCAGTGACGGATATAAAACTATATTATGACATTTCCTCAAAGACCTTTTTCTGAAGAATGCAACAATATAAAATTGTTTAATTTGTGTCAATAACTTATTGAAATATAGGGTCTCAAACAGGCTACTATTAGTGCTAAAAAATCTACATTTGTGTAACTTTGAACTTTAAAATTCAATAAAAAATAAAATATACATTTTAGACATCTTTTATTTGGCAGTTCCACCTTCCAATATGCGATCTATTTAAAAACTCAGCCGATTTGCTCATATTGCGTAGAATGACTATTCTTCTTCGAGTGTCGTGCTGCCATCTTGTTTTGAGTAAGTGTACTACATTCGATACCGATTTTCTTTTCACTCGACTATTTTTGCATCGATGAGTCATTATGAGAAACAGACTATATTAATACAAAACTCTAAAAATTATAAAATTATATTAATATGATACATATTAATATTAAATTATATATTAATATAAGACTATATTAATTACAAAATTAACCACTATAAAGCTATACTGTTATATTCTAATTATCTTCTGCTCTAATTTCATATTTTAGTCCTATCTCCTTGAAAGGTTTGAGGCCAAATTATTTTTTATACTGTAAGTCTATTGACGATAAAAAATATATAAATATTCCCTCATTTGATATTCAGAACACTAAAAGTGCTCTAGATGGGCGATGAGATACAATGAGTCACACCACTAATTTAAAAACAAAATTTTTTGCATTTAAAAAAAATAATGAACAAATTTTTTTGAAAAAACACACAATTATAAGGTGACAGGTCTTCACTAGATTTTGCGATTGTGTGTTACCCACACTCGAGCAAACTTGGGATTTAGACAAAATTCCAGAGTCGTAAACCCGCATCTGAAACCAGTTTTTTGTTAAAAAAGATCGATTCCCTGTGAAAATGTACAGATTATTTCTGACACTTTCAAAGGGACTGATGGTAAATTTTATTAGAAAGCCCTTGAAAGAAGTTTCTTAATGACTTAGCTTTTCACGTTCTTTTCAATTGAAATAAAAATTATCTAATAATGTACAGTTGATTTACTAAAATGTAAAATTTTAATGTGGCATTGATATTTTTTAATCATGTAAAAAATAGCTAATATTTCAATTAAGGATGCTAAATTTCAACAGATGAGCTATTGAATTATCCTCACTCAATTTAGAGTCTAAAACAGTATATCTTTAACTATATCTGACAGTGTAAATTTGTTGAGAATCAGTACCCCTCATATACCTCAAAAATAGGTCTAACTTTTGAGATACCAAGATGTATCGCCCGCTTAGGACGGAAACACATTAAATGACATTATTTCGGAAACACGAAATACTTATTTCCATGACAATCAGAAATATATTGTAAACAGGGCCGATCCTAGCAGGTGTGCAGCGCGTGCACCGCACGCGGGCGGCCAAAACAAGGGGCGGCCGCAAGCCGCATATAGTTCTATCCATCAAGCAAAATTTTTTGAAACTTATAATAAGTCGAATAAATATGCTGAATTCTAATAGTTATTAAAAAATCAAAATAAGTCTTGATTTCGCGATAGCATAGCATAGTTTAAGAAAAATAGAATGTTAGTACACAGTGTGTTGGTCCATTGTCCATTAATGTCTACTCTTTATACACATTCTTCATTTGATAGCAAAATTCGTGGCAGAGCCGGCAATACGGCATAGAAAAGGATACCAAATTTTAAATTTTTATCTAAAAAATAACCAAAGGGCATATTTTTGTGGTGCGAAATAAAGACGAGGCTGGAAAAAAATTGTACTATTGACGCGGAACAACAAAATGTTCACAATCGAGAGAAAAAGCGATGGCGCGCCATCATTGAAAGAATAATTGCTGCAGTACAATTTTTAGCCAGTCAAAATTTGGCTCTCAGAGGAACTAATACGAAGTTGCATCATAGAGATAATGGTAATTTTTTAAAGGCAGTGGAGATGTTGCCCAAATTTGATCCAGTTATTTCAGAACACCTTAATAATGTCAGTAAATACAAAGATAACAAAACACGTATTCCACACTACTTAACGCAGCATTTTCAAAATGAAATAATTAATATTTTAGCCGAATCTATTCGTAATGAGATAACACGCATTGTCAAAAATGCCAAATATTACACTGCAATTCTCGACTCTACACCAGATATTAGCCACACAGAACAAATAACGTTTGTAATTAGATGTGTGAACATTACTGATGGTAAAGTAGATATTTTAGAATTTTTCCTAGGATTTTTTCCAGTAACTAATACTACTGGAGAAGGTCTGTGCAATTTTCTATTAGAGAAGCTATTACCTAGTCTGCAGCTCGAAGTTAAAGATATACGGGGTCAGGGCTACGACATTGGATCGAACATGAAGGGGGAAAATATAGGGCTTCATAAACGGATTATCAATATCAATCGTAGAGCATTATACGTGCCGTGTGCGGCTCATACATTAAATCTAGTCGTTAAAGACGCTGCCAGCTCCAGTGGTGAAATTTCTGGTTTTTTGATATGGTACAAGAGGTATATAATTACTTTTCTGCGTCCCCATAACGATGGGATTTACTAAAAAAACACGTGAAAGGTCTAACTTTAAAACCGTTAAGTGAAACAAGGTGGGAAAGTCGTATCAATGCTATTAGACCTCTAAAACATTATTACCGCATTAAATGCCTTAATTGAAGATACCACCAGAGACACGAAAATAAAAATGGGTGCTGAATCAATAATTAAAATTTTTGAAACATTTCAATTTTTGTGTTCAATTTTAATTTGGCATGATTTATTATCAAGAATTGATGTATTGAGTAAAATGCTTCAAAATTCTAAATTAAACATCGCGGAATGCATTGAAGGCTTAGATAATCTTAACAAATATTTAGTTTCCCAAAGATCAGACGATAATTTAAAAATATTTGTCGATTCAGCAACAACACTTGCTAGATATTTAGGTATTCATCCCGAATTTCCCATCTCGAAGCTCAGGAAAAAGGTCCGTTTATTAGATTGCGAGGGCAGTGATGAACCAGTTTCAAATCCCATCCAGCAATTCAAGACTGCTTTCTATTTTGCAATTCTTGATCACGCGATCTCTTCGGTAAATGAAAGATTTACCTTATTATCTGAGTGCCATTCAATATTCAGCTTTCTGTATGATTTTCACAACTTTTCTAATGCTGATCTCATGAAAGCCTGCATGAACTTAGATATTAAGTTACAGGTACAGGAGGAAGGAAATATTGTGAAAGATATAGACAGTATATAACTTTTTAATGAAATAATTTCATTCAAAGATATTTTTCCAGGTAAAAAACAGCCAATTGAGACATTAGAAATTATAGTAAAAAATAATCTCATTCCCTGTTTTCCAAATTTTGTTCTAGCAATAAGAATTTTTTTAACCCCTGTTTCTGTGGCTTTAGGTGAAAGAAGTTTCAGTAAATTAAAAATTACTTGAAAAATAATATGACACAAGAAAAGTTTTCAGATTTGGCCATCATCTCTATTAAATCCGAAATCTCTGAAAAAATTGATTTCAACGAAATTATTGAGAAATTTGCTTCTCAGAAAGCCAGAAAAGTTATTTTATGGTTAGGTAGTCTTTATAGAAGGACTGATTTATATATACTTTTCCTTTCATGAGATTTATACTTTAGTACTTTTTTTATTAGATTATATTTTCTGAGTAAATACTGTTGTTTTGCATTTCTAATTATAAAATGTCTATTTTTATTTCAAAGGTAATGTTTTTGTTTGTTTGTTACTTTTTAAAGTATTTTGTCGCTATTATAATCTATTAACTGGCCAAAAAATAAAGTTTTGCATTTCAAATTTTATTTGCATTTATTAATGTTTTACTTTTTACTCTTACACAGGTAGATGTGTTTATACCGTCAACGTTAAGTATTAGTCAAAATATGAAAAATTCTCTAGAGGGGCGGCACATTAGGCCTTTGCACGCGGGCGGGCGACATCCTAGGAACGGCCATGATTGTAAATGTAATCTTTTTAAAATATACACTACTAGCCACTGCGTGGCTAGCCTATAGGAGGAATGGCGATTACTTGACTCTGGGGTGGTTAATAACCTCATGGAAAATAAGGTCAAACGCTGTAAACTTTGTATGAGGATGAGGGGTGGTCACATACTCTATTAATGTTGGTTTCGTTTATTTGTTTTGGATTTATAAACATCATTTTGTTAATGACTCCAATATGACTTCATCTTATAATTTATGAAAATTCAATATTGTTCTTATTTTTGTATTTAATTCTTTGTTTTGTTTCACGCATGAACCTATTTGCTACCTTCCTGCTGCATTTCGTGTCAATGAAAGCTGTACTTGTCGTTTCTTTTGCATTTTACCTTTCGTGCTTAACTGTTGGCAGAGAGTATGTATAACGTCTATTCATATACAAAAAATATCTATCCTTTTTGCTCCAAATTTGCTTCTGAAGAAACTATGAAACTATTTTTTATGATATTTTGCTATGAAAAAAGAATGTTCATAAATTACTTTACAAGTTTTTAAGGTTCAAATATTGCTTGAAGTTATTCGTGAACACACTTGGTTAAAAGTTCAAAACTAAACCGCTATATGAAATGTAATGAATCTTACACAATTTAAATAGCTTCACTATCTCTAAAGACGTGGAAAAATAAGAAGAGCAAAGCGACACGAGTGAAACAATCAGTCTAAACAAAAGTCTAAATTTTAATGTTTCTTCATTCTTCGAAAATAACCAGGGTAGAATAAAGAATGGGGAAAAAAACTATTAAATTCATTTAAAAATGCTCTAGATTGAATTTTAAAATTCGCCTCGACCCTAAAATTGCAAAAAATTCACACTATTTGTGTGCCAAATTCCATTACTGTAAGTACCATAGATTTGTCAGGACTTCGGGGGCAAGAAACAAACAAACATACAGACACACAAACACTTTAATTTTAATAGTATACATACTACAGAATGCAAGTACTTACAAGGGAACCTTTTCACATGTTCGTAGCATTTGGAATCGATACTAGGCACATTTCGTACAATTTATAATGCTGATCCAGAATATGTAATCACATTTTTTTTGCAAAACTCAACTTTACAAGAAATGGCGACGTCTTAAAATTTGGCAACTTGACGACCTTTGGCAAACAATGATAGAGGCACGCTTTCTTGAAATCGGAATGTTATGGATGAAAATTAGGGAAAATTAGGGGAAAATAGATGCCTGAATTGGCACTTGTTGCTATAATTGAACATATGTGCTTCCATTTATTATTACAGAAATTTCAAAAGTGTGAGAGAAATATTTAGAAAAAGTTATCTCTACTATTGTAAAAGGAAGTGTTTGTCTGTTTGTTTCGCGGCCGCAAAATCCTAACGATCTATGGCACTTACAGCAATGAGATTTGGCACACAGGTAGTCCAAAATTTTTGCAATTTTGGGTCGCGGCGAATTTCAAAATTCAATCTAGAAGATTTTTAAATGAATTCAATAGTTTTATTCTCTAACTGGGTCTTCAAACGCGTTTCTTCTGCGAAAGAAGAAACACCATAATATTGACTTTTTCTACCCACGTGACCTTGCAATCAGCTTTAGGAACCATGCCAAGTTTTTCTCATCGCGGGAAACTAACACCTACTATAGAGAAAATTATTATTTTTTCGTTTCCGCTTTGATTTTTACATTTCCTGTCCCATTTCCGCGAATGAGACCAAGAAATAAAAAACATATTGACTGGGATTGTTAAGTTTTTTTCGTAAAATCGGAATCGCTAAAGATAGATTGAAAATTTCAACGGATTTGAAATCTGCGGAAAATTTCACTTTAGATTGATACCTAAAGATATGACTTTTTTTAAATAAATAATTTTTAAATTGAATATATCTTCAACGGATTTGATATTTGCGGAAAATTTTACACCAGATTAATACCTTATACCACGGGCACGGGCAACGCCGGGCTAGCCAGCTAATTTAAAATAAGTGTCGTATGCAAAACTCCAAAACTTTTCACTCGGGAGAAAAAAAAAATGCAGACGATAATCATAAAAGATAATTTTTACACAAAAATGAAAAACGGTGTACAATTTTAACACATCGCACCCCGGCAAGAAAAGTGACGTAACTCAAAATTACAGAATTTGAGAAACATCAACTTAAAGGATATAATAAAACTTTTATTGAAATAGTATAAGTTTCTTTTAAATTTTAGGCAAATATTTATGGTGGTAACTTCTATTATATTCTATAGAATAGTAATATAACACGCTGGGGCACCTCATACATATTTTTCAATGACATAACATGAAAATTTTTATCTTTTGAGTTGTGTCACTTTTCTTGCCGGGGTGCGACTTGATGATATATTGATGCCTTTCGAGGCGTCTATTCATGTAATATATAGATTTTGAAGTACGCATTGTCATATTTTTTTGTGTTTTTATCATTTTTACGAACAATTTCACTACCATTAAAAATTATATAATTTTATTTAAATAATACTACTTGTTCTGGCACGTTGGATGCTTATTTTATTCGACTTGTGCCTAGTTAAAAAAATTACAAATATGTCATTTCTCACTCGTGTTATAAGTGGCAGGTGGATTTCAACGGTCAGAAAACACTCAGCAAATTTTAAGGGTAGAAACATTTCGCCAAGATATCGCCACGGCGTGAAATTTAAGGGGGTCATATTTGCTTAAAAAATAAGCTTTGCAAAAAACTGATCACATATTCTGAATCAGCATTAAAGACTTTACAAAATACGCCTAATGGCTATTCCAAAGGCGACGAACATGTGAAAAGGTTTCCTTGTTAGTATCAAGGAGTTATAGACATGTCGAACTGTTTGTCTCTTTTAAATGGTATGATCAAAAAATAAATGACGTTTGTAAATGTTTAATGAGGTTGCTGTTTCGTGAAGACTTCAAGCAAAGTTGTGTTAATCCAGTGTGCCGTTAACTAAAAATAACATATCATACGATCAAGCAAAGTTCAGATATTTTTCCGGATTATCAAAAAGGCTTTGGTAGTTAGGTTGGATTGGTTGGTTGTTTTCAGGTGTTCAGGTTTGATTGGCCAAACGACAAATTTTGCCAAACTGCGCCAAACACAACACAATGGAGGAGGAAGAAAATGTAAAAAATAGAAGGAAAGGTGAGGGTAAAAAAAAGAAGGGCAGAAAAGATCGTAAAAGTACCTCGGGGTTATGATGCCCGTAGATACCGTAAGAAGATGCGCCCCTGAGGACAGCCTGGTTGGTAGTAGGGATGCGACATCGACAGCAAAATATCGATGTTTTGAGACATCGATGTTCAAAATTAAAACATCGATGTTGATAAAACATCGTTCCAAAAACATCGATGTTTTTAAAATTCAGTGTATTTAAACTTTTTTCCCCATTTCTTAAAACTGGTTTAGCAATTAAGGATGCAAAATCGACAGCAAAACATCGATGTTGATAATACATCGTCCCCAAACTATCGATGTTTTTAAAATTCAGTGAATTCAAACTCTCCCCCCCCCATTTCTTAAAACTGGTTTAGCGCCTAGTGATGCTACATCGACAGCAAAACATCGATGTTCAAATTTGAAACATTCAGTGCATTTAACCGTTTTACCCCATTTTTTATAACTGGTTTAGCTAGTGATGTGACATCGGCTCGAATACATCGATGTTTTTTTATAAAACATCAATGTTTTGAAAATATCGACATCGATGTCTTATCCCTACTTTTCAGACCTTCACCTTTGGTCACTTTGGTCTAAAAGTATGTTCAATTTGCTGATTATGAAAATTATGCTACTTGGTTATTTTAAAATTTTTATAACGGTACTTTTTTCATTTGAAAATAAAACATCGACAAGTATAAACATCGATGTTACAAAAACATCGAACCCAATACATCGATGTTAAATACATCGATGTTTTTGAAAAACATCGATGTTTTGAAAACATCGACATCGATGTCGCATCCCTAGTTGGTAGAGCAGCAGATTAGCAACAAGAAGGTTACGAGTTCAAAACACGATCCAACCAAAGACAATCGCATACACGCGGGCCCCATTCCCATCCTATCTAACTAGGTTTAAAAAATCAAGTCCGAAAACTGCTCCTGTTGTGAAATTCGCACACCTCTACATTACATCACAGTTTACCCCCTTACAGCCTCATGGCATATGAGAACACCTGCCGACCACCTTAAAATTGCATGGCTCAGGAATATTGCATGCAACAAGGGCTCGAGGGTTGAAATTATTAACATGGAGAGATTTATTGAAAATCACCAGGACTTGATTATCCTAAAAGACTAAGAAAAACGAACTTTTTTCTCACCTTGCATGATGTATATATATATATATATATATATATATATATATATATATATATATATATATATATATATATATATATATATATATATATATATATATATATATATATATATATATATATATATATATATACTGTAGATATGTGTATATACTGTATAGATGTAAGAATGTATAAATGTAACGTGCTCTAACATTCTGGGTAGACATGTCACCTTGTTGGCATGCTCTAGTCATCCAACACTTATTTAAACTGGTACAGTGTCCAACGACACTAGGCACGGGAGTTTGTGTTGGTGTTAGTGAGTTAGTTAGTTATACATGTGGGTTGTGTGTGTGTGATGCATGTTAAATCAATCGCAGTCTCAAATATTCTCACGTTGGCGAGGTATGGAAATCTAGAGAGTGGGGTGCCAGCTCATTTGTGACCTTGTGATCTGACCGTGGTTCAAAATTACGAGGTGTCCTCGAATCTTTTTCTTTTTTAAGTTGTCAATAGCCCGTTGTGTTGCTCCAATGCGACGTTAATTAAAAAAATACATTCGAGATTGACCTTCGCCAAGAGCCGCGGTGGCCCGGTTTAAAGAGTAGCGGATCGGCAATTGGAGGGTTCTGAGTTCGAATTCAGCCAAACACCGTCGTGCACAAAGGGGAATGGTGCACGTTAAATATGTCGTGGCCTCAAATGTCCTCACGTTGGCATGGTGTTTAAATTTGGAGAGCGGGGTGCGAGCTCAGGCGTTGCCTCGTTATCTGACCGTGGTTCAAAATTACGTGGTGTTGTCCTTGAATTTTTCCCTTGGGGGATTGATCCCGGACCGTCGTCAATAGCCCGTTGTGTTTCTCCACTGTGATGTTAATTAAATACCAACCTACCCTCTGGTTGGTAGGTATTTAATTAACGTCGTACTGCAGGAACAAACGGGCTATAGGCGATGGTCTGGGTAAAATTGGTAATTTTTTAGGTAACGTCGTACTAGAGCAACGCAACGGGCTATTGACGACGGTCCGGGATCAGTTCCTTAAGGGAAAGATCCGAGAACAACACTTCGTAATTTTGAACCCCGGTCAGATGACGAAGCAACACCTGAGCTGACACCTCACTCTCCAAACTTCCACACCAACCCAACGTGAGGACACGACAGATTTAAGGTGCACCAGCCGCCTCTACACCATACGCTTACAAACATCCATGCCCGGACCCGGATTCGAACCAGGAACCTTCCGATCTAGAGGCTAACACCTTAACCACTATGCCGGTAGCGATGGTCTGGGATCAGCCCGGAAGGAAAGATCAGAGAATGACACCACGTAATTTTGAACCACAGCCTACCACCAGAGCTTTTACATTTAATCTTAGTGTTTTATTTATGTTCTCCGAAATAATCGCACTACATCGCGCTGATATTTAAAAATATTTTGCTGTTTAGAATCCCTAACGAAATCTACGTAATGTTTTTTTTTAAAAACAATTTTTGTATGAAATCAATATTAAAAAGAATTTCCCCAATGGATAGCAACGCTCTCTAATTTTGATGAAAATAGATTTAGAAATTTCAAGATGGGGAATAGTCGGCAATTTCAGCTTCCTTTTATGAAGGTTTTGCTCTTTAATAAATTTAACGCAAGCTACGTTATCCTTTTTTTTGTAGAATGAAATTAATTACCTCTACTTGGAAGCACTAAACATTAGAAAGTAGATTTTGAGGTAAACGTGCTTAAAGTAAATAATGAAGAGCTTCACATGCAATAACTTTTATAATGAAAGCCCAAAGCTCTGATTTACTTACGGAATACATCGTTGCAAAAGTAAGATTGAAAAGTTTCAGAAAGGCTTATAAAAAGAAAATTTGTGAGTAAGAATATATATATATATCAGTATCCCTTAAATTATTTATTTAATCGTCTAAGGGGGTCACACGTATATATTCGGCGAGCGTCAGCGAGCAGGGGGCGAAGCCCTCGCTGTGACGGAACGGGAAAGTCAAATTAGGATTATACGAATTATTTAGATAGTTTCGCAGTCCAGGAGATTCACTCTGCGAAAGAAATGTGGTTTGCGAAGCAAACCAAATGGGATTGCTTAGCAATCTCCGAGGGTTTGCGAGCGTAAACGAGTATGGGGCGGAACCCCCTATTTATGAAAAAGAAGCAGAACTTTAGTCTCTACTATTATAAAAGGAAGTGTTTATGTGTGTGTGGATTTTTGTGACGAATCTACGGCAATTACAGTAATGAGATTTGGTACACAGGTAGTTCGAATGTTTCGCAATTTTTGTGCAAAGCCCAAATTTTAAAATTTAATCTAAAACATTTTAAAATTAATTTAATTTAATTATTATTGTTTTCTTTAGAATGGCAACAGCACAAAAGATCGTAGAATCTAAATTTATTTTTTCCCCTTCCGCTTGATTCTCCGAGGAACGATTTGTCAGCAGACTATAAAAACAATTGTATTTCGCAGGGAATTCATTCAAATAGAGCACCACGTTCAACGCCATGGTGGCTGTTACCCAAAAGGCAACGAACTTCCATTTGGTTTGCAAAGGGAGTTAGCGAGCAGTAGTCACACCTGACCCCACGAAAATAACTGTCGTGGGCAACACCGGGCTGGCCATGCAGTGGCTAGTAAAGTATAAAAAGAATATTTCACATTACTTAGTTCGTCCTGTTATATATTAGAGTTAATTTGGTAGGCATACGTTTATCACCCTCCGAAGCTATAATTTCAACCCTTGACGAATTGGAAATCTATTGGAAGACAGAAGATTCATACTAAATCAAGTTATGGTACAACAACCTTTATTTTTTACTGGTGAGTTACAGGATTTTCTCATTTTCTGACAAGTTCGCGGTTACATGGAAAGAACAATGAAACTGAATGTGTGAAGTTTTTGTCTGTTGATAAGAATTCTCATCACAAATCCACGGAATAATGGTTTCTCGTGAAAAAGTTTTTTCCCCATAGTGCCATAAAAGTGGTTTATATTCCTTCGAGAGTAAGTATTTATTTGCCTACTTTCTATCTTATTACAATACAATTCAACCCTTCATTTTCTCGTAGTTCTGTTTAATAAAAGTAGATGGCAGCACAATCCCTTGTTTCCAGTCTTGTTCTTGGAAACCACACAGATTCTCCAACTTAGCGTAACTCCGTCATGGGATACCGACCCTTAGATTGGGTTTACGGTAAACAAAATTTTCCATTTCGTGAAGGTGACTAAACGAGAAAAGGAAAAAGAAAACTAATTTGGTGTGATGCTAAGCAGAAATTTTAAGTAAAGAAAGCAGGTGCTGCTCTAGTAAAATTTTGCTATGAGGTTATACAGAGGCTGTTCACACATTTTTTAGACAATGTATATTGTATTCACAAAACTAAATTACATAAAATTCTTGTGTTTTAAATGTTCTATTTGATAGTCCTTATTCTGAACTATCTTTCGACACCGTAATTTCCAGGATAATAATGCCTTTTGAAGTGTCAGAAGAGGTATTCTATCCCATTCCTCTTGAACAACTTTCCTGAGTCCTGTAACTGTTATGGGACGACGTTTGGATAATGCAGATTTTAAAAGTCCGAAAGCACAAAAATCCATAGGTGATACATCGGGAGATTTAGTAGGGATATCAGTGAAGAGTATGGCTTTGATACAAGTTTTTTGTTCCATTTCTTTTAGGAAATTTACAGTGGATTTTTATGTGTGACTGCTAGTTTTGTCTTGATGGAGTTCCACAGATTGATGGCACTGTGGGTAAAGCGATGGTATTTCATTCAGAAAAATTGGCGATAAAATATGTTCCTGATAGTATTTGGAGTTAATCTTGACATTTTTTTCCACTCTCTTTATTTTTAACTTGCCACTATATGAAAAACCAGAAACAATCATGATTCCCTTAGAAAAACTTTCTTTCGATTCTGTGAACCATGTACTTAAATTTTTTTCTCCCCTTTTATGATAATAAATGGCCCTTTCTTTTGCTGAAATCATTTAAATACACCCATGATTCATGTATTGTGACAATTTTTTCCCAATTTTCTTTGGATAAGTGTTTCTCATATAGAATTCGGCAGCGTGTCCTTGCGTTCAGTGATATGCTTTGGAGAAAGACGATGCACATTGCGTTTTTTCAA
This sequence comes from Metellina segmentata, assembly GCA_947359465.1. NCBI lineage: Eukaryota > Metazoa > Arthropoda > Arachnida > Araneae > Tetragnathidae > Metellina > Metellina segmentata. Next base: position 61,457,779 of record OX375884.1, on the reverse strand, counting down.
TTAAAGTGCTGTTGTCAAAAAGTGAATCTGAACCACTTGGTTAAGTTCAAACTCCCTGGAGGCCTCAAATCGCACGATTTGTATTAATTTCCTATGAAGCAAGGGATGAACAGCCAGGTGTCGTAGTACTGAGATGCTGTTTTCTTGATGTGTGGATGAGATGTGATAGGGCGCAGGTGTGGTAACGTAGTGGTCAGGGTCTGCTTCCGTACCACAGATGCAGAGGTCACTACAATGAATATTCATCCTAAATAGATACTGTATGAACGGGCCGTGGCCAGAGTAAAAGTGTGTTAGCTCAGGGGTGGAGATAGGTGCTTTGTGCAGACCTAGGGAAAAATCCCGAATGTTCTCCGAAATTTGATGGAGTTTATACATCTCTCTTTCCAGCTGTTAGTTAATGCAAGCTTGTTAGGAGGGAGCATCAGTGGCACCAAGTCCTAGTAAGCTCCGAACCTCTTGCCCTTCCCCCAATAATTTTATCCACTTCAAATGAGTCCTGAAAAACTCGACTCACTTGATCCAATGCAACATTTTTATGATTGATGATTTGTAACCCAAAACACGAGGGATAGATATTATAAAAATAGAGGCAATACGAGTGATGAAATATATAGGGTTATAATCTCACTAACAAGGTCATTTAGTCTGGTTTATCCTGGAGGATACAGGGGAGCCTAGTCCTAAAGGCCCGAACTACTTGGCCTTCAATATTTTACAGCTGCCCTTTTCAATATGATGGATAAATATTACTAATATAAAGGAAGGAAGTTAAATTTACGCCGGATCGCATTGGATCGTCACTAATTATACAACCAGTTACTAGTGCCGATCCAGAATCAATCTCGAAGAGAAAGATACGAACATATATACCAATAAATTGGTAATAAAAACATTGAGTACAGCACTGAAATACCTGCCTACCTACATACATACCACAAATCATATTTATTTCACTCAATTAATTTTCACTAAATTATTTTTACAATTTGTTTGGAAGATAAAAAGACGATGAACATTTATGCATGCAAAAGAAAAATACCACATTCTTCAAGAAAGCTTCCTTGTTTTTGTACTATTAGATGAATTGAAAAGTTGGATACAAAGAGAAAATTGCCACAGTTAATGAAAAGAACGATTGATAGCGCCTAGTAATGTGATTCAGAGCGTTTTGGAAAATATTAGCCCTTCAAGTTGCTTCGACGAGATAGCTCGTCCATCAAGATCTGACCAATTTTGCTAATGTAAGGCCAAATACCTGCCTACCTACATACATACCACAAATCATACTTATTTCACTCAAATAATTTTCACTAAATTACGTTTACAATTTGTTTGGAAGATAAAAAGACGATGAACATTTATGCATGCAAAAGAAAAATACCACATTCTTCAAGAAAGCTTCCTTGTTTTTGTAATATTAGATGAATTGAAAAGTTGTATTCAAAGAGAAAATTACCACAGTTAAAGAAAAGAACGATTCATAGCGCCTAGTAATGTGATTCAGAGCGTTTTGGAAAATATTAGCCCTTCAAGTTGCTTCGACGAGATAGCTCGTCCATTAAGATCTGACCAATTTTGCTAATGCAAGGCCAAATACCTTCCTACCTACATACATACCACAAATCATACTTATTTCACACAATTAATTTTCACTAAATTACGTTTACAATTTGTTTGGAAGATAAAAAGACGATGAACATTTATGCATGCAAAAGAAAAATACCACATTCTTCAAGAAAGCTTCCTTGTTTTTGTACTATTAGATGAATTGAAAAGTTGGATACAAAGAGAAAATTACCACAGCTAATGAAAAGAACGATTCATAGCGCCTAGTAATGTGATTCAGAGCGTTTTGGAAATTATTAGCCCTTCAAGTTGCTTCGACGAGATAGCTCGTCCATCAAAATCTGACCAAGTTTGCTAATGCAAGGCCAAATACCTGCCTACCTACATACATACCACAAATCATACTTATTTCACTCAATTAATTTTCACTAAATTACGTTTACAATTTGTTTGGAAGATAAAAGACGATGAACATTTATGCATGTAAAAGAAAAATACCACATTCTTCAAGAAAGCTTCCTTGTTTTTGTAATATTAGATGAATTGAAAAGTTGGATTCAAAGAGAAAATTACCACAGTTAATGAAAAGAACGATTCATAGCGCCTAGTAATGTCATTCAGAGCGTTTTGTAAATATTAGCCCTTCAAGTTGCTTCGACGAGATAGCTCGTCCATCAAAATCTGACCAAGTTTGCTAATGCAAGGCCAAATACCTGCCTACCTACATACATACCACAAATCATACTTATTTCACTCAATTAATTTTCACTAAATTACGTTTACAATTTGTTTGGAAGATAAAAAGACGATGAACATTTATGCATGTAAAAGAAAAATACCACATTCTTCAAGAAAGCTTCCTTGTTTTTGTAATATTAGATGAATTGAAAAGTTGGATTCAAAGAGAAAATTACCACAGTTAATGAAAAGAACGATTCATAGCGCCTAGTAATGTCATTCAGAGCGTTTTGGAAAATATTAGCCCTTCAAGTTGCTTCGACGAGATAGCTCGTCCATCAAAATCTGACCAAGTTTGCTAATGCAAGGCCAAATACCTGCCTACCTACATACATACCACAAATCATACTTATTTCACTCAATTAATTTTCACTAAATTACGTTTACAATTTGTTTGGAAGATAAAAAGACGATGAACATTTATGCATGTAAAAGAAAAATACCACATTCTTCAAGAAAGCTTCCTTGTTTTTGTAATATTAGATGAATTGAAAAGTTGGATTCAAAGAGAAAATTACCACAGTTAATGAAAAGAACGATTCATAGCGCCTAGTAATGTCATTCAGAGCGTTTTGGAAAATATTAGCCCTTCAAGTTGCTTCGACGAGATAGCTCGTCCATCAAAATCTGACCAAGTTTGCTAATGCAAGGCCAAATACCTGCCTACCTACATACATACCACAAATCATACTTATTTCACTCAATTAATTTTCACTAAATTACGTTTACAATTTGTTTGGAAGATAAAAAGACGATGAACATTTATGCATGTAAAAGAAAAATACCACATTCTTCAAGAAAGCTTCCTTGTTTTTGTAATATTAGATGAATTGAAAAGTTGGATTCAAAGAGAAAATTACCACAGTTAATGAAAAGAACGATTCATAGCGCCTAGTAATGTCATTCAGAGCGTTTTGGAAAATATTAGCCCTTCAAGTTGCTTCGACGAGATAGCTCGTCCATCAAAATCTGACCAAGTTTGCTAATGCAAGGCCAAATACCTGCCTACCTACATACATACCACAAATCATACTTATTTCACTCAATTAATTTTCACTAAATTACGTTTACAATTTGTTTGGAAGATAAAAAGACGATGAACATTTATGCATGTAAAAGAAAAATACATCATTCTTCAAGAAAGCTTCCTTGTTTTTGTAATATTAGATGAATTGAAAAGTTGGATTCAAAGAGAAAATTACCACAGTTATTGAAAAGAACGATTGATAGCGCCTAGTAATGTGATTCAGAGCGTTTTATAAAATATTAGCCCTTCAAGTTGCTTCGACGAGATAGCTCGTCCATCAAGATCTGACCAATTTTGCTAATGCAAGGCCAAATACCTGCCTACCTACATACATACCACAAATCATACTTATTTCACTCAATTAATTTTCACTAAATTACGTTTACAATTTGTTTGGAAGATAAAAAGACGATGAACATTTATGCATGCAAAAGAAAAATACCACATTTTTCAAGAAAGCTTCCTTGTTTTTGTAATATTAGATGAATTGAAAAGTTGGATTCAAAGAGAAAATTACCACAGTTAATGAAAAGAACGATTCATAGCGCCTAGTAATGTCATTCAGAGCGTTTTGGAAAATATTAGCCCTTCAAGTTGCTTCGACGAGATAGCTCGTCCATCAAAATCTGACCAAGTTTGCTAATGCAAGGCCAAATACCTGCCTACCTACATACATACCACAAATCATACTTATTTCACTCAATTAATTTTCACTAAATTACGTTTACAATTTGTTTGGAAGATAAAAAGACGATGAACATTTATGCATGTAAAAGAAAAATACCACATTCTTCAAGAAAGCTTCCTTGTTTTTGTAATATTAGATGAATTGAAAAGTTGGATTCAAAGAGAAAATTACCACAGTTATTGAAAAGAACGATTGATAGCGCCTAGTAATGTGATTCAGAGCGTTTTATAAAATATTAGCCCTTCAAGTTGCTTCGACGAGATAGCTCGTCCATCAAGATCTGACCAATTTTGCTAATGCAAGGCCAAATACCTGCCTACCTACATACATACCACAAATCATACTTATTTCACTCAATTAATTTTCACTAAATTACGTTTACAATTTGTTTGGCAGATAAAAAGAAGATGAACATTTTTGCATGCAAAAGAAAAATACCACATTCTTCAAGAAAGCTTCCTTGTTTTTGTATAGCCCGTTGTGTTGCTCTAGTACGACGTTAACTAAAATTACCATTACCATTACCATTACCTTGTTTTTGTACTATTAGATGAATTGAAAAGTTGGATTCAAAGAGAAAATTGCCACAGTTAATGAAAAGAACGATTGATAGCGCCTAGTAATGTGATTCAGAGCGTTTTGGAAAATATTAGCCCTTCAAGTTGCTTCGACGAGATAGCTCGTCCATCAAGATCTGACCAATTTTGCTAATGCAAGGCCAAATACCTGCCTACGTACATACATACCACAAATCATACTTATTTCACTCAATTAATTTTCACTAAATTACGTTTACAATTTGTTTGGAAGATAAAAAGACGATGAACATTTATGCATGCAAAAGAAAAATACCACATTCTTCAAGACAGCTTCCTTGTTTTTGTACTATTAGATGAATTGAAAAGTTGGATTCAAAGAGAAAATTACCACAGCTAATGAAAAGAACGATTCATAGCGCCTAGTAATGTGATTCAGAGCGTTTTGGAAAATATTAGCCCTTCAAGTTGCTTCGACGAGATAGCTCGTCCATCAAAATCTGACCAAGTTTGCTAATGCAAGGCCAAATACCTGCCTACCTACATACATACCACAAATCATACTTATTTCACTCAATTAATTTTCACTAAATTACGTTTACAATTTGTTTGGAAGATAAAAGACGATGAACATTTATGCATGTAAAAGAAAAATACCACATTCTTCAAGAAAGCTTCCTTGTTTTTGTAATATTAGATGAATTGAAAAGTTGGATTCAAAGAGAAAATTACCACAGTTAATGAAAAGAACGATTCATAGCGCCTAGTAATGTCATTCAGAGCGTTTTGGAAAATATTAGCCCTTCAAGTTGCTTCGACGAGATAGCTCGTCCATCAAAATCTGACCAAGTTTGCTAATGCAAGGCCAAATACCTGCCTACCTACATACATACCACAAATCATACTTATTTCACTCAATTAATTTTCACTAAATTACGTTTACAATTTGTTTGGAAGATAAAAAGACGATGAACATTTATGCATGTAAAAGAAAAATACCACATTCTTCAAGAAAGCTTCCTTGTTTTTGTAATATTAGATGAATTGAAAAGTTGGATTCAAAGAGAAAATTACCACAGTTATTGAAAAGAACGATTGATAGCGCCTAGTAATGTGATTCAGAGCGTTTTATAAAATATTAGCCCTTCAAGTTGCTTCGACGAGATAGCTCGTCCATCAAGATCTGACCAATTTTGCTAATGCAAGGCCAAATACCTGCCTACCTACATACATACCACAAATCATACTTATTTCACTCAATTAATTTTCACTAAATTACGTTTACAATTTGTTTGGAAGATAAAAAGACGATGAACATTTATGCATGCAAAAGAAAAATACCACATTTTTCAAGAAAGCTTCCTTGTTTTTGTAATATTAGATGAATTGAAAAGTTGGATTCAAAAAGAAAATTACCACATTTAATGAAAAGAACGATTGATAGCGCCTAGTAATGTGATTCAGAGCGTTTTGGAAAATATTAGCCCTTCAAGTTGCTTCGACGAGATAGCTCGTCCATCAAGATCTGACCAATTTTGCTAATGCAAGGCCAAATACCTGCCTACCTACATACATACCACAAATCATACTTATTTCACTCAATTAATTTTCACTAAATTACGTTTACAATTTGTTTGGCAGATAAAAAGAAGATGAACATTTTTGCATGCAAAAGAAAAATACCACATTCTTCAAGAAAGCTTCCTTGTTTTTGTATAGCCCGTTGTGTTGCTCTAGTACGACGTTAACTAAAATTACCATTACCATTACCATTACCTTGTTTTTGTACTATTAGATGAATTGAAAAGTTGGATTCAAAGAGAAAATTGCCACAGTTAATGAAAAGAACGATTGATAGCGCCTAGTAATGTGATTCAGAGCGTTTTGGAAAATATTAGCCCTTCAAGTTGCTTCGACGAGATAGCTCGTCCATCAAGATCTGACCAATTTTGCTAATGCAAGGCCAAATACCTGCCTACGTACATACATACCACAAATCATACTTATTTCACTCAATTAATTTTCACTAAATTACGTTTACAATTTGTTTGGAAGATAAAAAGACGATGAACATTTATGCATGCAAAAGAAAAATACCACATTCTTCAAGACAGCTTCCTTGTTTTTGTACTATTAGATGAATTGAAAAGTTGGATTCAAAGAGAAAATTACCACAGCTAATGAAAAGAACGATTCATAGCGCCTAGTAATGTGATTCAGAGCGTTTTGGAAAATATTAGCCCTTCAAGTTGCTTCGACGAGATAGCTCGTCCATCAAAATCTGACCAAGTTTGCTAATGCAAGGCCAAATACCTGCCTACCTACATACATACCACAAATCATACTTATTTCACTCAATTAATTTTCACTAAATTACGTTTACAATTTGTTTGGCAGATAAAAAGAAGATGAACATTTTTGCATGCAAAAGAAAAATACCACATTCTTCAAGAAAGCTTCCTTGTTTTTGTATAGCCCGTTGTGTTGCTCTAGTACGACGTTAACTAAAATTACCATTACCATTACCATTACCTTGTTTTTGTACTATTAGATGAATTGAAAAGTTGGATTCAAAGAGAAAATTGCCACAGTTAATGAAAAGAACGATTGATAGCGCCTAGTAATGTGATTCAGAGCGTTTTGGAAAATATTAGCCCTTCAAGTTGCTTCGACGAGATAGCTCGTCCATCAAGATCTGACCAATTTTGCTAATGCAAGGCCAAATACCTGCCTACGTACATACATACCACAAATCATACTTATTTCACTCAATTAATTTTCACTAAATTACGTTTACAATTTGTTTGGAAGATAAAAAGACGATGAACATTTATGCATGCAAAAGAAAAATACCACATTCTTCAAGACAGCTTCCTTGTTTTTGTACTATTAGATGAATTGAAAAGTTGGATTCAAAGAGAAAATTACCACAGCTAATGAAAAGAACGATTCATAGCGCCTAGTAATGTGATTCAGAGCGTTTTGGAAAATATTAGCCCTTCAAGTTGCTTCGACGAGATAGCTCGTCCATCAAGATCTGACCAATTTTGCTAATGCAAGGCCAAATACCTGCCTACCTACATACATACCACAAATCATACTTATTTCACTCAATTAATTTTCACTAAATTACGTTTACAATTTGTTTGGAAGATAAAAAGACGATGAACATTTATGCATGCAAAAGAAAAATACCACATTTTTCAAGAAAGCTTCCTTGTTTTTGTAATATTAGATGAATTGAAAAGTTGGATTCAAAGAGAAAATTACCACAGTTAATGAAAAGAACGATTCATAGCGCCTAGTAATGTCATTCAGAGCGTTTTGGAAAATATTAGCCCTTCAAGTTGCTTCGACGAGATAGCTCGTCCATCAAAATCTGACCAAGTTTGCTAATGCAAGGCCAAATACCTGCCTACCTACATACATACCACAAATCATACTTATTTCACTCAATTAATTTTCACTAAATTACGTTTACAATTTGTTTGGAAGATAAAAAGACGATGAACATTTATGCATGCAAAAGAAAAATACCACATTTTTCAAGAAAGCTTCCTTGTTTTTGTAATATTAGATGAATTGAAAAGTTGGATTCAAAGAGAAAATTACCACAGTTAATGAAAAGAACGATTCATAGCGCCTAGTAATGTCATTCAGAGCGTTTTGGAAAATATTAGCCCTTCAAGTTGCTTCGACGAGATAGCTCGTCCATCAAAATCTGACCAAGTTTGCTAATGCAAGGCCAAATACCTGCCTACCTACATACATACCACAAATCATACTTATTTCACTCAATTAATTTTCACTAAATTACGTTTACAATTTGTTTGGAAGATAAAAAGACGATGAACATTTATGCATGTAAAAGAAAAATACCACATTCTTCAAGAAAGCTTCCTTGTTTTTGTAATATTAGATGAATTGAAAAGTTGGATTCAAAGAGAAAATTACCACAGTTATTGAAAAGAACGATTGATAGCGCCTAGTAATGTGATTCAGAGCGTTTTATAAAATATTAGCCCTTCAAGTTGCTTCGACGAGATAGCTCGTCCATCAAGATCTGACCAATTTTGCTAATGCAAGGCCAAATACCTGCCTACCTACATACATACCACAAATCATACTTATTTCACTCAATTAATTTTCACTAAATTACGTTTACAATTTGTTTGGAAGATAAAAAGACGATGAACATTTATGCATGCAAAAGAAAAATACCACATTTTTCAAGAAAGCTTCCTTGTTTTTGTAATATTAGATGAATTGAAAAGTTGGATTCAAAGAGAAAATTACCACATTTAATGAAAAGAACGATTGATAGCGCCTAGTAATGTGATTCAGAGCGTTTTGGAAAATATTAGCCCTTCAAGTTGCTTCGACGAGATAGCTCGTCCATCAAGATCTGACCAATTTTGCTAATGCAAGGCCAAATACCTGCCTACCTACATACATACCACAAATCATACTTATTTCACTCAATTAATTTTCACTAAAATACGTTTACAATTTGTTTGGCAGATAAAAAGAAGATGAACATTTTTGCATGCAAAAGAAAAATACCACATTCTTCAAGAAAGCTTCCTTGTTTTTGTACTATTAGATGAATTGAAAAGTTGGATTCAAAGAGAAAATTACCACATTTAATGAAAAGAACGATTGATAGCGCCTAGTAATGTGATTCAGAGCGTTTTGGAAAATATTAGCCCTTCAAGTTGCTTCGACGAGATAGCTCGTCCATCAAGATCTGACCAATTTTGCTAATGCAAGGCCAAATACCTGCCTACCTACATACATACCACAAATCATACTTATTTCACTCAATTAATTTTCACTAAATTACGTTTACAATTTGTTTGGCAGATAAAAAGAAGATGAACATTTTTGCATGCAAAAGAAAAATACCACATTCTTCAAGAAAGCTTCCTTGTTTTTGTATAGCCCGTTGTGTTGCTCTAGTACGACGTTAACTAAAATTACCATTACCATTACCATTACCTTGTTTTTGTACTATTAGATGAATTGAAAAGTTGGATTCAAAGAGAAAATTGCCACAGTTAATGAAAAGAACGATTGATAGCGCCTAGTAATGTGATTCAGAGCGTTTTGGAAAATATTAGCCCTTCAAGTTGCTTCGACGAGATAGCTCGTCCATCAAGATCTGACCAATTTTGCTAATGCAAGGCCAAATACCTGCCTACGTACATACATACCACAAATCATACTTATTTCACTCAATTAATTTTCACTAAATTACGTTTACAATTTGTTTGGAAGATAAAAAGACGATGAACATTTATGCATGCAAAAGAAAAATACCACATTCTTCAAGACAGCTTCCTTGTTTTTGTACTATTAGATGAATTGAAAAGTTGGATTCAAAGAGAAAATTACCACAGCTAATGAAAAGAACGATTCATAGCGCCTAGTAATGTGATTCAGAGCGTTTTGGAAAATATTAGCCCTTCAAGTTGCTTCGACGAGATAGCTCGTCCATCAAGATCTGACCAATTTTGCTAATGCAAGGCCAAATACCTGCCTACCTACATACATACCACAAATCATACTTATTTCACTCAATTAATTTTCACTAAATTACGTTTACAATTTGTTTGGAAGATAAAAAGACGATGAACATTTATGCATGCAAAAGAAAAATACCACATTTTTCAAGAAAGCTTCCTTGTTTTTGTAATATTAGATGAATTGAAAAGTTGGATTCAAAGAGAAAATTACCACAGTTAATGAAAAGAACGATTCATAGCGCCTAGTAATGTCATTCAGAGCGTTTTGGAAAATATTAGCCCTTCAAGTTGCTTCGACGAGATAGCTCGTCCATCAAAATCTGACCAAGTTTGCTAATGCAAGGCCAAATACCTGCCTACCTACATACATACCACAAATCATACTTATTTCACTCAATTAATTTTCACTAAATTACGTTTACAATTTGTTTGGAAGATAAAAAGACGATGAACATTTATGCATGCAAAAGAAAAATACCACATTTTTCAAGAAAGCTTCCTTGTTTTTGTAATATTAGATGAATTGAAAAGTTGGATTCAAAGAGAAAATTACCACAGTTAATGAAAAGAACGATTCATAGCGCCTAGTAATGTCATTCAGAGCGTTTTGGAAAATATTAGCCCTTCAAGTTGCTTCGACGAGATAGCTCGTCCATCAAAATCTGACCAAGTTTGCTAATGCAAGGCCAAATACCTGCCTACCTACATACATACCACAAATCATACTTATTTCACTCAATTAATTTTCACTAAATTACGTTTACAATTTGTTTGGAAGATAAAAAGACGATGAACATTTATGCATGTAAAAGAAAAATACCACATTCTTCAAGAAAGCTTCCTTGTTTTTGTAATATTAGATGAATTGAAAAGTTGGATTCAAAGAGAAAATTACCACAGTTATTGAAAAGAACGATTGATAGCGCCTAGTAATGTGATTCAGAGCGTTTTATAAAATATTAGCCCTTCAAGTTGCTTCGACGAGATAGCTCGTCCATCAAGATCTGACCAATTTTGCTAATGCAAGGCCAAATACCTGCCTACCTACATACATACCACAAATCATACTTATTTCACTCAATTAATTTTCACTAAATTACGTTTACAATTTGTTTGGAAGATAAAAAGACGATGAACATTTATGCATGCAAAAGAAAAATACCACATTTTTCAAGAAAGCTTCCTTGTTTTTGTAATATTAGATGAATTGAAAAGTTGGATTCAAAGAGAAAATTACCACATTTAATGAAAAGAACGATTGATAGCGCCTAGTAATGTGATTCAGAGCGTTTTGGAAAATATTAGCCCTTCAAGTTGCTTCGACGAGATAGCTCGTCCATCAAGATCTGACCAATTTTGCTAATGCAAGGCCAAATACCTGCCTACCTACATACATACCACAAATCATACTTATTTCACTCAATTAATTTTCACTAAATTACGTTTACAATTTGTTTGGCAGATAAAAAGAAGATGAACATTTTTGCATGCAAAAGAAAAATACCACATTCTTCAAGAAAGCTTCCTTGTTTTTGTATAGCCCGTTGTGTTGCTCTAGTACGACGTTAACTAAAATTACCATTACCATTACCATTACCTTGTTTTTGTACTATTAGATGAATTGAAAAGTTGGATTCAAAGAGAAAATTGCCACAGTTAATGAAAAGAACGATTGATAGCGCCTAGTAATGTGATTCAGAGCGTTTTGGAAAATATTAGCCCTTCAAGTTGCTTCGACGAGATAGCTCGTCCATCAAGATCTGACCAATTTTGCTAATGCAAGGCCAAATACCTGCCTACGTACATACATACCACAAATCATACTTATTTCACTCAATTAATTTTCACTAAATTACGTTTACAATTTGTTTGGAAGATAAAAAGACGATGAACATTTATGCATGCAAAAGAAAAATACCACATTCTTCAAGACAGCTTCCTTGTTTTTGTACTATTAGATGAATTGAAAAGTTGGATTCAAAGAGAAAATTACCACAGCTAATGAAAAGAACGATTCATAGCGCCTAGTAATGTGATTCAGAGCGTTTTGGAAAATATTAGCCCTTCAAGTTGCTTCGACGAGATAGCTCGTCCATCAAAATCTGACCAAGTTTGCTAATGCAAGGCCAAATACCTGCCTACCTACATACATACCACAAATCATACTTATTTCACTCAATTAATTTTCACTAAATTACGTTTACAATTTGTTTGGCAGATAAAAAGAAGATGAACATTTTTGCATGCAAAAGAAAAATACCACATTCTTCAAGAAAGCTTCCTTGTTTTTGTATAGCCCGTTGTGTTGCTCTAGTACGACGTTAACTAAAATTACCATTACCATTACCATTACCTTGTTTTTGTACTATTAGATGAATTGAAAAGTTGGATTCAAAGAGAAAATTGCCACAGTTAATGAAAAGAACGATTGATAGCGCCTAGTAATGTGATTCAGAGCGTTTTGGAAAATATTAGCCCTTCAAGTTGCTTCGACGAGATAGCTCGTCCATCAAGATCTGACCAATTTTGCTAATGCAAGGCCAAATACCTGCCTACGTACATACATACCACAAATCATACTTATTTCACTCAATTAATTTTCACTAAATTACGTTTACAATTTGTTTGGAAGATAAAAAGACGATGAACATTTATGCATGCAAAAGAAAAATACCACATTCTTCAAGACAGCGTCCTTGTTTTTGTACTATTAGATGAATTGAAAAGTTGGATTCAAAGAGAAAATTACCACAGCTAATGAAAAGAACGATTCATAGCGCCTAGTAATGTGATTCAGAGCGTTTTGGAAAATATTAGCCCTTCAAGTTGCTTCGACGAGATAGCTCGTCCATCAAGATCTGACTAATTTTGCTAATGCCAAGGTGAGGTATCTCGTCATCCAGATACTTCCGCTTTTTTGATGACGACGAAACCAAGATCTGGTCAGTTTTCTTCTAATTAAAAAATATAATTAAATAATTAACACCGTCCCAGCCTAAGGCATCTGGTGTATCGCCACGTAATTTTGTACCACGGTCAGATGACGAGGAAACAGCTGAGCTGGCACCACACTCTCCAAACTTTAACTCTAACCCGAGGACTTTCGGCCACGGCAGATTTAAGGAGCACCAGCCACTTCTACCCCATACGCTTACAAATATCCACGCCCGGACAAGGATACGATCCACGAACCTTCCTATCTAGAGGCCTTAACCACCATACCGGTTGGTTGGCTCTAATAACAAAGTTTACTCGTTCATCTCGATCTGGTCAGATTTACTAATGTCGAGATACCTCATTGGGACAACCATCAGTAATGTTAACGACCTTAACCTATACGCTGCAACGCTTAGATTTTCTCAATCGTCACACAGAACGGCTCGTTCGCCTGACTCTCCGAGCCCCTGAACCTAATTACCAAACTTGAGCGATGATGCCATGAGTGGCATTTACGATTGACGCTTTCCTTTCATAGTATTGCGTGGCGTGTGTAAAGAGATGTCACCGGAGCGACTTTCTGCTTTTCCCGAAGCGTTTACACTTCACGGTCGGCAGGGTTGGGGTGTAACAAAAGGAGGGACCCTCTAGAAATGGCACGGCGAACCTTTTTAAGGTGTGGGTCAAATTTTGTACATTATCTTTTGAGTACTAGCTCGTCGGTCGCTTGGACAGAGGGCAGGAGCATGGCAAAAAAGTACTCTTTAAGTTCTCAATTTTTTAATCGTTTAAGAAGTTAAAGATTCCTTTTTGTTTTGCAATTTTTAATTTTGCAAGTGAAGAGCAAAATATCGATATAAAAGGGGAGAAATCATACCCCCTCCTGCACTGATTTTTTAATGAAAAAGGGAAAAAAATATATGAAATATTATATTTTAATCTCTATTATATTATAAAAGGAATTGTTTGTTTGTTTGTTTCTTGCCCTCTAAGTCCTGACGAATCTATGGCACTTACAGTAATGGATTTGGCACACAGGTAGTGCGAATTTTTTGCAATTTTTGGGTCGAGGCGAATTTTAAAATTCAATCTAGAACATTTTAAAATGAATTTAATAGTTTTTTTTTTCACCATTCTTCATTCTACCGCGGTAATTCCGAGGAACGAAGAAACATAAATATTTAGACTTTTCGCCCTCACGTGTCACTTTGACGCCAGCCTTTGGAACCATGCAAGATTTTTCATCTACGTGGAGAGAACACATTCGAATGACCTTCATTTGTTTCGAGATTCATTCATTTTGATTTCCTGCGAAACGGATTCTAGTAAAGCAAAAGATTACTAAAGTTATCACTGGCGTTCTTCAGTGCTTTTTACTATCTCAGCGATCGTTAAAGGCAGAATACAAATTTTAACGGATTTGAAATTTGCGGAAAAATTTTACAACAGATAGATACCTTATTCGTTTGACTTTCTTTTAATCTTTTATATTTTCGCAAGAAATTGTGACGTCATGTGAACTTTCGCTTTCCAAAAATAAACCGATTACATTTTCTGCCCTTCTCGTTAAAATAAAAACAAAAACAGATTTTCATTTCAGCGAAGGAGAGCAAAGAAATAAAAAAATTTTGACTGGGATTGCTAAGTTTTTTTTTTCGTAAAATCGGAATAGTTAAAGACAGATTGAAAGTTTCAACGGATTTGAAATCTGCGTAAAATTTTACACCATATAAAATCGAAACACCACGGGCACGGGCAACGCCGGGCTAGCCGCGCACAGTGGCTAGTAGATAATATATAGTTACAGGTATGTGTATGTACAATAAAGTTAAAGTATATTTAGTACAATAAAGTTAAAGTATATTTAATGAGGAATCTGTTGTTTTTTGTCAGATATTTTCTAAATAATCGGTTAATATTCAATATTCATTAGTTTAACGCATTTTGCAGTCTATACATTTCCGAGTTTATTTATATTAATAGACTTTACAAAATTCATCGAAGAAAACAATTTTTCATATGAATATGTGAATCCAAACAGCGTTAAAAGAGCATTAGCAAGTTTCTTCATTGATACAAAATTATTTGGTAAATAATCCCATACGTTTAATATAATATTAGTGTGGGATCATTCTAATTTGCACTAATTTCTGACATTTCCCCTTCTACTTCGGAAATCAAGCTATATTTATTTTTCCAAACTACGCTGCTTTTAAATTCAACTAATTCCATTTCTAAATCATGGATACCAAGCCACTTAAATTAGTTTAACTCCATTATTTCGAACTTCGTTTTGTATGGATATAAAATAAGTGAAATGTATTTTCTATACTTTTAAATTGACTAAATCTCTCCTCGAAGGCTTGTTTTATTTACAGTACAATCATTAAATATTTTCCTATTGCATTACCTTGAACGTCAACCGTATTTTCCATATTTATTGTGTTTTGAAAATGTTTTGTGACTGAGGAAAATATTTCATGATTTTCATTTCCATATCCCTAGTAAAGATGTCAAGTTTCTTGATAAATATTCTAATATTCTCAAACATCATTAAAATAATTTGACCATTTCCTTGAAGTTTTTTATTCAGTTCATTAAAATGCTGAGTGATGTCGCATAAAAACATAAAATCATTTAAACAATTTATGTTTAAAAATTTGTCAAAATTATTGTTTCTTTCATTCAAAAAGAGCGTAATTTCTTCTAATAAAAAAAAAACAAACCGATTAAGAACTTGACAGAAACTGAGCCATCGAACATTGTTGTATGTCAAAATCCCTGAATACTGGCCCTCCACTTCGTCTAATAATTGTGCAAATTGTCCTTTATTGTGTTTTTTTATTCCTAGAATTCAAGTTACTATCTTTGCGACCTCGAAGATCGGAACCTCGCCAAACGCGCGTTTTACGTGTCTCATGTGTGAGGCCTTAATAAATATGTCTTTATTATTAGTATTTACCACATCTGTTCATTATCAATCGGTATTTTATAAATTTACATGTTCTACTCAATCGGCATTCATATAAATCTCAAAACAGCATTCCGGTTTGTCAATAAATCTAAAACATTTTACGAAAATCATTTATACATTTTGATGTCGTTCTTTGTTAACATTTGTATTTTCCTCACATTTTTGAAAAGAGGGGTTCGAAAAATAATTAAAATTATTTCTGTATCTTATGAAATGATGATATGTATATAAAAATCAACGCGTGGGTCATTTAAAAAACCTGCGTGGGTCAGTGTCTGACCTGCGGGTCATAGGTTCGCCATCTCTAGAAGGTCAGTCGCTGACAGCTCGCAAATGGTGATCGATGCCAACGATCACTTAAAAGGGCGATAACATCCACAGCACACATATCTATACCATGCCGCTGGTGTAAACGAAATGTTAGTGGTAACAATTGTTTACAACTGCCGCAGCGTAAAGGTTAATCGCAAAACCAAAAAAATTGATAAATATGATAAAGCTGGGAAATTCAATGAAAGACTGAAAAATACGAGTTCCATTAGTTAGACTTGTTACGAGTTAAATAATCATTAGATAGTCAAAGTACAGATCTTATTTTCCCATGAACATTTTATTAACTATTCACAGAAATAAAAAACTGTTATTTTACGTGCTTGCGTTTTTTTATCACTCACCCAAACACGAGGAAAAATATCACGCATCATCATACATTATTAAACTTTGGGAAATTAAGTATTGACTTTCAGCGGGGATTCTGAAGACTGAATTAAAGTACCACTCATAACAAATGTTTTTTGTGTTGCGGGGGGTTAAACATAAAAAGCTGCAAACCACAATTAAAAGCAGCAATGTGGAATTACATCGAACTACTGATTAAATCAGTTTATTTTAATTAAAGTTAAGCA
Organism: Metellina segmentata; assembly: GCA_947359465.1. Classification (NCBI taxonomy): domain Eukaryota; kingdom Metazoa; phylum Arthropoda; class Arachnida; order Araneae; family Tetragnathidae; genus Metellina; species Metellina segmentata. The sequence goes on along the minus strand of OX375884.1, from coordinate 61,440,880 downwards.
AAATATTTTAATGTCCCGCCTTCACCTTTCTGGAAATAAATGTTACTGTTAAACATACTAATGAATTACCTCTAAGGTACACATGTTTTATCGTGTTCACATGTCTGAAGTAAAAATATATTTTTAACCCTCCATTGTCCAGACGAGATATCTCGTCCAAGATCTGGTCAATTTTGCTAATGATTAGATATCTCGTCAAGACAAAACTTCCCTATTACTTCAATGGGGTGTAACGGCCCTGACAACAGCTCGGTATCAGAGATAAATTCTACTGATTTCTGGTCGAAGAGTCTGGTGGGGCCGTGCAGATGGTCTTCGACAGACATCCAGGTGATTTTTAGAGGTGCAGGTGATTAAACTTGTTTCTTGAAACATCTGTCGACACAAAAAGAACTGTTTGAGAGCTCGAGCTGAGCAGATGTGCTTTGTTGTGCTCGTTTTTAGTGCCATGGCCATTGAGTAGATCTATTTTTGACTGTTCTGCAACGGCCACAACTTAGGGATGCAAATCCTTATTGTAAGATATTGTACAAATCATATTATCAAATAAACTTAGTTTATTTACAATTTAAGCTGTTTCGTTGTGTTCATGTACACCCACTACGTTACAGGGGATGAATATCGAAGTAAGAAAACTTCTTGCGCAGATTTGATGACAGATTGGAACAGGTTTTTGCACCAGAAACTGACCACTACAGTTTTCGATGAAAATATAAACCAGCAAGGGAGAGAGACAGAGAGAGAGACAGAGACAGAGAGAGAGAGAGAGAGAGTTAAACGATTCCCAATAACCACTCTGTAAAATTTGAAAACAAGAAAAATTTCATTTGCTCTTTAAAGTTTTTTAGATCGTACTTCCGAAAAATAAACTAAAAATATTCCCACATGATTAAAACTACACTTAATCCTCAAACATTTAGGGGACGCACCTTCGCTAAAACTCAGTTGAGGAAAACACACAAAACCGAAATATGCCACCTGGAGAACTGCTCATACTAATCCGTTAAGTGGTTAACTTAATGTCCACTTGGGAAGCATTTCACCAGAAAAACCGATGTTAACGCTCTTCGCCGCATTCATTAAATTAAAAGCCTGCCGAGCTAAAAAATTCCACATTTTTTTACGAGGATGTTGATGAGAATTTCCATTGCCCGATGGAAGAGTCGAACTCCACCAACTGCTCGCGCTAAATCTTTAAAATCGGGTCTCATTGATAACGCAAAAACATACTTCGGGGGACACAAGGGAGAAACCGGGGAAGGATTTAAATAATAATATTCGGGAAAAAAGCAACCAAATCACGCAGACGAATGTAATTGGTCACGGAGCGATGTCCTCCGAAGTTGAGGAAAGAAACGCGTTTATTTATAAAAGAATAGATTAGCGCATTCCGAAGTTTTGCCAGTTTTGCATCAATCCCTAAAAGACCCATTACGGTGTCAGGATACCTCTTTAAATCCTTACGCATTGTCATGCGAGTGAAAAAAAGGGGAAAAAAGTGGTGGGAGCCAATCAATTAAGTGAATTGGCTCGTGGGAGATTTGAGTTGCGAAGGATGTCCCACTAAGTTAGAGGTTTCTAAGCAGCGATAATCCCTTAGGTGAAATGGAAGAAGAGTTTACGTGTGTTTGGGAGGCAAGACGCTACCCGAAGTTTCTTATTTTTGCTGCAGGAGAGAGAGAGAGTCGGGGGTGTCTTATGAGATATTTAATTAATTACTGATTAAATTAATGCTCTGAAAATAAGCTTCCGAATTTCTTTCACGGTGCGGGAGATGTTCGGAATATCTTAATTGCGGGCCGGAATAATCTTAAAATTGCATTCGGGGCGTTGAGGAGATATTTTTATTCCTCCAGTGAGAGATTTTCTTTTTGAAAAATGTCTGGGTGTGAATTTTAGTTTTGTAGACCCTCATTTTAAATTTGAATGCAGTCGAAGAGTTTATTTCAGTAGTGTCAAGAATAAGTTTTGGTAATCGGATGAAATAAATCAGCTGTTGGAGATATATGGTGGAAATTTCAGTTTAATTATCTTTTAATTTAAAACGAAATTTTTTTACCAGCGAGAAAGCGTTTTGATGTGATGTTTGGAAAATATATATTCTCCGATCCCTTTGCTTGTATTATGATAAATCTTTTAAAGGTCTGAGAACCCTTAAAATTGTCGAAATCAACGCTTTTGAGCTCATTTTCAAGTAATCAACGAACTATGATTTCATTTTTACATTGATTAGATTTTAGGCACCCATATATAATCAAATGTGAAAATTCATAAACAACTTTAAAAAAAGGAATAAATAAAATATTTCTACTAAACGAGGGGGGGGGGGTGTCAAGAAATATAATCCTTCGGTCGACGCGAATATTGCTACCCCGTTGTGTTCGGCATAACTAAAGATCAAACTAACCTAAAACATTCATTTAACATTTTTTATAATCTAAACAATTGGTGGTTTTTAATATACAGTCGAACTCGTTTATAACGAGGGCCAAGGGACCGTTATATTTGCTCGTTTTAACCGAGTGCTCGTTAAAAAACGGGTTCGTGAAAAAAATCATAAAAATTCATACATACTTACTATATTATACATACATATTTACGTTATTTATTTTTTTATTTCTGTACAGTACAACAGAGAAGTTGAATAAATTGCTTTGAACTCTTATTGTTCTTCGGAGAAGAATCATGTCCGAAAAACATCGTCATTTGCACCCCTGTCTTCGAAAAATGTTTGAAGTTTTTCTGCGCATTGAAAAGCCATTGAGTATGTTGGAGGCGGTTCAGCTTGAAATTCTTCACATTCATCGTTAGCATCGTCGCTTTCATCATTTTTTTCATCTGCTTTAGCTTGAACTTCAGCTACAATATCCTCGGGAGTAGGTATCTCGGAAATGATAATATTGCCCCCCCCCCCCTCTGTCAACACATAGTACATAATTTTCAAATTCTTCTCTACTCATTTCCAAATTTTCCAAGTCGTCTACTTCTTCCTCAGTGATTTGCCCCTCTTGAGAAATGTCCAATCCAGCCTTACGGAAGCAATTGGTAATACATGTTGATGTAACGTTTTCCCAATGCATCGCTCATTTAAATGTATCGCTTCGAGTACGTTTACATTAGCATTTGAGGTTGTTCCTATTTTTTATCTTTTATCGAGAAGCATCAAAATCAAGTGCTTACGAAAGTTTGATCTAAAATTTCTGATGACCCCTTGGTCCATAGGCTGGATAACACTTGTAGAAATCGGTTCCAAGAAAGAATTAGCTAAGCTGGAGACGTGGAAGTAAACAGACATTTTATGAATCACAAAAATATTGCTCGCTACAACCGGGGTTTGCTCTCGTTAAAAGCGAGTTATGTGTGCTCTCACACATATAGACTTAACATTATACCAACCAAGTATTTCCGATTTCCTCGTTAAATCTGGGTTCTCGTTCAATCAGGGCTCGTTATAAGCGAGTTGTACTGTACTATAAGTTTTTTAAATTAAAAAAAAAATTAAAAAAGTTTGATAACATTGAAAAAATTATAATTTTTCTCGGCAAATATTTTTCTTAAAAGTTGTAGAACAAATAATTTAACAAATAGATTTTTTCAAAATAATAGTATATTAAAAACCTACAAATATGAATTATGGTGAAATCGCCAAAGTCTACTACTATGTCGCAAAGACCAATCAGATGATGAATCAATGTATGTGAGTATCTCCTCCAGTTCGGTGGACCAATCAGATGATCGATATCCATTTCTACCCAGCAGACGAAAGTATAGTCACGTTACTACTAGTTTCGATCACATGATCCTGGACACATAAAAAGGTACTATTCCTCACTCTACTTTCACAGTTCTCGATAGTTAGTCCCACAGCGGCACATCTTTTTTAAGTGTGTAAGGACACCACAGCCCCGAGGTTCCAGAGGGATCTTTTCTTTCCCCTTGGGGTTTACTGTCTTTCGTAAACACGGTGGTTGCGCTCTCGGGGTCATTTTCTGTTTTTGGTCCCATTACTCTATTTCCCAATCCCTCTTTCACGACACTTTTTATTTGAAGTTGTCTTGTGTTTGGCGCGGCTTGGCAAAGTGTGGCTCTTGCGCTATTAAATCTCAAAACAACCAACCGACCTCTATGGTTAGCTCAATGGGCAAAACCCCTGAGCCTCGGCGATCCCCTGTTTTAAACTTTCGGCTAAAGTTGTATTGTATTGGAGGAAACGAACAGATTTAACGAAAAACCATTATATTAGTTTGCTTTCGATCCAATATCACGGTATCCTCAGTTACCACTGTTACTCGCATTTGTCACGATGAATGCATTTTAACCCTCCTTTCAAGTTAGTTGTCTGGAGAACAACTTTCTAGAGGTTGTTATTAAGGGGGTCTGGGACACAAAATTCTAAAATCTTCAATTTTGAAGTTTTTTTTCTGAAATACATTGTTTTTCTGTAGGTATACATTGTATTTTGAAAATATAATAACTATTTCAAGTTTTCAAAAATTTAAAATTTTATTTATTAAAATAAAAAAATGTAAAATTTTGACGTTGGGCAAAATTGATATATTGCAAAATATTTTATAGCAAATCACTTCATTTTTGCATTAATTAACTTCTAAGAGTTCATTCCATAAATTGTCTTCGGGATTTTTGGTTAAAACAATTACAAAAAATATTTTGTTCAAAAATTTCATAAAACACAAAGTATACAAAGATCGTAAAATTATAGAAAAAAAAAACTAATATACATACATATGGAGGACAAAGTAATACGAACACATGTGAAAAAGTATGACGTATTTCACACCTGAAGTACAGCCGCGCCACCTGCAACAGAAGTCTGCTACCTAGTGGGCGTGAAGAGGAAGGTATCAGTCTCTTAACAGCAGTCACCTGCGTTGCATGCGTCTATCGAACTGTCTGTGATAAGTTGAAATGTCAGACCTGTCAGAGTTCCAAAGAGGAATAATTGTTGGAGCGCGTTTAGGTGGAGCATCGGTTACGGAAACAGCAAACCTTTTGGGGTTTCAAAGGAGTACGGTATCAGCCGTTATGACAGCGTACACGAAAGAGGGTAAGACGACGTCTTCAAAGCACAACAGTGGCCTAAAGTCAAAGCTTGCTGATAGGGATAGACGGGTCTTGAAGCGCATAGTAGCCCGAAAGCACAAGCAATCGTTATCCAAGATAACATCCGAAATGAACAGTCATCTCCAGGACCACGTTTTAACAAAAACTGTGAAAAGGGAACTTCATGCTGCGAACATTTATGGCAGCGTGGCAATTCGTAAGCCCTTGGTGACAGCAACTAATGCTTTCAAGCGACGCCAATGGTGCAGAGATCACAAAAACTGGTCCCCACAGCAGTGGCAACAGGTACTATGGTCAGATGAATCGTCATTCACCCTATTTCAGACGACCGGACGCGTTTATGTCTGGAGAACGCCCAGAGAAGCGGTTAATCCTGAATGCCTCTTGCCGACTGTGAAGCACGGGAATGGCTCCATTATGGTATGGGGTGCGATATCTTGGAGCGGTCTTGGGCCACTTGTTATTCTTCATGAGAGGATCACATCCAATCACTATCTAAGCATTCTAGGGGATCCTGTCCATCCTTTTGTCCAGACTGTATTCCCTGGAGAGCGACCGCTTTTTCAAGACGACAACGCCCCTATCCACACTGCTGGGTGTGTTCAAGAATGGTTCGAAGAGCATGATGATGAAGCTGAACATCTCGCCTGGCCCCCTCAGTCTCCGGACTTGAATATTATTGAACATTTATGGGAATATATGGAGTCCAAACTTCGTTCCCGATTTCCACCTCCATCCAGACTTTCGGAATTAGAGACTGTTATGCAGGAGGAATGGCTTAATATCCCTTTAAATATTGTCCATGACCTTTATGCATCTATCCCACGTCGCATTAAATCTGTACTTCAGTCAAAGGGTGGTTCAACCCCCTATTAATAAAGATTTTCCATTATTTCACAGATGTTCTTATTATTTTGTCCTCCGCCTGTATATAGTATATAGACACAATTGCTGAAGACAAATTGAAAAAATATATTTGAAAAATAAATGCTGAAAATTTCGTTCATTTATGACACGTAGTTCTTAAGTTTAAAATTATGAAGTTTAATATTATAAAGGCTCTTTGGATTTGAAGCTGTCACGTTTATAAAAAGTTGAATATTTCCGGTTCTACGTATGGTAGAAACAAAATTGAGGTGTCATTTTATTCAGAAAAATCTGTGTTATTTTTTAAGATAATAAAAAAAAATGTGGACTTTTTCATATTTTGAGTCCCAGACCCCCCTAAGTCATTAGAAGAAAATCGACCAGATCTTGGTCGCGTCATCCTCAAAAATGAGCAACGTCTTGATATGACGAGACATATATGGTCATTAGCAAAATTGATTGGATTTTGATGGACGAGTTATTTTACCGAAACCGTTTAGGGGGTTAATAGCGACATTAACCATCCAAGTATCCCCAGCTATCAATATCATGCTACACTACTCACATTTGTCGCTATGAGAACAACCTCTTGATGGTTGTTGGCATTAATAAAATTGACCAGACCTTAATGGCCGAGATATCTCGTCATCAGTAGAAAATCGATCATATTTTGATCTCGTCATCATCGAAAATCGGCGATGTCTTGATGACGAAATATCTCGTCTTGGGCAAAATTAGTCAGATTTTGATGGACGAGACATATCGTGGAAACGCCTCGAAGCAACATTAACACTAAAAGTATCCTCAGATATCAATATCAAGCTACGATACTCATATTTGTCACTCTTAATGCATTGTCAACCCACCTGGTGGTTGTTGTCATTAACAAAACTGGCCAGACCTTGATGGACGAGATACCTCGTCAGTAGAAGACAACAGATCATTTCTTGATCTCGTTATAATCGAAAATCGGTAATATCTTGATGATGAGATATCTCGTCATTAGCAAAAATGGTCAGATCTTGATGGACGAGATCGCTCGTGGAAACCCATTGGAGAGTTGCGGCATTTACCTCCTGTGGATGTCGTCATTCCCAAACTGCCCAGATCCTGGTAGACGAGATATCTCGTCATTAGAAAAATTCCAGATATTGATCTTGTCAACATCACAAATCGGAATATCTGAAGACGAGATGATCAAAATCAGACTAATTTCGTCGATGACGAGATATCTCGTCGAAACTGCTCTGAGGGTGAAACGCGACATTTCCCGTGTCCCATTCTGAAAGTCAGAAGTTGAATCCAAAAATCGTACTACCCGATAAAAATCGCGCGCCCAAATAAATATTAACGCTACACACTGAAAAATAAGGAGCTCCCCCTTTCGGGGGCAGTCATATTTACGAATTCTGGAACGGTGCCTCGCCATCCATTCTGCTTTTTGAGTCCGGAACCTTTGATCGCGTTGTCCGCAGCGTCCCGACGCAAAAACGTGGCTCCGTCACTTAACCTGATCATTGATCCCCCGTCTCCCGACAACCTGTCCCCAATAAATCTCCAAAAATGGCTCCGCTCTTTTATTATTTATTTATTTATTTATCATCCTATCTCTCCCTAATGCGTTTATTACACTGATCGCGAGGAAGGCGGGGGCCCCCGGGACAACCCGGGGCCACCGAGTGCTTCCTCGTTACGTGCCGCGCATGAGATGACCCCCACCGTGGGGACGATTTGACCGGAGCCTCGGACCGAGGCCTCTGGGTTCCACCTGTGAAGAGACGACCCTTCCATTCCCAGCGGAAGGCAGAAATGGCAGGGATTGCCTTGAGGTAAGATTTCGGACCCACCCCCGCCAGACACCTCGGATTTCACAGAAGAGAGCAACTTATGTATATTATTACTTTTGGAAAATGTCCCCCACATCTCCACATGAAAATCTCCAGGGAAGAGTGGGAGATGCCTTACGAGGTGTTTTTAAGCGCAGCGTAGGAGAGTGATATTTCAACCGCTTTTCCTGTCGAGAACATCCGATCCGGTTTTTTGGGGGCTCTTTTTTCAGGAAATCTCTGTTTTTTTTGGAGCTTTTTCATTCAGGAGAGCTCTGGAGGCTCGGTAAACTTAATCATGCATCAATCAATAAGTAAACGAATGGAGTAATGAAATCGGGAAATAAAAGTTGGCGTTTCCCTACCGTGAATTTTGTTTTTCGGAGATCAATGTCTGAGGGATGTCTGACTCGAGTGTTTTGTTTTTCAGTGTGCTCTGTCGCTAGAGGCGCTTATGTATCTTACAATTTAGTTGTTTCGCATAGGTATATATTCTGGAGAGCAAATCAGTTGTTATTATATTCTCTTGGAGAACGTTTAGGTTTTTTGGGAGCAGTTTTATTCTTCAGGAGAGCTCTGGAAGCGCGAAAAACTTAATTAATAATTTATAATTAAAACGAATGGAGTAATGAAATTGAGAAATAGGCGTTTAGGAGGAGCTTCTGTCTAAGAATTTAGTTGTTTCGCATAAGTATTTATCCTGGAGAGAAAATATGTTCGTATTATTTTCTCTTGGGAGAAAGACTTTGGAGGTTTTTTGGAGAAAGTTTTGGTTTCTTGCAGCTTTTTTTTATTCAGGAGAGCTCTGATGGAGAGGAAAATTTAATCATGCGTCAGTCAATAAGTAAACGGATAGATTAATAAACAGACTACAGTGTTTAGTTTTTAAATGTGATTTGTCATTAGAGGCACTGCTGTTTAAGAATTGAAGCTATTTCGCATAAAAATTTATACAGGAGAACAAATTACTTCTTAGTATATTATCTTGCAGAAAAATTGGAAATTTAATGGTGTAACGGAACCAACAACGCCCCCTAGCGGACTGACAAAAACTTACACAGTGTAACTCCAACCCTGGAGCAAGCAGCAGCTAGGCTGTAGTATGTGATACAAAAAATGTCCCTGTTCCTTATATTTTATGTTCGTGAAAGTCTTGTAATTTCTGTAGTGTATGTGTATGTAAATAAATTAAATTTAAGTGTTAGCTAGCCGTGTCAGCATACATCATTGCTACAATGGTAAGAATTTTTGGCTAAATCAAGCCGAATATACGATATTTTCCGTTACGTTTAGAGTTATAAATATTCAAATGTTGCTCTTTTTGGGTCTGATGAATTTAGCGAGGAGTAAGAGTTACGTTGAAATAGTATTTATATTTGCAACTAGCCACTGCGTGGGCCAGTGACAGTTGTTTTCGTGGGATCAGGTGTGACCACTGCTCGCTATCTCCGAGAATTCGTAGCCTATTGGATAACAACCATAACGGCGGCGTTGCCCGTGGTGTTGTTTTGCTTCTTAAACCAAATTGGAATTCGTAGCCTATTGGATAACAGTCATCAATGGCAACGCTCATTGTCAAATGCAGCCAAATTCGAATGGCGAAGAGATCCAATCGGCGTGACGTCACAATCTCTTGCGAAAATATAAATATTTAATTGAAAAATTATTTATTAAAAGAAAATCAAATGTATAAGGTATCTATCTTGTGGAAAAATGTCAACAAATTTCAAATCCGTTGAAATTTTCAATCTATCTTTAACGATCCCGTGGTGGATTTTGACTGATAGTAGGAGTGCTATACAGTATTTCAAAAATTGGCCACAAATTTTTGACATCCCAGACCAGGATATTCTGAAGCTTCTCTGCGAGATTGGCCTGAAAACACCAATAAGCCTCCAATGGATTCCATCGCATATCGGGGTGTATGGCAACGAGACAGCCGATGTACTCGCCAAGAATGGCTGTGATCTCCCTATGGACTGTTTGAATCGCCTCACTCCCACTGAGGTCCACTCCCTGGGAAAACAACGTTTGCTTTCCTTGTGGCGCCGTACGCCATCCCACCATTGGTATGCTGGCAATCACCCTGGACTCTCAATCACATGCTGTGGCCCTCGGCCTTTTCAATCGGCCATGGCCAGATTTCGAAGTGGCCATCTTAAAAGTATCAAATTTCAGAACGGGGAGAGAATTTTCCCTCCTTGTTCCTGTTCCCTACCTGCCAGTCCTGATCACCTTCTTCTCTGTCTTGGCGCTTCGTATAAGCAGCTGTTGGTTGATCAGGACTTTTTGCAGGTATATGGGGATCTGGCACGACGGGGCCTTCTGGACCTGGTGTAGGCTTTCCTACACCAGGGGGATGTGCAACAACAACAACGATCCCGATTAAAAAAAAAAGAACAAAACAATGCCAGTTAAATTTATTTTTAGTTGTTTTGCTTTCCTTGGCTGGATTTGTTTCAGAGTAGGAAATGGAATCTGTGATTTCTCGAACAAGATCGAGGTCAAATTTGTATGGGAAAAATATAAAAGTTACAATTTAAAAAATATTTATTTAAAGAAAATCATATTTTTAGGTATCGATCTAATGTGAAATTTTCCGCAGATTTCAAATCCGTTGAAATTTTTACTCTATCTTTAACGATCTAGGAGATAGAAAAAAGATCCTACATAATTCCAGCTAAAACTTTAAATTTGTTTTGTACTTCGGCTGAAAGCGTTCAAACGGAAACACGGAAAAAATAAATTTAGAATCTGCCATCTCTTTATGTGTTACCATTCCAAGGAAAACAATTTTATTAAATTCCATTAAATTCATTTAAAAATGTTCTAGATTGAATTTTAAAATTCGGCGCGACCCAAAAACTGCAAAGAATTCGGACTACCTGTGTGCTAAATCCTAATACTGTAAATGCCATAGATTCGTCAGGACTTTGATCACAGAAAACAAACAAACACTTCCTTCTATTATAGTAGAGATGACGTTGATGGGCAAATGCGTTTAAATGGGTGAACACGTTTTAGTTTTTAAAAAATAACCAAAAATAATTGTTATTGATATTCCTTAGTTAACCCTTCGAAGAGCACGACACTAATTTCTTTTTAGAAAAAGCAACTTTTGAGACTAAGATTTACCACCTCATATGAATATACAAGGTGGCCATAAAGTTACTTTCATTCTTTGGAGGTTTATGTAGCTAAATAGAATAAAGGCACCAAATTTGATGTTGAGACTTTTGAAGACTTGTGGACATGTACTCCACAAAAAAAAATCTAGTAACAAAAATCGCCAATAGGGAGAAACGTGGCGCTGTTGGAGCAGAAAACACTCGAACCATTTTGTTTCCATTAAATGCAGATAAAATGGATAATGGCCCGTTTACGATTCTCCGTATGTCCGTATGCGTCGAACCAATGATAGAGGAGACCCACGTGATTGATAGATGGGCGGGATTACGCAGACCCTATCTGTAGCTTCGTATGCGTTAAGGCGATGGCTACGCATACGGACGCTAAGGTTTGACTGCGTAAGCAACAACCGCGCCACTAATTTCAGCTAGATATGTGATGCGTTGCAGTTGAAAAACCTGGCAATGTACACACATGTTAACATAGATATTTAACTCACAGGATGCAATCTTTTATTCACCGTAATCAGGTTTAACTTGGTCACATGGGTCAATTTCAATGTGCCGACCTTTCTCTGGTGCTCAGCTGTAAAGCATGCAGCACACCGGATGCAATTCGATGTACTCAAAGGAAGATCAGCACATTGAAATTTAAACATTTTTTTTTTGCGGATTGCATCGTCTCATGTTAAAAAAAAAAACGAAATGAAATCAAAATCCAATTTGGTTTCATTCGGTTTGTTCTATTTAGATTAAGATGGCTCCAAAGAGTCCAGGTTATTTTACGTCACCGTGTACTTTTGCACATTACGAAAATTATGTTTTAAGGGGGTTTAGAACTCTTTGTGTCTTACCTCCTATATAGGACCCTCCTAAAAATATCTATGGGGAGTAACTACATACACCGAGATTTTACAAGATATCACTTCTCTTACCTTTTGATAGAAGAATTCACTAATATTTTTTCTTTAAGGATTCCTATTTAAAGAAAATGACTTTTGGAAGACTTATGCTTAAAAAAAATTAGTTTACCTTAAAATTCAAAATGCAAAGAATTGTTCACTTGAAATTAATAATATCAAAAATTTTAATCATTGTAGAAAACATTTGTGAATATAGAATTTATTTTATCATTTAAAATTCTACAATTCGCTTACCGGGAGTACAATTCGGCTTCCCTTAATTTTCTCATGTATATATTTGTTTAGTGTAAAGGTGATCTTTTTTATTAACTTTTAAAACAATACTGTTAAATATTCATATAATTGGAAGTTGAGTCATGGCATTTGTTTAATTTTTCTCAAAGTGAGAATTACCCGTGTGGAAAATTACTAAAAATTCTTCCCATCCATAAAAATATGTCTTCAAAGACGTTTTAAACAATGTTACCAACTCCCACAAATTTTCTCTAGAAGACACTACTAGAATCAATCACCTTTCATCTCTTCCACCTCATTGATTCACAATCTGTAATTGTAGCAATTCTGCTGTTCAAGACGTAAATCACGTCCTTTTTCATTGTCCATTACTTAATCATAAAATATTTCTCTTACAACTAGTTTCTTCCCGTGGACACTCTTAATCAGTCCATAGACGTGAAATATAGGCAGGCTGAGCCATTGAGAGGAGCTGAAAGAAGGTGAACAACATATCGACTAGGAATTACTTGACTGTTCTGTGAAAAATTGACTTATTTGTCCTATTTGGTACCTTATCTTCTCGGATGATATAACATCGTATGATGTGTGTAAATATGCATTTCTATAAAGTGGTGACAAAAGTGGTCAAATCGTCGAAGTCTAGTCTATCGAATAGTCAATCAATGGACAGACAGAAGATGAATCAATGGATGGGCGTTTTCTTCAGTTTTATGGGTTAATCAGATTATGAATCGTAGGTTCCACCCAGAAGACGAAAGCAATCTAGAGGTGACGTTACTAGTAATAGTTTTGGTCCCATGATTCTGGGCACATTAAAAGGTTATCATTGCTCAGTCTACTTTTAAGGTATCCGGACACGTTGGAGGTCGTTATTTTTTTAAATGTGATCCAGAAACATTTTAATGATATTTTTATGTTTAGTGTTATTGAAAAATAGCATTGGGCTATAAATATTTAAATTATATATTAATAATTTTGTAAAACTGATAAATATGTATGAAAATTTAAGGAAATTTATGAAAAACTTCAATTGTGCTACAGTAAAATCTATTCAATTAATTTGAAAAATAATGCTTCCAAAATAAACTACATGCAATTGTCTAGTGAATGAACTACAATCAAAATTATATTAAAAAAAAAAAAATTCGACAAGCGATCGAAAAAGGAATGCAAGATTTTTGACAGTTTTACAGTCAGATTTCTTAAATAAAGAGCCATAATTTAAAAACTCTTCAACTCATCATGATTATTATAGTTCATTCACTAGACAACATTATGAAAAACAAGTTCACAAATTTTTACGAGAATCCATCAATAACGTTTTGTGTTATAACATTTGAAGTGAAGAAATAATGCAAAAATATTAATTTAGAGTAAAAGCAGTTTGAAGTGTATCGTTTGCTCTCTCCTTGATTTTACTGTTTGCGTAAACAAGTTTGTTATTCACTTCTCTTTCAAAATGTCAATACTATTTCCAAAAGAAAAACCATTTAAACACTTAAGAAACCTTTCTAAAATTATATTTGCAAAAAAAAGTAAGCTTTAAATTTAAATTTTGAAGGTTTTTGGTCTTTTTATGTCCACTTCCGATGGTTTCCAAACCTACTTCCGGTTTTCCCGCCTTGATTAAAATCGTAATATCTCCTCAACTGATTAACTTAGAGAAAAAATAAAATATTCTTTGGAAAGTCAAGTAAATACTCTATCAAATAAGATCAAAAGCTACTTTTTGAATATTTGGTCAAAAATAACATTTTCAACGTGTTCGGATACCTTAAATTTGCTTTATGGTCTAACCAGCCTGTTCATAAAAGACAGTACGCTTACCGTGCACGAAGCAAAGTCCGTATGGTACAGTACATATAGGAAATTTAAAATTAGAGTGAGCAATGATAATATACACTCTAAGACAAAAAAAAAGTTGCATCAAGAAGGAATTCAATGCAATGAACAAAATGCAATGAAATTTACAAGGTTGGTAAAGTGCTTTTTTATGAATGAGTAAATGATTAAAATTTGAGACTGAAATATGCAAACTTTATTGAGAAAAATTCAAAAAAGTAATATCATTCAGTACGGCATATGACCGCCATTATTCCTAATGCAGCAGTCCAAGCGCCTTGGTAGTGAGTCATACAGGTTCTTTATGAAATCCAGTGACAGTCCATCCCACTCTGCTTGAACGTTGTCACGTAGTTCCAGTAGATTACGCGGGTGGAGTAGTGACATCTCGTACATTCTCGATCGGGGACAGGTCCGATGAGTATGCCGGCCATGGTAAGATATCCCTGTGTCTTAGACAAGCAATATGGAGCGAGCATTGTCTTGTTGAAAAAGTGGGTATACCTGGGAGTTCAGGAAAGGGAGCGTAACTGGCTAGAAAATTTCTTGTACGTACCACTGGTCTGTCAAAGAGCCAGTAACGAATACCAAAGATGATTTGACATCATACGCAATTGCATCCCACACCATGACACCAGGTCTTCTGGACGTGTGACACTGCACAACAAATCGAGAATCTTGGCTCTGACCACGTTGCCTTCACACAGATTCGATTGTCATCTCCACACAGACAGAAGCGGGATTCGTCAGTGAAGACCAATTGATTCCATTCGACGCCCCATGTCCGTCTTGCACGACACCATTCCAGTCTTTGACGGCGATGCAATGCTGTTAAAGGCAGTCGTCGTAACGGTCTATGTGAGTTTAGTACCACGTCGTGAAGCCGTCGACAAAATCTGCAATCACTTATTAGATGACCGAGAGAGGTTCCCACTGCCGTTGGATGTCTGCAACAGTGGCTGTTGGATCAGAACGCGCATGTCTTACAACACGTCGATCCTGTCTCGGTCCGGTTTCTCTAGGCCTTCCTGAGTCTGGTTGACGCTGGCATGTGCCTTTTTGTATCCACCGCTACCAACAACGTGCCACAGTAACATCACTACAGCCAATATGTTGCGCAATCCGTCGATTAGACCATCCACCTTCTCGGAGTCCAATCACTCGGCCTCTGTCAAACTCTCTCATTTGCTTAAATTGCTTGCAAACTTTTTTCCGAAGCATAACTCAATAAGAAACGATATAATTAACACAACAACATGAGTAGAAATGAATTTGCTGCTCTACTGGATGTACTTTTTTGCCCCGGTATGCAGCGTGTTTGAGAGCCGCCCTGCGGATGGCGCATGCCCAAATGATTCTGAAAATTGATCATTTGCATTTCCAATGCGGATGTACTACACCTTCAAATTTAATTTATACCGGTCTACTCCTTCCAGATGCAACTTTTTGTTTGTCTTATAGTGTATTTTATGTGTCCAGGGACATGTACCCACAAAGCTAGTAATAACTAGGGATTGAAATCCGATCCTGCGAATCCGGTCATCAGGCGGATCCGGTATCATTTGGCTACCTACCGGATCCAGCAACATCCGTCGGATCCGGTCAGGATCCGATAAACCCGAATTTTTTAAAAATTAAATAATCGATTATTCAAACCCAACTTTAAAGTCGCAAAATCGTTTATTAAGCAATCGATTGTGAATTAATTGATGTTATATTTTTCAATCATCAGTATGGAGAATTCTAGCAAAAATAATAAATTAAATGATCAATAATATTTTTTTAATAAAGAGGAATTAGAAAAGCAAATTCCGCAAGAAAATGAAGACTGTTGTAAAAAGACAAACTTAAGAAAAGAAACAGATTTTGAGAAAATACTGAAGAAAGAAATGACTTCATATGAAATGAAGTCAAAGGAAAATATTTGTCTCTTATGTACGACTATTTAATGACGATTAAACCAACTAGTGTCGAAGCTGAGAGGGCCTTCTCGGCCGCTGGTTATATTTGCAGTTCATTGAGAAGTAGGTTGGGGGATGACACAATTAATACAATTTGTTTCCTTAGATCTTTTTTTCAAACTCAAAAGTGATTTTCATTACTATATAACTTCGATTTAAGCAATTAAGATGAATTTAGAGTTCTCTTTTTTGTTATGTTGACTAAAAACTGCCAAAGATTAGATTTTTATGTAAGTATGAGACAAGGTTAGGTACAATTTATACGTTATTTGCTCAACGACATTAGAGATAGAGACTACTTAATTTTAGATAAATAGAAAAGTACTAAGTATAAAATAAACTGATGTTTTTAGTGTGGAAACTAGTAAGACTGATAATCATCTATCGTTTAATACTTAATACTAATAGTACAAGAAGTTACTATAATTAATTGTTGGTGATCGATTTCCTACCTATAAATTATTATTAATAAAGTTGATTTTCTAATGCTAAAATAAACGCTTTGTTCGTCTATTTGGAATAATATCCTTTTTACCCACTTTCACTCACTTTGGAAAAATACACAATGGTTAGAAATACTTATTAACAAAGTACCAATCCGGCCGGATTCAAAACCATGCCGGATTGCAATCCCTAATAGTAACGTGACTCTTAGACGATATTTCGTGTGCTGGGTGGAAATGAAAATTCAACTTCGGATTGGCCCAGCTGACTGGAGAAGACTCACATAGATTGATTCATCATCTGATTCGTCCGTGCGACATTGTAATAGACTTTGTCGATTCCACCATTTTTATCGCCACTCTATAGACATGCGCATTCTCATACATACGATATCATAAAATGTTACATATTAGCAAGCGAGGTGATAAGATACCAAATCGGTCAACCAAACGCATTTATCCCACAACAGTCACGTGAATACTAGTTTACATATAACCCCCACTCTTTGGAGCTTCTCTCAATACCAGTAAGTCTACTTATATTTCACGTTTTTGGTGCAGTCACTTCACCTTTGCACGTCAACTCGCGTGGCGCCGATGGATCCCCGAATCCCTCTTTCAGGGAGGGCCGTACATTGATTTCAGGACACTTGGTGTCGTCACCTACTCCAAAGTCGATAGGTCTTAACCTTATAAATCGTTAGTTAGGTTGAGCTTTTTTCTAGTGTCGACCTGCAGTTTATAGCCACGGCTTAGACTTGGACTTGCATGGCTTTTTGACTTGTCTACATGAGCAATCATGTATTATTTGGATGACCTTAAATTTTCTTTACTTATGTACCGTATTTACTACCGTATATCCGTATGCGTCGAACCAATGATAGAAGAGAAACACGTGACTGACAGATGGGCGGGACTACGCAGACCCTATCTGTAGCTTCGTATGCGTTAAGGCGGAGCCTACGCATACGGACATACGGAGAATCGTAAACGGGCCTTTCCGCGATTCAGCACGCTTTCATTAGTAGCCTTAACCTCAGATTGGTAGCGTTATGATATTAACCTTAGATTGATAACGTTATGAGTGTGTGTACTGTACATAATTTTCCGTACATTTCCAATTCAGGGTTAATGTGTTTCTAGAATATTTATATACCTAACCCTAACCATTTCAAGGAAGGGGGACGCCAGACTTCCATTATACCTGCAAAGGCTAACCAGTTACGTTGCATAAAAACTCTTTATTCAACATATTTAACAGATATTTGAAATGAAAAATCTTCAATTAAAAATTGAACTTTCTGTAATCTTTGTTCCAACCCTTTCTTTCCGATGTCTGATCTTCGTGATTGATCCCAGAACGTCGACAATAGCCCGTTGTGTTGCTTGAGTGCAACATTAGTTCAACTACCTGCAAATCTACCACTGCAAAGTCTGATATCATTATAACATTTACAAATTTGTTGAAGAATAGCCATGTTGCATAGCATGTTCCCTATTTGTTAAAAAAGGAGAAAGTAAAAGAAAAAGCATTATTCTAGTAAAACGACATGTGTTTAATGTTTTCCAACAATTTAAAATTTGTTTATATCTTTTACTTATATAAAAGTTTTAATTCCGTTCTCTTTCTGTTAGTGAGAGGGGATATCTGGAGAGAGATCCTCTTACCTCAAATACAAATAAACTATTATAAAGATTACGGTGAATGAATAAAATAAACTCTTGAACGAGAAGAAACAGATTTGAGTGTCTTAAAATACTTTTTATTATAGTTTATTTCTGAAATTTGTGAACATTCTGTTTTTTATGTAATACATTTTCAACTCGAAACACAAAAAAATACGTTCATTTTATATCCCTTTAGAACTAGCACAGTCTTGTTTTGTGTGTCAAATTAATCTCTAAACAGACATTGATTTAATTTTGATCTTCTTTTCTATCCCTCTCTCCGTTCAAAGCTTAAAACTAAGATTCAACTTGAAATATTGAAGGCATCGTACAATATGAAAAGCTACGCAAAATGTGATAAAAATGTAATATAACTACTGGTAAAATAAAACTCTAGGAATATATATTTTAATTCCTCAAGTTCCAATGAACGAGTATATTCGAATCTTTGACTATGAGAAATCCTTTGTATAGTAACTTCTCTCTATTGTACTTGGGTCGAGGTAGCCCTTTTGGAAGAGTAAAGAATTAGTAATAGAAGGGTTGCGAGTTCGAATCCAACCAAAAACCGCGTGTACAAAAGGAGCTGATGCACGTTAAATATCTCGTTACCTTAAATATCCTCACGTTGGCGTGGTGTGGAAGTTTGGAGAGTGGGGTGCCAGCAAAGGTGTTGCCTCGTCATTTGACCGTGGTTCAAAATTACGTGATGTTGTTTGGGATTTTTCACTTCGGGTTATATCCTGGTAATGGTAATTTTAGTTAACGTCGTACTAGAGCAACACAACGGGCTATTGACGACGGTCCGGGATCAATCCCTTAAGGGAAAGATCCGAGGACGACACCTCGTAATTTTGAACAACGGTCAGATGACGAAGCAACACCTGAACTGGCACCCCACTCTCCAAACTTCCACGCCAACCCAACGTGAGGACTTTCGGCCACGACAGATTTAAGGTGCACCAGCCGCCTCTACACCATACTTTACAAACATCCATGCCCGGACCCGGATTCGAACCAGGAACCTTCTGATCTAGAGGCTAACACCTTAACCACTATACCGGTTGGTTGGCGGGTTATATCCTGGACCGTCGTCAATTACTTTCTGTTTTGCTTCAGTGCGACGATAATTAAAATACCTACCTACCTACCTGTTGCACTTGCAACCTAAATCGGTGCCTACAATGATAGACGGGACTTTGAAATTTCCGTAGTTTTAATATATAACAATGTGAAGGCAAGAAACGTGGGGTCACCTGATTAAATAAAAATATGTTGGTAGGTAATTGAATTCACTTCGAACTGGAAAAACTCAACGGGCTATTGGGGACTTTCCGGGATCAATTTCGAAGGGAAAGATCGTAGCTCACTTTCAGGAACAGACATGGAACTTGGTAATGGTAATGGTAATTTTAGTTAACGTCGTACTAGAGCAACACAACAGGCTATTGACGACGGTCCGGGATCAGTCCCTTGAGGGAAAGATACGGAGACAACACCTCGTAATTTTGAACCACGGTCAGATGACGAAGCAACACCTGAGCTGGCACCCCACTCTCCAAACTTCCACACCAACCCAACGTGAGGACTTTCGGCCACGACAGATTTAAGGTGCACCAGCCGCCTCTACACCATACGCTTACAAACATCCATGCCCGTACCCGGATTCGAACCAGGAACCTTCCGATCTGGAGGCTAACACCTTAACCACTATACCGGTTGGTCGGCGACATGGAACTTGGAGAGGATACTCACTTTTACCGAAGCAAGAAA
Source organism: Metellina segmentata (assembly GCA_947359465.1). Classification (NCBI taxonomy): domain Eukaryota; kingdom Metazoa; phylum Arthropoda; class Arachnida; order Araneae; family Tetragnathidae; genus Metellina; species Metellina segmentata. The sequence continues at coordinate 61,421,130 of OX375884.1, read as the reverse complement.
ATATGGAATGTATGATCCCAATATTGGAAGTGGTAAGGCAGAAGACTGACACACGGACAGCAGCGAAGTAGTCAGATCGTGGTCCCTGGGGAGACATCAGAGGCCATATTAAGTAACACAGAAATGACACCAGCTGGGGACGAAGAGTTGTCAGAATATCCGAAATGCAACGAACTAGGAAAATAATCGACATTTAATCGCAGTTTGTAGGAGCAGATTTTAAATATTCGCTCAATTTCATCGAGATATACGGCCTCGATCTTTTACAATATTATTATCGAACTATAATGGGCCGACCAACCGGTATAGTGGTTAAGGTGTTAGCCTCTAGATCGGAAGGTTCCTGGTTCGAATCCGGGTAAGGGCATGGATGTTTGTAAACGTATGGTGTAGAGGCGGCTGGTGCACCTTAAATCTGTCGTGGCCGAAAGTCCTCACGTTGGGTTGGCGTGGAAGTTTGGAGAGTGGGGTGACAGCTCAGGTGTTGCTTCGTCATCTGACCGTGGTTCAAAATTACGAGGTGTTGTCCTCGAATCTTTCCCTTAAGGGACTGATTACGGACCGTCGTCAATAGCCCGTTGTGTTGCTCTAGTACGACGTTAACTAAAATTACTATTACCGAACTATAATGGAGGACTGATATCTTAATAATTTTTAAATTGGTAGAAAATTTATGTTTTTTTCTCTCTATAACTCTTTTCTTTTGTAACAGGGGATCGTGTATTTGAGATTTATGCTAAACCATCCTAGTGGTTGTCTCGACCAGGCATATCGTCGTTAGCAAAACTGACGAGATCTTGATGGTTTTTTCCCTCTATAACTCTTTCCTTTTGTAACAGGACCGTGTATTTGAGATTTATGCTCAACCAACCTGGTGGTTGTCTCGACTAGGCATATCGTCGTTAGCAAAACTGACGAGATCTATGTGTTTTTTTTCCTCTATAACTCTTCCCTTTTGTAACAGGATAGTGTATTTGAGATTTATGCTCAACCATCCTGGTGGTTGTCTCGACTAGGCATATCGTCGTTAGCAAAACTGACGAGATCTTGATATTTTTTCCCCTTTATAACTCTTCCCTTTTGTAACAGGATCGTGTATTTGAGATTTATGCTCAACCAACCTGGTGGTTGTCTCGACCAGGCATATCGTTGTTAGCTAAACTGACGAGATCTTGATGGTTTTTTTCCCTCTATAGCTCTTTCCTTTCGTAACAGGTTGGGTTGGCGTGGAAGTTTGGAGAGTGGGGTGCCAGCTCAGGTGTTGCTTCGTCATCTGACCGTGGTTCAAAATTACGAGGTGTTGTCCTCGAATCTTTCCCTTAAGGGACTGATTCCGGACCGTCGTCAATAGCCCGTTGTGTTGCTCTAGTACGACGTTAACTAAAATTACCATTACCGAACTATAATGGAGGACTGATATCTTAATAATTTTTAAATTGGTAGAAAATTTATGTTTTTTTCTCTCTATAACTCTTTTCTTTTGTAACAGGATCGTGTATTTGAGATTTATGCTAAACCATCCTAGTGGTTGTCTCGACCAGGCATATCGTCGTTAGCAAAACTGACGAGATCTTGATGGTTTTTTCCCTCTATAACTCTTTCCTTTTGTAACAGGATCGTGTATTTGAGATTTATGCTCAACCAACCTGTTGGTTGTCTCGACTAGGCATATCGTCGTTAGCAAAACTGACGAGATCTATGTGTTTTTTTTCCTCTATAACTCTTCCCTTTTGTAACAGGATAGTGTATTTGAGATTTATGCTCAACCATCCTGGTGGTTGTCTCGACTAGGCATATCGTCGTTAGCAAAACTGACGAGATCTTGATATTTTTTCCCCTTTATAACTCTTCCCTTTTGTAACAGGATCGTGTATTTGAGATTTATGCTCAACCAACCTGGTGGTTGTCTCGACCAGGCATATCGTTGTTAGCTAAACTGACGAGATCTTGATGGTTTTTTCCCTCTATAGCTCTTTCCTTTCGTAACAGGTTGGGTTGGCGTGGAAGTTTGGAGAGTGGGGTGCCAGCTCAGGTGTTGCTTCGTCATCTGACCGTGGTTCAAAATTACGAGGTGTTGTCCTCGAATCTTTCCCTTAAGGGACTGATTCCGGACCGTCGTCAATAGCCCGTTGTGTTGCTCTAGTACGACGTTAACTAAAATTACCAATTACCAATTACCTTTCGTAACAGGATCGTGTATTTGAGATTTATGCTCAACCAACCTGGTGGTTGTCTCGACTAGGCATATCGTCGTTAGCAAAACTGACGAGATCTTGTTGTTTTTCCCCCTCTATAACTCTTTCCTTTTGTAACAGGATCGTGTATTTGAGATTTATGCTCAACCAACCTGGTGGTTGTCTCGACTAGGCATATCGTCGTTAACAAAACTGACGAGATCTTGATATTTTTTCCCCTTTATAACTCTTCCCTTTTGTAACAGGATCGTGTATTTGAGATTTATGCTCAACCAACCTGGTGGTTGTCTCGACCAGGCATATCGTTGTTAGCTAAACTGACGAGATCTTGATGGTTTTTTCCCTCTATAGCTCTTTCCTTTCGTAACAGGTTGGGTTGGCGTGGAAGTTTGGAGAGTGGGGTGCCAGCTCAGGTGTTGCTTCGTCATCTGACCGTGGTTCAAAATTACGAGGTGTTGTCCTCGAATCTTTCCCTTAAGGGACTGATTCCGGACCGTCGTCAATAGCCCGTTGTGTTGCTCTAGTACGACGTTAACTAAAATTACCAATTACCAATTACCTTTCGTAACAGGATCGTGTATTTGAGATTTATGCTCAACCAACCTGGTGGTTGTCTCGACTAGGCATATCGTCGTTAGCAAAACTGACGAGATCTTGTTGTTTTTCCCCCTCTATAACTCTTTCCTTTTGTAACAGGATCGTGTATTTGAGATTTATGCTCAACCAACCTGGTGGTTGTCTCGACTAGGCATATCGTCGTTAACAAAACTGACGAGATCTTGATATTTTTTCCCCTTTATAACTCTTCCCTTTTGTAACAGGATCGTGTATTTGAGATTTATGCTCAACCAACCTGGTGGTTGTCTCGACCAGGCATATCGTTGTTAGCTAAACTGACGAGATCTTGATGGTTTTTTCCCTCTATAGCTCTTTCCTTTCGTAACAGGTTGGGTTGGCGTGGAAGTTTGGAGAGTGGGGTGCCAGCTCAGGTGTTGCTTCGTCATCTGACCGTGTTTCAAAATTACGAGGTGTTGTCCTCGAATCTTTCCCTTAAGGGACTGATTCCGGACCGTCGTCAATAGGCCGTTGTGTTGCTCTAGTACGACGTTAACTAAAATTACCAATTACCAATTACCTTTCGTAACAGGATCGTGTATTTGAGATTTATGCTCAACCAACCTGGTGGTTGTCTCGACTAGGCATATCGTCGTTAGCAAAACTGACGAGATCTTGTTGTTTTTCCCCCTCTATAACTCTTTCCTTTTGTAACAGGATCGTGTATTTGAGATTTATGCTCAACCATCCTGGTGGTTGTCTCGACTAGGCATATCGTCGTTAGCAAAACTGATGAGATCTTGATGGTTTTTTCCCTCTATAACTCTTCCCTTTTGTAACAAGATAGTGTATTTGAGATTTATGCTCAACCAACCTGGTGGTTGTCTCGACTAGGCATATCGTCGTTAGCAAAACTGACGAGATCTTGATGTTTTTTCCCTCTATAACTCTTCCCTTTTGTAACAGGATCGTGTATTTGAGATTTATGCTCAACCATCCTGGTGGTTGTCTCGACTAGGCATATCGTCGTTAGCAAAACTGACGAGATCTTGATGGTCCAGATCACACGTTTTAGAAAAAAAACTAATCACATGGTGTCGTCATCGTAAAATTGGCAATATCTTGATGACGAGGTTTCTCGTAACAAGCAAATTAGGCCCGATCTTAATGGACGAGATATCTGTAGGTGGACGATTATTTTACTTAACTATGCCTCACTTAAAGAGCTCTGTAGCTACTGTAGTTCAGAAAATTTTGGAATTAACACTCCTGGCGTTTGTCGCGACTAGGCATATTCTAGTTAGCAAAACTGACCAGATCTTGATGGTCAAGAACACAAGTTTTAGAAAAAAAACCTGATCACATGGTGTCTTAATCATCGAAAAATTGGCAATATCTTGATGACGAGATATCCTGTAACAAGCCAATTTGGCCCGATCTTGATGGATGAGACATCTGGAGGTGCACAATCATTTTACCTAACTATGCCTCACTTAAAGAGCTCTGTAGCTACTGTAGTTCAGAAAATTTTGGAATTATCACCCCTGGCGGATGTCTCGACGAGGCATATTCTCGTTAGCAAAACTGACCAGATCTTGATGGTCAAGTACACACGTTTTAGAAAAAAAAATTGATCGCATGGTGTCTTCATCATCGAAAAATTGGCAATATCTTGATGACGAGATATCTCGTAACAAGCAAATTTGGCTCGATCTTGATTGACGAGACATCTCGAGGTGCACGATCATTTTACTTAACTATGCCTCACTTAAAGTTCTCTGTAGCTACTGTAGTTCAGAAAATTTTGGAATTAACAGTCCTTGCGGTTGTCTCAACTAGGCATATTCTCATTAGCAAAACTGACCAGATCTTGATGGTCAAGAACACACGTTTTAGAAGAAAAAAAATTGATCGCATGGTGTCTTCATCATCGAAAAATTGGCAATATGTTGATGATGATATATATCGCCACCCACGCAACCACATTTGAGCAGATCTTGGTGGACAAAACATCTCGTCAAAACCTATTGGAGGGTTAACCTCTTCATTTTTTTAGAGTACCAATATCGGTACATCAAAAAATTTCTTTTTCTTTCCTCCCAAACAACATGTAAATTCATTATTTCTTATGTTCCCCTTCAGCTTCTTTCTAACATTCTGGTGACTCAGTAGTTTTGCACACTGCGCTTAGTAACTCGAGAGCTTTAGGCGTTATTTATGTTGCTTACCCCCTGGATGTATTTCTTTGTCCTGTGTCAGTAAAAGTTTCCTTGTATGTTTATGTCTATCATTTGACATCTTCTGTCTTGTGTTTGGTGCAGATTCTCCAAATATGGTCCTTACGCCACAAAAACCCAATCAATTGACGCACAGTAAAATTCCGAATTTAATAAGAAGCGGAAAGCATAGACAATTTAGATTAAGATTTACTGGCAGGTCTGTGAGGTTTTATCTCCCTCAGATTTCAAACCACTGCTGCATTGACACGCTGCTTTGAATTTTCACATTTTTTTTTGCACCAAAGTAATCAATTATTAACGGAAATTTGCATTTGGTTGATGTTGTTCACCGAAAGTAAGATGAATTAATTAAAGCTTGTGATTTTATTCGACAAAATATTCATGTATTTTATATTTATTACTTGTCGTTGTCTTCATTTGGCGCAGATTTTCCATAGATAGTCCTTGTGCCATAAAACTCTAATCAGGTAACCTAATGTTTTGACTGATGGAAGTATTATCTTCAAATAGGCTACGTACGTATTTAGGGTCATAAACTTTAACTATTACAATTTTAAAAAATAAAATATTTTTCATCATTTCTGAGTGTCTAGCACTTTACATATCCAATAAATAATTTATATATAGAGAGAGGGGTTTTCTAGGGAGTAAAGTGGTTAACATATTCGTCTTTTAAAACTATTCTAACTATATGTCTAACAACTAAATTTAAATCCTTGTTTCATAATTTCATCAAGTACCAATATCAAGTTTTCACAAACCTCTCTATTGATATGATTTAACCCTCAGAAGGGTTTGCACGCATAGTCTATCCCACATGGTTTCTAACCAGTTTTGATCTTCTTGACCAACGGAATCTGTACTGGTATTCTTTATACCAATATATGTAGTTATTTAATCATGTAATGTAAAAGCAATACTATACTCTCCGTAAATCACTTAACACTAAGAGATTTTAAAAGAAAAACAACACCAATAGCGACTTTGTTTAACCCTCCAAGTGGTTTCGACGAGATATCTCGTTCATCAAGAACCGGTAAATTTTGTTAATGACGAGATATGTAGTCATCGTAATTTGAAGACTAGATCTATCGTCATCAAATTATGATACGAGACAATATACCGCGTCCAGAAAACCTTCAGGAGTGATAAAACATTTGCACCTGAACTTTACGCGGAACTAAAACTGGATTTAATAATTGTCACAAAACAATCTAATCGAAGCGAGGCCGCAATCCCAGTGCCTAAATTGCAGACGCAAAACTTCGTATTAGGAATTCGGTCCCTCCTAACAATAGCCAAGTGCGAGGCAAAGGAGAAGAATAAACCGAAAAACACGTGAAAAATGATAGACTAATGACTAGATACCTCGTCCAGACAACCACCAGGAGAGATAATACTCTTGAAACTGAATTTTATATGCAACAAAACTACACTTTTTATTAATCTTCACAAAACAACCTAATTGAAATGAGGACGAAATCCCAATGCCTATATTGTAGGTGTTAAAATAGATTAGGAATTTGGTCCCTCCTAGCAATGACGAAGTGCAAGGCAAAAAAGAAGAATGAACCGTAAAAATCGTGAAAAATGATGGAGCAATGACGAGACATCTTGTCCAGACAACCATCAGGATGGATAAGACTTTTGAAGCTGAATTTTATATGCAACGAAACTACACATTTTATTAATCTTGACAAAATAACCAAATTGAAATGAGGACGAAATCTCAATGCCTATATTGTAGGCGTTAAAATCAGATTAGGAATTTAGTCCCTCATAGCAAAGACGAAGCGCAAGGCAAAAGAGAAGAATGAACCGTAAAAATCGTGAAAAATGATGGAGCAATGACGAGACATCTTGTCCAGACAACCACCAGGATGGATAAGACTTTTGAAGCTGAATTTTATATGCAACGAAACTACACATTTTATTAATTCTCACAGAATAACCTAGTTGAAACGAGGCGCCTAAAATGTAGGCGCAAAAAATCAGATTAGGAATTCGGTCCCTCCTAACAATAGCCAAGCGTAAGCCAAAGGAGAAAAATGAACCGTAAAAATCGTGAAAAATGTATCAACGGCCCATGTGGGAGGTCTTTTGTCTGCACATTGGGAGGACGCATTTCCAGGTGAAATCTCTAAACCAGCTTTTATGTCGAGGGGGGAAGGTCCTTTCTTTCGGTTCCCATAGGGAGCAGTTTGGAATGAAGGGAGCGTCTCCTTTCTAATGACACAGTTTATACAATCTCTTACGCACGGTGGAGGAGAAGGTGAATGGGCGACTCACTTATTAATTAAAACAACTTAATTTTCCCGAACGCGGCACAAAGGCGGCTTTCCCAGCGCTGTAACCAAAGCGGGACTCAATTTAGCCCCCCGTATATTCGTTAGACCGGGAATCAATGGCCGAACAAAGCTGTTTAGGGAATGCAATGGACTGTGAACCTTCTGAGGAGAGTGATTTTGGCCACCGGGGTGGTTTTTTGGAGCCATCACTCTTCGATCTCCTAATTACTCTCTTTTCGATAGACTCGCCCTTTGTTTGAACCAACTTCAAATGCAAAACCGGAGGGCTGCGTTTCGGGATAAACATATTGGATCAAAAGTTAACTTAGACTTAAGCTTTTTTTGTTTAAGTGGTCTAAAATTTTTTTTTGTTTGATGCAAGCCGAGGAAAGAAAGGATTTTTTCAGGATATTAATTTATTTTTATAGTTTTCACTCTGGGAATGTGGACTGTATTGACAAACATGCTAATAACAATATTGATTTTCACATAGCAGTAGCCTCACTCTTCGATTTCCTAATTACTCTCTTTTCGATTGAGTCCATCTTTGTTTAGCCCAACTTCAAATGTAAAACCGGAGGGCTGTGTTTTGGGATGAACAATATTTGATCAAAAATTAACTTAGACTTAGTCTTTCTCGGTTAAGTGGTCTAAAAATATATTTTATTTGATTCAAACTGAGGAAAGAAAGCGATTTCTTCACGATATCAATTAATTTTTATAGTTTCCACTTTGGTAATGTGGATTCTATTGAAAAATATACTAATATAATATTGATTCTCAAATAGCAGAAGCCTAACTTCAATGTGCTAACTTCTCTTCGCCCTTTGTTCAATTTAACTTCAAATGCAAAACCGGAGGGCTGCGTTTCGGGATAAACATATTGGATCAAAAGTTAACTTAGACTTAAGCTTTTTTTGTTTAAGTGGTCTAAAATTTTTTTTTGTTTGATGCAAGCCGAGGAAAGAAAGGATTTTTTCAGGATATTAATTTATTTTTATAGTTTTCACTCTGGGAATGTGGACTGTATTGACAAACATGCTAATAACAATATTGATTTTCACATAGCAGTAGCCTCACTCTTCGATTTCCTAATTACTCTCTTTTCGATTGAGTCCATCTTTGTTTAGCCCAACTTCAAATGTAAAACCGGAGGGCTGTGTTTTGGGATGAACAATATTTGATCAAAAATTAACTTAGACTTAGTCTTTCTCGGTTAAGTGGTCTAAAAATATATTTTATTTGATTCAAACTGAGGAAAGAAAGCGATTTCTTCACGATATCAATTAATTTTTATAGTTTCCACTTTGGTAATGTGGATTCTATTGAAAAATATACTAATATAATATTGATTCTCAAATAGCAGAAGCCTAACTTCAATGTGCTAACTTCTCTTCGCCCTTTGTTCAATTTAACTTCAAATGCAAAACCGGAGGGCTGCTTTCTGGGATGCACAATATTAGATCAAGAATTAACTTAGCCTTAAGATTTTTCTTTTAAGTGGTTTAAAAATATTATTTGTTTGATGTAAGCTGAGGAAAGAAAGCGATTTCTTCACGATATTAATTTATTTGTATAGTTTCCACTTTGGAAATGTGGACGTTATTGAAAAATATACTAATATGATATGGATTTTCATAGTAGTAACGTCGATGAACATAGTAGTAGACACTTGCTCCTAATTACTCTCTTTTTGATAAAGTTGCCCTTTGTTCAACTCAACTTCAAATGGAATGCCGGTAAGTAGGTATTTAATTAACGTCGCGCTGGAGCGGGCTATTGGCGACAGTTTGAGATCAACTCTCGAAGGGAATACATCACGTAATTTTGAACCACGGTCAGATGACGAGGTCACACCTGTGCTGGCACCTCTCTCTACAAACTTCCACTCCACGTCAACAAGAGGATATTTGAGGCTCCGATAGATATAACGTGCACCAACCCTAATTGTACACGACGGTCTATGGTTGGATTTAAACTGTCTGTTACTCTTCCAACCGAGATACCGAGGCCACAAATCCAAAGTCGGAGAGCTGCGTTTTGGAATGAACTTATTGGATCTAAAAAATCAACTCCGCGTTTTAGTCTTAAGCTTTTTCTTTTGAAGTGGTCTAAAAGTATATTTTGTTAGTTGGGGTTCTCTTATGGCACAAGGGTCAGACCTAGCAAAGCTGCGCCAAACAATGCATTTAAGTACTACCTTATTTTCAACTAGGAGAAAATAATTAAAAACTATGTATCAAATTCAGCTGTAGCTTAATTATTATTAAATTGAGTTATGTTCGAATATAATATGTAGTTTATAAAAGGGTCAGTAACAAGTAAATAGTACAGTCAGTAACAAGTAAATAGTACAGTCAGTAACAAGTAAATAGTACAGTCAGTAACAAGTAAATAGTACAGTCAGTAACAAGTAAATAGTACAGTCAGTAATAAGTAAATAGTACAGTCAGAAAAAAGTAAAGATACGTTGTTACGCACGGGTCCATCGCGAGTCTTGGATCTTTCCCTTTGGGGTTGATCCTGGAATAAAAATAAGAATAAAAATAAGACTCGAAATCAGAGATGAAATTCCATAAAAAATATAATTTTTTTGAAGAATAATTACTTTTTTAGCAGTACTGGTAAAGCAATCGAAGTAATCGTAATATTCAATAGACATTCCAATTTTTCCAAAACTACCAAATTATGGTTGATTTAAGTATACATACTCAGGTGTTTTAGCATGAAACTCAACTAAATATAACAATAAAGAAATGTTTGATATTGCATTCACTAAACTAATAAATAATGTATAAAATAAAATACAATGCAATCAAATATCTGGAATACAATTCATGTGATGTCTACACAAACACACAAACACAAAATCGAGCATAGAACAGAAAGACGGTCAGACAGACTTTCGCAACCAATGCCACTCACTAAATGAAGATAAGTACTCACTGTATGCAAATTTTCATGAAAGTATCTTAAACCGCGTGGACGTGTATAGGGCATAACATACAGACAGACAGACACCAAACGAGAAAAGGGCGGATTCGGCATCAGAAGGGTCCAAAACGGATAGAAAACTTGAAATGGGTCGAAAATATTGAATGTACAAACAAACACTCCATTCTTATTTATATAGATAGTTCGCGTTAGTTTTATTAACGTCGCACTGGAACATTACTTAAGTAATAATTATGAACAACTGTTAATTATGTATTATAACTGAATTGTAGTAAATAATTTGAAAAGATAAAAAAATTGAAATAAAATAGTTTTTGTTTGAAGCATGCCACACACAACTTCTATTAATTTGAATTACATTTTTAATCTAATTGATTAAAAGAATGAATCCTCAAATAAGTGTTAGAAATGATGTGTGTAGTATTTGTTTTTCACATACTACGAACGCTTTTACAATACTAAGGAAGTAAGTAAGCAGCATATATACAGGGTGGTCCCGAATTCATGGTACAAACTTTAATGGTAGGTACAGGACATTGTAACAATGATTTATTGTATAGGAATGTATAGTCGCAAGTGACGCGGTGATGCGTAAACAGGGGAAATAAAAGGAAAGAGAAATGGAGTGATCGGTTGGTATCATTGCCGGTAGAGGGCAGTAGATGTCTAGCCGCTGTTGAACATGATGCATCGGTTGTGGTTTCAGCACGATGGGGCGCCAGCACACTTCAGCATTGATGTACGGAATTACCTGAATGCCACGTTTGGTACTCGATGGATTGGGCGTGGTGGACCAGTCCCTTGGCCACCCCGATCTCCCGATTTATCGAGCCTCGATTACTTTTTATGGGGACATCTAAAGCATCTTGTTTATGAGACTCCAGTTGACTCAGATGAGGATCTCGTCGCTCGCTTATCTGTAGCTGCTGCAGGTGTGGGTGAAATACCAGGCATCTTTGAACGTGTACGCCAATCGCTCCACCGACGCTGTCAAGCATGTATCGATACTGGTGGACGCAATTTTGAACAATTACTGTAAACATGACACTTGTCAACAACGCTTTCAATAAAATCTTAGTTTTTCCTTTCGGCCGTTATTTCCCCTGTTTTCGCCTCACCGCGTCACTTGCGACTATACATTCCTATACAATAAATCATTGTTACAATGTCCTGTACCTACCATTAAAGTTTGTACCATGAATTCGGGACCACCCTGTATATATATATATATATATATATATATAAACATCTATAGCTCTACACACTTCTTTATTTACATATCCTACATTATTCATCAATTGATTACATTTTAAAATTAGCCGACCTTCAATTCAAATTTAAATCTCGAATCGAATTGGGCTGTGTGATACAGGCATATGGTACTATGTACATATCATGGATTCATCATTTATCAAATGCAATGCAAGTTAATGCTAAAGTTAGAGCTCTGCTGGGAAGCTATCTACACAAAAACCAATGCAATGCATTGTAACAGAAAGATCTTACTACTCTGTATACAAAATTTCTCTTTTCATGCACACACATAGGACACAAATATATATCTCGTTTCACGAAATGCCGCTTAATGTTCCTCGCACGCCGTCTATCGTGTGAATCTTTCCTTTCTAATCACAGAAGGTGATGCATGCTGGGTGGAGCCATAGTGCGGCTGAATAGGATGATAGAATCGCATTTTCCCCTATCTCATCAGATTTCACTGATAGTCAGATCATTGCGAAGAAGAATACCGCTGTGGAACAAAAGCCTGGTATCCCGAAGAACGCTGCTTCGGTTTTGAGATATCCCCTAAAAAGTGTTTAGAAGCGGCAGATGGCCATTCTTTCACTCTTCCTTTATTTATTTCTTGAATCTGATAGTGCTGGGAATTTTGTCGCTGTGGGTCACATTTATTATTTTCGCATAGGAAGGAAGGCGATCGTGATGTATTAAATCAATTAGAGTGGACAATTAATCAATGATGGGAGGATTTCTCAGAATTCGTGTTAAAGCTTTATCTGCATCCAAGGTTTTTTGGAGAAGTAATTAAAAGGTCGTTTCCTTGAGTTTTTTTAAATGAATTTTAAAGTTTCGTTGTTTTTGTTTTGACATTATTTAGATTGCCGACGAGGAAGGATCTATTCAGTGAGATCTTAATTTAAAATGCACTATATTGACGCATATCCGAAAGAATAGTTTAGTTTACATAATACATTATTTTTAAAACTTTTTAATTTTCAATATTTAAATCTCTTTTTCGTCGTCGATCTGAATTTTCTTCTCCTGTGTCAGTACAGCGCTCCTTGCGTGTGTATGCCTATTACTTGACGTTGTTTGGTGTTAGGCACAGCTTGAATAAATATGGCATTTGTATCATAAGAACAATAAAACCAATGTCCATTTATTTTTCATCATTCTTAAACATTTAAGTCTTGACAGATTTATTGTATCTTGCTGGAGAGGAAAGAAGGGACAGAACTATTAGGTATACCACTTTGCTGCCGCCGTTTTTTCCCCGAAATTCGAGGCTTTATTGTAAAAAACTGGTTATACATTCATGATTCAAAGTATTGTCCATCGGTGACCATTACTTTCTCCCATCTTTTGGGCAGCGTACGAATCCCACGTTGAAAAAACTGGTCATCTTTTAAAGCGATCCACGAATCGATCAAATTTTTTACTTCTTCATAATACCAGAAGTGCTGGTCAGCCAGGCCGTGTGCCATTGATCGAAACAAGTGATAGTCAGAGGTAGCAACGTCTGGAGAATACGGCGGGTGGGATAGAACTTCCCCTTTACAGTTTCCAAGCATGTCTTGACCACTTTCGCAACAAGGGGTCGAGCAGTGTCATGCTGCAAAATCACTTTATCGTGTCTTTTGTTGTATTGCGGCCGTTTGTCTTTCAATGCTCGGTTCAAACGCATTAATTGCGTTCGATACCGATCGCCTATGAATGTTTCAGCCGGTTATAACAGCTCTTCTTCTCCTTATAAAACCTTCTCTCTTCCACCGCTTTGTCGGTCTTCAACGTGAAAATCACCGCTCTTGAAGCGTTGAAACCACTCACGACACGTTCTCGTACTAATAGCGGCCTCACCATAAGTATTTGAGAGCATTCGATGAGCCTCAGACGCAGATTTTTTCATATTGAAGCAGGAAATTAAAATCTCCCGCAAATGACGAGAATTTGGTTCGTAAACTGACATTTTCAATCGTGAATAACTTTTTGATTCAGACACAAATCGACTAATGTTTCTATGGGGTTATGTTGCCAGATGTCCAAGTTTATTGCATGACGTCTATGATCTATTTCGACCACTACTTACCGCTAAAGCTATCTATAGGAAAACGGCGGAAGTACAGTTGTACACCTAATATATGAAGAGACAAATTGGTACATTCAAAATTATTTAATTAGATTGAAAAAAGTTAATACAGGTATTTACAGAAACGGAAATTTAAGTTCAGATAGTTCGGAGGACATCCTTTCCTTTCCCTCTTACATTCAAGAGTGTTTCATCTTCTATCTTTGAGAGAAAAAGGATATAAGTTACAGCTGAAGGTCACTTGAGATGATGGAAGGGATATTTTGATTGGTGTTCTTAAGTAGGCTACGATCGGGTTGCTTGGGCTCCTGGTAGATTCACACTCGGACATCTTGGCGGCGTGCGACCTTGGGCGCTGGAGAGCATAACATTATGAAAATATATGAAAGAAAAAGTAAAGAACAAGAAGAAGGAGTCTCCTGCTGAACTGGAAGTCAGCTGTGGTCCTTAGTATGAACCAATCTTCCTAACATCATATCGGTCAGATGTGACCTCGTCATCTGAGCGCGGTTCAAAATTACGTGGTGTTATTCTTCGATCTTTCCCTTGGGGGATTGATCCCGGACCGTCGTCAATAGCCTGTTGCGTTGCTCTCCAGTACGACGTTAACCTTTTGACTACGGCTATAGATATAACAAATGCGATTCTTTCTTGCGCGATTCTTATAGCTCTAAAGGTACAACTGATGGTACAAGGCACTGGCCGTTGTCTAAATTCTTTCTTGGCGAGATCGTGGTATAACTGTTGTACCGGCCGTTGTGTAAAGGTTAATTAAAATGCATACCAACCTACCTACCCGAACCCTCACCAATAGCCCGTAGTGTTGCTCCAGTGTGACGTTAAGTAAAAATACCAAATGCCAAACACAAGATAGACAACGTCAGTGATGAGCATTTACAAACACAATGTGAAAGTTTTTATTGATGTTGCAGTAGAGAAATGTACTAGGGTAGTTAAGAAAAATCAAACATGCTCAACCGACAACTCACAGACTGCTAATACAGTGACAAATCCACTGAGGTCACAAACTACCGACGGAGCATTGATTGAGTTCACATTTATTCCGGCTTTTATAATTGATCTCAAGGAATACAGTAGCTAGTTGAATAAACTTCGCGCTGGAGCAACACATAGGATATTGGAGAAGGTCCAGTATCAATCCCGAAGGGAACGAACAAGGACAACACCTCGTAACTTTGAACCTTGGACAGATGGCGTTGTCAACACATGAGTTGGCTCCCCACAACCAAATTTATCTCACCCCGACAACGTAAGAATATTTGAGGCCATGACAGATTTAGCGTGCGCTAACCCCGTGTACACTACGATTCTGTTCTTAATAACAAAATGTTCCAAATAGCTTTTTGGTGTGCCAGTTAGGTTGGGATTTCCGTCATCTGATCGTTGTGTAAAATTATGTGGTGTTGTACTCCGATTTTCCCTTGGGCCGCGGTAACCCACTAACAACCGGAGGGCTGAGTGTTCGAATACAGCCAAAGACTGTCGTGTACAAAGGGGGATGGTGTACGTTAAATTCGTCGTGGCCTTAAACATCCTACGTTGGCGTGGTGTGGAAGTTTCGAGAGTGGGGTGCCAGTTGAATTGTGGCCTCATCATTTGACCGTAGTTCAAAGAGTTATGTGGTGTTGTCATCGGCTCGTTCCCTTGGGGACTAATCCCGGACCGTCGTAAATAGCCCGTTGTATTGCTCCAGAACGATGTTAATTAAAATACCTATCTACCTGTTCCCGCACCGTCTCCATTGGTCTGTTTCGCTTCAGTGTGGCAATAGTTAAAATACCTACCCATCTACCGACCTAATTAATTTTAGGTTTGGCCAGAGAATAACCCAACATGCTAACAACCTGCGTGTTGTAGAAGGCGTAGGTTAGATTCCTGTACCTTATCCAGAATATATTACTCTTTCTTTGTCTGAAACTTTCTTCATGAAAATGTTCATTACTTACAACAATTGAGGCGTTCAGAGGATCAAGTTAATTTTATAACATTTGACGTAAGATAAGGTCAGGTAATTTTAATTAACATCATACTAGAGAAACACTATAACATTTTGAGATACATCGAGATAAAGTTATTTCTCGTGTGGACTTTTTCTATTCTCCGGGCGTTGTGTTGCTCTATTATGACGTTAGTTAAAATTTACCATTACTATTACCATTACCTATTCACCGGGCTTTTGTTCTGCTATCTCTCAGGAACTAAAGCAACTAGGGACTTGATTTAAAGATGCACTAAAAAGATTCAACTTAAAAGACTTCGGGTGTGTGATTAGAAGAGTTTGACAGAAAATGGACATGATCCACTCTAGTTCTGACCGCCTGAATTATTAAGCGTATCATTGATTGCAAGCAAGGTCGTTGTACTCCGATTGGACGGTATTATATGATATGATATTTTTAATTACCGTCACACTGGAGCAACACAACGTGCTTGTGGTGACGGTTAGGGATGCGACATCGATAGCTAAACATCGATGTTCAAAATTAAAACATCGATGTTGATAATACATCGACCCAAAAACATGGATGTTTTTAAAATTCAGTGTATTTAAACTTTTTCCCCGCATTTCTCAAAACTGGTTTAGCAATTATTGATGCGACATCGACAGCAAAACATCGATGTTTTGAAACTTTGATGTTCAAAATTAAAACATCGATCTTGAAAATACATCGTCCCAAAACCATCGATGTTTTTAAAATTCAGTGTATTTAAACTTTTTTTCCCCCATTTCTTAAAACTGGTTTAGCAACTATTGATGCGACATCGACAGCAAAACATCGATGTTCAAAATTAAAATATCGATGTTGATAATACATCGACCCCAAAACATCGATGTTTTTAAAATTCAGTGTATTTAAACTTGTTTCCCCATTTCTTAAAGCTGGTTTAGCAACTAGTGATGCGACATCGGCTTCAATACATCGATGTTTTTTTTCTAAAACATTAATGTTTAGAAAACATCGATATCGATGTCGCATCCCTACTTTTCAGATCCTTTATCCTTGGTCACTTTGGTCTAAATGTATGTTCAATTTGCTAATTATAAAAGTTATGCTATTTGGTTATTTTTTAAATTTTTATAACGGTACTTTGTGTATTTAAAAATAAAACATCGACAACGTAAAAACATCGACAAGTATAAACATCGATGTTACAAAAACATCGACCCCAATACATCGATGCAATTTTTAAAAAACATCGATGTTTTGAAAACATCGACATGGATGTCGCATCCCTAGTGACGGTCCGAGATCAATCCCTCTAGGGAAAGATCCGATACAGTCCGGTTGGAAGAGTTCCCTTAAGGGACTGATCCCGGACCGTCGTCAATAGCCCGTTGTGTTGCTCTAGTACGACGTTAACTAAAATTACCATTACCATTACCGGTTGGAAGAGTAGCTTATTAGGGGAAACCGGAGGGATGCTAGTTAGAAACTCGATCCCACGAAAGACCAAGAATCAGTTGTGTTGCTCCAGTGTGACGTTAACTGAATACACCAAATACCCACGAAAGACCAATAACCAGTTGTGTTGCTCCAGTGTGACGTTTATTAAAAATACCAAATACCCACGAAAGACCAATAACCAGTTGTGTTGCTCTAGTGTGTGACGTTAATTAAAAATACCAAATACCCACGAAAGACCATCGTATACGTGCTGGCAGGTGAATGTTATATCTGTCATAACCCCAAATGTCCTCACGTTGGTGTGATGTGGAAGTTTGGTGAGTATTGTACCAGCTTAGGAGTTGACCTCTTCATCTGACCCTGGTTCGAAATAATGAGGTGTTGTCCTCGATCTTTCCCTTCACGATTGATCCCGGACAGTTGCCGATATCTCGTTGCTCCAGTGGGACGTTAATTCAACTATCTACCTACCTTGCACATTAATTGGAAGTTAAGCTTGCTTAATCCATTAATTTGAACTAGTACTTAATAAACTTCCCACATGTAACTACCATTGTGTGACCTTGGTTCAAAAGTACGAGGTTTCCTCGGATATTTCACCTCGGGTTAGATCCCGGACTGTCTCTAATAGCCCGTTGTGTTGCTCCAGTGTGACGTTAACTGAATACACCAAATACCCACGAAAGACCAATAACCAGTTGTGTTGCTCCAGTGTGACGTTTATTAAAAATACCAAATACCCACGAAAGACCAATAACCAGTTGTGTTGCTCCAGTGTGACGTTTATTAAAAATACCAAATACCCACGAAAGACCAATAACCAGTTGTGTTGCTCCAGTGTGACGTTTATTAAAAATACCAAATACCCACGAAAGACCAATAACCAGTTGTGTTGCTCCAGTGTGACGTTAATTAAAAATACCAAATACCCACGAAAGACCATCGTATACGTGCTGGCAGGTGAATGTTATATCTGTCGTAACCCCAAATGTCCTCACGTTGGTGTGATGTGGAAGTTTGGTGAGTATTGTACCAGCTTAGGAGTTGACCTCTTCATCTGACCCTGGTTCGAAATAATGAGGTGTTGTCCTCGATCTTTCCCTTCACGATTGATCCCGGACAGTTGCCGATATCTCGTTGCTCCAGTGGGACGTTAATTTAACTATCTACCTACCTTGCACATTAATTGGAATTTAAGCTTGCCTAATCCACATTAATTTGAACCAGTACTTAATAAACTTCCCACATGTAACTACCATTGTGTGACCTTGGTTCAAAAGTACGAGGTTTCCTCGGATATTTCACCTCGGGTTAGATCCCGGACTGTATCTAATAGCCCGTTGTGTTGCTCCAGTGTGACGTTAATTAAAATACCTACAAACTACAAATAATTCTAATTCGAACTACACATCGATGATAAGAAGATTAGTAAATTCAAATTTTATAGGCTGAGACATCAATTTTTACGTCGGGTGGAAACAATATCATGTACATCCAATCGGTCATCTGAAGTCAGTTATAAATCAAGTTTAAAATCACTCTGGCCTTTGTCGGATGTGCATCACAACAATCGAACTATTTGTTTAACTTTGAAATTGTGATGGTAGGTACTATTTTGTTATTTGTTTGAATACAAGAACGCGCGATTTCAACTTTTTTTCAACTTATAAACGTGAGTGAAAATTTTAGATAAAAAAAATATGTTGCGAATTATTTGTATTAGATCTCAATGCCACATATTGTAAGCCACCGCAAGTAATAGAATTTTGTAGACAAATGTTAGTTAAAAGTTAACTTTTGAATGGAAGGCAAGAATTTTAACACTTCGACGCTTAGGGTTTCAAGATTTTACTTGCCACCATGAATATATATATATATATATATATATATATATACTTTCTTTAGTTTACTTTAGAAGCTGTTTTCTAATTTAGAATTAACGTTGCATAGCTATAAAATAGCTTCTGCAAACCTATTGGTTTGAGGGAGTTTCATACATGTGCAGTAAGTGGAAGCTCTTGGAATATTGAGTACCTGGTCATTCAATAACATGTTTAACAAAGTATTTTAGTCGTATAAGTTCTCAGATGACTCTTGAATAAGCCTCGATTTTGGGATTTAAATATGAAATTGCACTTCTAAACTGACAACTAACATAAAAATTTAATTTTAGACTTAACTAAGCATTTTTATGCATCATTTAAAATAAAACGGGGCAGTAGAGACTGGTTTATAAGCGTTATGATTGTAAAGTCCATCTTATCTCCTAGACAATTTTGATGGGTTTTTAATGCCTTAAATAAGGCTTCCAGAAAGAATGCGCACTTTGTCCGAAGAGGCGGGAACGTGCTGCGAAACGGAAGACCAATAAGGACTTTTCAAGACTTTTAAAGCTACATTAAGTCCAGATTTAACGTAAAATTCTGACAAATGCATACTGTGACCAATCCTGGTACATTTTATTCTTAATGCTCTAGCTTGATGAATGTTTGTTTGCAGTAGCGTGTAGAACGGTAAATTATTTCTGTAGTTTGAATAAGATGGACTATAGTGTTACTACGTACATTTTAGACTTTCTGGGAAAACCGTGGCTCCCTGGGCATGTCTTTTTCGCTATAAACCTACGAGTTGAGCGGAGCAGATACGATCCCCTGGAAGTATTTATGGTATTAAAACTTTCCTTGCGTGGATGTCCATTTCTTAATGTTTGGCTCAGCATGGTCAAAACTTTACCTTTGCGCCATAAAACCCAACTAGTTTCTGACAATCCTCGGCCCACATTACCTTCGACAATGAAAGCTCTACTGTATTTGGTTTTCTTTTGAAGTTCTCGATGGATCGTTAGTAACCATCCTGATATTATAGTTTTGAAGCGTGAAGTTGGATCGGCAATAAATTATTTAAGAGCCAGTACATATTTTCAGATGCTTAATCTACGTCAATTGACAGAATTTGAGTTTTCTCAAATGGGGCCTCTCGGTTTCTATGGCCCTAACCTTGACGATACAGTAATAGTTGCACTTTAGTGTGATATATCTGACTAAAACTGAATACAGGCATTCCTCATTTAACCAGAGTTCCATTCCTACAACTAAGTCGTTAACCCTCCAATTGTTTCAACGGGATATATCGCCCACGATCTGGCTAATTTTGCTAAGTAAGCTGTCGAGACAAAACTGCCTTATTACTGCAAGAAGCGAGTGAGTTTGGAAGCGGTTTTTACCCCAGAGGCTGAACACTAGGGTAGTTTTCGGCGGAAAGATAACCATGAAGAGGGTTAAGCAAGGAACGTAATCGTTTTTATCTATTCTGAATAAAAGCAAGGTCTGAAGGGAAAATGGTTCCTATAACTAGTTTGTAGGGGACTATTTGGAACATGAGAGCTGCTGAGTTATAACAGGAAATGGCATCTGCAGTGTAAGCAAGGCTTGCCGATATGTCGAGTTCAACAGCTGCATTTACCGGGTCTGATCGGGCTATACGCGAAATCTTCTATTTGATATTATGTCTGGGCCATTGTGTGGAAAGGCCCAAGAAAGTGGATTCCAGAAACTGGATGGGATTTTTAACCCTCCATGTTTCGACGATATATCTTTCATCAAGATCTGAGCAATTTTGCTAATGGCGAGATCTCTTCTATATGCTGTCGATTTTCTGATGACTATAGGGAGATTAAGATCGGGCTAGTTCTTCTAATGACTATTTATATCCATCAAAATCGGGTCAGTTTTGTTAATGATTGCATTTTTGAGATGCCTTGTAGAGAACTACCAGGAATGTTAATCTGATGGGATAAGTGAAGAGTACCAGTATTGAATGTGAAACTTTAAACAATTCTGCTGTCTTAATCCCAAAGTGGAATGTAAACTAGTTTGTTTTGAAAGTATATTATTGTTTGCAGGCGTCTGGAGGACGGGATGACCCTCGAGGAATGAGTGGCATGCTGGAAAACAGCACTGTCGTGCCTAACAGAATTTTCGTTGGTGGCATCTCTGGTAACGTAAGTGTACAATAATAAAACAACAAATTGATGGTCAAAAGTGAGTACTAAGATTGTAGAAATATAATTTTACTTATTTAAATCAACTTTGCACTGGAAATAAAATTTTTTGATGTCTCGGGTAATGCAAGTCTACAACAATAAATCGACAAATTCATGTTGAAAAGTGTGAATACCAAGATTGGTATAAAAGTTAATTTTACACTTATTTTAAATCAACATTCCCCTGGAAATGAGAAATTCTTTCGAAATCTCAACTCGTATGGACTGCATTTTATAACATTTATTATATTTTTTTTGGAGGGGGGGGGGTATGTAAACAATGTTGGGTTGTATAGAGGATGTGAACTAAACTATAAATTATTTATCCTGATTTTTATGTAAATATGTCTGGTTATTGCGTATGTCTTATTTGTCTGGCGCAGCATTATCAAATATGGCTTGTACCATAAAAATCCAACCAACATGATACTGTTTCATTTTTAGACTAATGAAGGTGACCTGAGAAATCTATTCTCCAAGTTTGGAAATGTCAAGGCAACAAAGATAATTCTTGATAAAGCTGGAATTTCAAGAGGGTAATCTTTCTTAATGCTAGATGGTACTAAAGTGAAAAAATATCGCCTTTTCTATTTTGTTATAAACATTAAAGTTCGTTTAAGGTTGAAGCTAAATTTAAACTCTAATTCGTAAACTTAACAATGAGTATTCCCAGAATTGTTTTGTGAAATTTCATTTGTGATTTCAGGTATGGATTTGTTACTTTCGAGACTGAGGAAGAAGCACAGAAAATTCTTGATGAGGTGAGAAAAATAATACATTAAATCCTTTGCAATAGTAGTATTAAAGTTTATTTTTAGCGCGTATTGATTATGTTCCGCGGTAGCTCTATTGAAAGAATATTGGATTAGCAACTGGAGGGTTGATAGTTCAAAGGCCTTCGTGTACAAGGAGGGCTGATGAACGTTAAATCTGTTGTGGCCTCGATTGTCCTCGCGTTGACCTGGTGTGGAAGTTTGGAGAGGGGATGCCAGTTCTGGTGTTATGCGTCATTTGACCATGGTTCAAAATTACGTGTTGTGCCCAGATGGGGATTCAGCCCGGACCTTTGCCAATAGCCCGTTATGTTGATTCAGTGCGACGTTAATTCATATACCTACCTCGCGTTTGCATGGAACTTATGAGAGAGGTACCAGCTTGGGGTGTTTTATCTCGTTCTCTGACTACTTCAAAGTAACTAAGTGTTACCGTCGTATCTTTTTCCTTCCTGGTTGAACCCAGACCGTAGCCATTAGCCCATTGTGTTGCTCAGTTACCACGTTAATTGAAAGATCTACCATTGATTACTTGGATAAAATTAGAAGTTGGAGTCCTTTTGTGGTGGGATAGTTGTTTACGTTCAAGAAACTTTGGATGCGGAATCGAAGCATTTCGCCTATGTTCTGTTAGTTTTTAAGTCGCGGCGAATTTTTTTCCAAATGAAAAAAAAACTTCCCAAATACTTCACATTTTTTAGATCAAATCTTTTAAATTTCACTAAAATTTATGCTTATGTAAATCAAATTCTCGAGTTTCATTTGTTATGTTTTAAGCCATGATGGTCTTGTTTATCATCCGATCATTGTTTGAATATTTTTATTCTCTCCCACATTTTTCATGTTTTAAATCTATCTTTTATCTTCGTATCTTGGAGTATTAATTTTTAAGTGTTTTATACTTTTATTGGGTTATAGTGTCTGTTTGGCAAAGCTTGTCAGCTTTTGGACTTTGCTCCATAAAGCCCGAACATCAAAACCATTTCACTTTGACATCCTTCAATAAAATAGTAATAACAAGGAATATTCTTTAAGGCTGTTATAGCCATTTGTTGAGTTTATGTCGGCCGTATATTGAGGATAATTAACTATCGCGGGTATCGGATGCTTTTCTGTCCAGCTAAATGTAGGAGGTTGTAGCGTTTCAGAAGCCATACGCATTTCCTGCAGGTATTCTAAATTTTTAAAACGTATAGATGGGCAATTTTCATGTCAAATGTAGTCGCACTTCATAAGTCAATACAGCCATGTATAAATGCGTTAGAGGTGCGAAATTATGCTTTTAAAAATATGACTAAGAATTTTAACATTCACCTACCGTTCATTGTTTTTAAAACTAAAAAAAAAATCCCGTTTCTTTCAACTTTGAATGCCCAAAAATTATATAAAAGAACAAGTTCACTTTAAGTTAGTGTCTAGATACCTTTTTAATGTCCATTGCATAAAAAAAACATAGCTCTCAAAAATAAGCAAGTGTCACTATCAGTAAAACGAGCTTGAAGTTGTCATTCCGCTGTTTGTTGTAGTTGCAATAAACGTATGATTTCGTTTTTAATTTTGTTTTATTATATTTGAGTTTCTATTGCTAAAAAGTGAAAATGAGTGGAAGAAAGGTTTGTAACATGTGTTTTTTGTTGTTTTTAGAGCAATTTCTGAAAAAGTTTGAGTTTAATTTAAAAAATACCACATAATACCATCATTGTTTTTTTGCTTAATTTATACTATAAATATATACTAAGAATTTTTTAACCATTTTTCCTTTAATTTTGAACATGAATTATATTACCTTGATTTATTTCACCAATAAAGAAAAAATCATGCAAACAAGGGTTAACCGACGTAATTAAAGTCTAAACATACCCATTAAAACATGACTTTTAATCTTTCGTTTTGTGCATCTTTTAGCCGAAATGTCGTTTTTACGCCTGAAACTCCCATCCAACCTCCCTTGTATCCGCATTCTTTATCTTATTGTCTTTCATCTGGTTCAGCTAGACCTGTATTGGAGCTTGCGTCAAAAGACTCAATCCAAGAACTAATTCCGATTCGATATAGGGCCAGGTTAGTCCGGTTGGAAGGGTAATGGATTAGCAACCGGAGGGTTGAAAGTTCAAACCCAACCAGAGATCTTCATGAATAAAGGTGAACTCGTTAAATCTGTCACCCTCGCGTTAGCGTGATGTGTAATTTTTGAGTGGGGTGCTTGCTCGGATAGGACCTTGTCATCTGACCATGGTTCAAATTATGTGTTGTCCTCCGATCTTTCCCTTCGGTCGTGGTCCCGGACCGTTGCTAGTAGCTCTTCGTGTTGCTCCAGTGCGACGTCAATTGAAATACAGATTCTACACACGGTGGTCGATTGGGCAAAGCCAATTAGATTGTCGTTGTTTTGGTGACATTTGACGTTTTAACTAGATTTTAACTTAGTCCAGATATGTTATGGGAGAGAGTTCTTAAAAAGCTTTCCGTAAACATTTACTTTCAGGATGGTTTGTAAACAATTTGTATATATCTGAACAGAAATTGTGTACACATATTGGTCTTGGAGCAGGGGTTCCCAAAGTGTGTGCCGCGGAACCCTGGGGTGACACGTAGAGATTAGGGGTGCAGCGAAGCGCCCATGAAGCAGTTGCTGTTGTAAGGAGCAAATATCGTTCTAAAACTAATGTCTTAAAAGAGATTAGAGTAGCTGTATCTTAATTCCACGATTCGTAGAATTGTGCAATGAGCAGCAGGCTCGCCTGTCGCACTAAATATACGCATACCTCCAAGAGCATGTTGAAGGTAATTTTATTTGTTTTACTTAAATTTTCACCTACAGCTATGTTTACCTATTAAGTACAATTAAAGTATTTGTGTGAATTTTGAATTCGAGTTGTATTAATTATGTCTTTGAAGAAATTAGATAAGTGGTAAAAACAAAGTCGTACAAATACGAAATATATATAATATACCACAGAATAGATATTGCATGACGAGGGGGTGCTGTGAGAAAATTCTAATTCTCTTAAGGGTGCCACGACTTGGATAAGTTTGGGAACCCCTACCTTAGAGTAAAGGGCTGAAATATAGTATCGGAGTATCCCGACCTCTTCAATAGAATCATTCCCTAATATTTAAAATTAAATTTTTGTTTTACTCGGCTTGTGTTTCGAAACACAGAGGAAGAATGTGGTTAAAGAATATAAAAGGGGAAGAGTGCATCTCTCCCAGAAGTGTTCTGCTTCCAGAGTTGTGTGGTACTGGTTGGTTCTGGAACTTGCAGAAATGGACTCATGAAACCCGTAAATATGAACTTGATAATGATATTTATTGACACATGTCCGTAACTTAACATTAATATTTGTTTCTAGGTGAAATGTATATCAATGAATGGTCGGAGTCTTAACATTAACACGGCGATCAAGAAACAGGTAACCTACCGGTTTCCCATTTTTCTTGTAGAATAAATTATGCGAATGATTTTAAATTTCTCTAATGAATGGGGCCTCGGGCATCCCGGTTGGAATAGAGGATTAGAAAATTGATACATCCAAAGAACGGCATGTACGTGGGGCTGGTGCACTTTAAATCTCGTAGTCTCTAATGTCCTCGCCTGTGGCGTGGAAGTGTAAAGGTAAAGAGTAGTACCTGCTCGGGTATGTAACCTCGTCATCTGACCGCGATTCAAAAATTACGTGTTGTCTTCAGATCATTGGGGTTTGATCCAGGACCGTCCTTTTGTGTTGCTCCAGTGAGGTTTATTAAAATACCTACATCTACCTGGTCAGTAGGGTGGGCCGTAAAAAGGTTTTGTTATCACATTCTAATAGTGCGGAAAAGTTGGCTCGTGCAGTAAAACTAATGCGTAAAAAAAAATTTCATCGCGTTTTGATATCTTTTGCCCTTCCAAGGGGTTCAAACCCTCCAAAAAGATCAAAATTCGGGCATTGTTTATAAAAAAAATTGTTTACAATTGCGTTCTAATCGTGCGCAAAAGTAAGTTAGTACATTCAATATTAACTGTAAAAAAAATTGATTAGATCAGTACATATTTTCTGCCTCTCCAACGGGGTCCAAATAGCAGAGAACTGAAAAATAGACATTGTTGTAAAATATCGACTTTTGCAAATTACGGTAAAAACTGGAGGCAGAAGTTATGTACTGATTACTGATCTAAACAATTTTTTTTGCAGTTAGTATTGAATGTACTAGCTTACTTTGGGGCACGATTAGAACGTAATTGTAAATAATTTTGTTTTTCATAAAAAATGCACGAATTTTTTTTGGAGGGTTCGAACACCTGTGAAGGCAAAAGATATTAATAAATCGGGATTAAATTTTTTACACATTTGTTTAACTGTATGAACCAACTTTTCCGCATTATTAGAATGTGACAGCAAAACAAAACCTTTTTCGGCCCGCCTTACTGGTTATAACCCAACCTTAGCCTAACTCAATCAAGAAGGTTAAATGAGTAAGGTTGAGGGATGTCTAGAGGTGTCTCGAATGTCCTCGCGTCAAATAAGAGATCTCGTCATTGGCAAAGCCACTTGATCTTGATCGATGAGGTTTCATCATTAGAAGAAAACTGACCAGATCTTGATCTCGTCTTAAAAAATATCGGCAATATCTCAATGACTATATATCTCGTCATAAGCAAATTCAATCGGATCTTGATGGGCAAGATATCTCGCTGAAACCACTTCGAGGGATTAAAACGGTTTAAACTCAAATTTAAACCCGTGGAGGTTGTGCTCATTATTACACTAACCAACCCTGCAAGGCATCTAACTAGTTTTTGGCGTTTTTATCAATAGAGTCGAATTGAATTCTAAGTATTCTAAAGAATAGATGTGGATATTTAGTCGTGAGTGTTGTAGAGTTAAGCTTGGTATACAACTCTATGATATTGCGACTCGGAGGGTTAATCTGTGTATCTGAGGATATTAGCAGTTTTGGGACTGAGCTAAAGTGTGATCTTACTGTAAGTGAATAAACCAAGACAATGAGTACAAGATTACCGGTGTGAAAGTGCTATCAAAATTGCCTTTAACTCCAAAATTTTGAATTTCTGTAACTAAATTACTCGGTTTATTGTGTGTGGTCCTTTTCACTGTTCATCATATCAATAGTCCAAGCTTAATCACGTAGTCTAGATTTATTTAAACAGTTCAATTTTAACTGGAAAAATTTGGTAGGAAAAATCCCCATCGAAACCCATTTAAATTTTTATGAGTGTTTAAACTTCATATAAATGTTTTATCCGATACATCTTCAGCAACACGTATCATGTTGTAAACATTACCATCGGCATAAAAGTCGCTATTTTTACCTTATCTTTAAACTTTACAGTATTCTTGCCTTTTAAACTTGGTATTTTAGTCTATGCCTGTGCCTTTAAAAAATGTAGGTATGATACATAACTTATAATATTTTATTGCTGACTACTGCTCTAGATATTTGAAGTGTTTTGTTGGTTACATTGTGGTCTTGCGTTTATACTGCGTCGTTCTTTGTAGTTTGTGGTATGAAACCCAAAGCAATCTAACTTTAAATATTGATGATATTGAAATGGTGACTAATATCTTATGCGCATCTTTTTATTTTTCAGCCATACAGTCGTGCATTAGGTGAGTTAATTTAAGCTTGTTTTCTCATTCTAAGAGTAATGGGGTCGTAGCGCAACAAAAAATAAGAAGTACCATTATTATTAGACTGCAAGTTATTCAAAGACTGCTTCTGCAAAATGAATTATTGGCTACTATCCCTTGATTACGGTGATCAATTTACCGTTTAATTTAGTTTCGTATCTTCATTATGAGTAATTCCATACACAATTTTGTTGAGTGAATTCTATATATAGCAGCATATTATCCAGCATTTATTTTCCAAGGCTAGTTCAAGAATGAGCTATCTCTGAACTTGGGAGTCTTACGAATTAGAAACGTTTATGTATGAAGCCGTCTGTAAAAAATAAACATTCCGGAATTTTAGTGATGTTAATTAACATCAAAGTGGACATATAATTCCTAAAACTTTACTAAACTGACCTAATTGTGTTTCGCAATAAATCCGATTTCTTAAAATTCCACTTGATTTTCAAATGAATTTTTATCAATGATTGCAGATTTATTTTTGTAATGGTAACGAATTTTACCAACTCTCTTGAGATTCACTACTTCGTAAATTAAAAGTTTAAAGTTTTGTTTTATTAGGCCGAAATATATAGATTACGTATACATATATCGTAACATTTTTGTGTAAGAATTGAGTTGTTTCGGGGACCAAGGCACTAAATATCTTTCTTTACTCTTGATTGTTTGATATTTAAAAGTTGTTATACTTTCAGAGTCAAACTCGGTGCACGACGCATCTATCGTATGGCCTACTCAGCATTATTCGGGAGAATCTCTTTACTATCGGCAGGTAAGAAAGAGCAAAAAAACAGATAATCTCCAAGTTACTCCTGTTATTCATTCAAGAGTTCACTCTTTAATGACTTCTGTGTGCTATTTAAATGAGGAAAATTAAACTGATGTAGTGTAATCAATTATAAACGGTGTACTTTTAAGCAATACTAGTGTCTAATGTCGCCAAACTCGACACCGTGTTTTAGGAGGGAGGAATTTGCATATTTTGGATTAGAGGGACAACAGTTGATTGCCATGTCTAGATAGTGTTTCCTGTAATATGCATATCGGATACTCAAGCAATCAACACTCGCTTATTTAACTCGATGTTGTCGCACGTTTGAATTAGTTTGTCCGTGTTCTGGACCTTGGGCCATAAAAACAAACCAGGGTTGGCTAACCCATCGTGTATGAGCCGAAAGTGGCTCATTGTAATGTTTAGTTTTGGGTTTTATAGCCCTTTAGGTATGTTTGCCCAAATGTGCAATACGATGAGGGACGAAAAAAAAGCAAATAACCGAAGGTTAGGCGATGGTACCTCGGGCTGTGATGCCCTTACACACCTAAAGATGGGCCCATGAGGGCGCATTGCAATGGCAAGTTTACTCACTAAATGGCAGACTTGTAGGAAATTGTAAATAGAGCACCTACATCGGTCTTGTGAGTAGCCGTATATTTACTACGTGTATTACTCTGCCATGTTTTCAATGCAACTCCTGTTTCACAGAAAGGTTTAGTGCACCACAAGATAATGGGAATGCATAATCAGTTTAGATCAAGGCTGTAGCCACTCGCCAGTCGTAGGGGACTCGGCCATTAGTTATCCCTTAAAAGGGCTATTTACTGCTAACATGATTAATGTTGTCCGATGTTACTCTGGCCATTACCGAACTTGGAAGATTTGAAGAGTTGGATCTCTGGAACGAAGTCTGAACGGGAATAAGCACTTGCGTTGAAATCCATCAATGGAATTGGTTAAAAACAAGTGTAGTTCTTACGTTACCGCGTTTAAGCCAAAAAAAACGGAACCGAAGTCTCGTTGATGTCAGCAATGTTTAACTTGTCTCGTGTATATTTAAAAAATAGTTTCGTTTAACCCACACCTGGTTGTCTCGACGAGTTGTAGCATCAGAAAACTGAACATATTGATGGACGTGATATCATTAGAAAACGTCCATAACTTGATCTCCTCGCCAAAAACTCGTTAATATATTGATGGCTAGATATCTTGTCCATCACGTTCCAACCAATTTTTCTAATGACAAGATGTATCGTCGAAATAATTTGGTGGGCTAAAATAAGCTAAACGCATCCAGAAGATTTAAAGAACCGAATAAAGAGATAGGTGTACAGATGCAAAACATGTACACACTGAATAAATTGGAGATTGCCATTTGATTTGTTTATGACGACTTGTATCGTATATTAGGATGCTTCGTTGGAATTTAGTTTTTACTATCAATTTATAGATAAACAAGGTATAAAAATTCGTTTGACTTCGTACAGGGCAACAAAAGCCGTGTCTGATAAAAAAAAATGGGCAAAGACAGTTGATTTCTGGAATGAAAGGCATCTTAGGAGGTGGAACCTTTGCAAGTGCAACGTAGTGACATCCATCAAGTACTAACCGAAATTGAACTAAGAAACTTATTCGTATTGCACCCATACTATCAATTTCCTTAAAAGTTTGGGGTAATGGTACGATAGTGATTCGCAGTATTGACGATAAGGGTTCAAATTATCATTTGCTACCTTTTAATGAAAACTGTTCTCGAAACATTAAGAGGTTCGACTTAAATTCCACAACTTGAAAATGAGAATTAATACCAGAGTGTTGGGGGTTCGTTATATTCTCGACAAACTCAAATTAACTCGATATGCAGATTTTGTGGACTGTATGGAAATGGCTTGAAGCGAGAAATTGAATATTAATCGCGTGAACCGCGAGAAAGTCCCTCTAATGTCTCGCCTGTTGAGGTTTAAAAGTAAATGTAGTTTGTTGATTATATTTCCCTTGCATTAAATAATCAAACTCTTTTCCAAAATGCTCGGTGGGTATGTTCACTGCACTAGCAATCTTGGAGTTCTAGGCGGCGCAGTTTAGATTCCTATCGGGTGCATTCCTCCCCTAGGTGTGTTTCTATCTTCTGTGTTGGAGTTTGCAAACAACCAATAAGCTCCATTACATTCCGAGCTTTTAACTCTTCGTATCGGCCACACTCGTTTTACTCACGGGTATCTTTTATTAGAAGAATGCCCCTGTGTGTAATGCCCCCTATGGTCCCCTTTACCGTCCATCCTATCTTAATCGTTAGTCCAGTTTTTAACCATCCTCGTCGATGCTTATTTAACAATCCAATTTTAAACTTGCAAGACTTGGTGGGAGAAGTTCATCACTCAAATCTATTTAAATTTTATCTAATTAGTATTCATATGAAGTTTAAAATCTATCTACATTTCCATCGGTTGTAATATAACCATACAATTTTTTTTTTACCGTCTTTAAATTAATATTGTAATTTTAGTCGCTTTCATTGTATTTTAATCTGCTGAAATTTCACATCTACCTTTTATTGACTGATCTGCTCTAAATATTAACCTCTTTATTGTGTTGCATTCTGTCTTGTGTTTGGCTCAGCTTATTTTCCGTATCTTGCGGTTTAATTACCAAATCAATCAACCTCTTCTGGGTGAGTAAAACATACAATGTCAAGTATTGGACATGAATTACAGCAAACACAAGACGGAATGCAACACAATAAAGAGGTTAATATTTAGAGCAGATCGGTCAATAAAGGTGTATGTGAAATTTCAGCAGACTTGTGGATGGCGCAGCATGGCCAGATATGGCTTTTTTCACAAAACGGCCAAAACGCTCGACCTCTGTTCAACAGGCCCTGGATTGGAACCCGATTTAGCTCATATGCTCCCAGATTAGATCCCGGAGCTGCAGGTCCCGGTCTTATTAGACATCTGGAAGAAAAACGGCCATAAAAAGCGACATAAAGTGCACCGAATCATTGCTCTGATGGGCACAGAATGAATATAGGCGGGAAAGCCAAAAGGAAGCTTTAAACAGGCGTTGCATATCATGGCTGCTTATGACTTTAAAAGATAAACTGCAGCAATTTGTTCTAGACTTCAGAAAAGGTTTTACAGGCATTCTTATGACTAATGTAGGTTTCTGCGTTGGTGTCTTGGTCTTGTCAATATCTGAACCTTGCACCATAAAACCTAACCAAACCGTTGGTTTCAAATGTGCTTTCCAATTTATCAGTTTTATGCTCCGGAAGCAATTTTCCATTTATGGTTACCCAAAGTACCTATCTAGAAGTAAACACAGGCCTAACTCTACTGTATCCTACCGGTGTTCTCTACTGCTGTACCCTTGTCCTTCTGCTTTTTGTTTTCATTCCTCCTTTGTAGTAATTTTAAACTTTAAACTATGGTTTCTTTGTCATCTTGCACAGCTTGGTCAATACATGGCCCTTGTATCATTGAAGTTCAATAAACCAACTAAAGTTACCTTCGATGTCTTACTTTCACATGAGATGGGGGGGAGGGGGGCTTGGCCATACCTGACCCTTTTGCCATAAAAATTCAATCGCCTATAATAGGAATTTTTCTTTCACGTGAATACAACCAATCTATTACCTTAAGCAGTACTTTATAAGTCCCACTGTTATTGTTAACATTAAACTTTCCTTGAGTTAATGCTCATTTTGGAAAATGTTTTTGGTTACAGTATAGTTATTTGTGCCATTCCCGAAGGGTAGTATAGTCCAAGGCTAATATTTTTGAATAAGTGCAATTTAAACT
Source organism: Metellina segmentata (assembly GCA_947359465.1). NCBI lineage: Eukaryota > Metazoa > Arthropoda > Arachnida > Araneae > Tetragnathidae > Metellina > Metellina segmentata. The sequence continues at coordinate 61,389,118 of OX375884.1, read as the reverse complement.
TGAATTTTTTTTGGGAGCATTTTTAAACTTTCATGGGTTTCCTTCAGTGGGTCGCATCGGTTAATATATAGTTTACTTTTGTTACATAGAATTTTAACTTTGGAGATAGCATCTTATTGCACTTTCCTATGATCACTTAAGCCACCCTATTTATCTGGGCTTGAGTTTGCTTTTATGGCAACTTCAAATGTAACTGTGAACGTCTACAAATAAGCATAGTTTGAAACTTGAAAACCAATGCATACACATATTTGGTAAACGTTTAACTAACTTGATACTATGCAAATAAGTAGTCCTAAAAATTAGAGGTAGCAAAATTTGCGTAGTTGGAATCTCAAAACGGATTACAGGGAATATTACTTATTCTGTGATGTATATCTTTATCATTGGCACTCATTTGAAAGGAACTCTTATCCATGCCACTTCGTTTGCTCAAATTAATTCGTTTCGTCAGTTGTATTTTGCATTTCCTTATACTAGTTTAAACACTTACTTAGCCTCAAACGCTACTGCGTTATTGTATGCTTTCTTTGATTTAATATTCGATCATAGGGTATCGTGTCTCGGTGGTTAAGCAACCAACTAGTTGTAGGCACAGGTATGGTTTCTCTCCTGTCATTAAAACTTTCGTTGTAGGTATCCATTACATGATATTGTATGTCTTGTGTCGCGCAAACAAAGGCCACAAAAACAACTCAACCAAATGTCATGTATTTTAATCTTAAAAACACTCTTTTCTACTTTAACTATCCAATATTTTTCGATTTATAAATCACTAGACCATAAATATTTTTGAAGTTTTAAAATTGACTAAATTGGGTTTGAACACTGTATTTGCTCGTGTCGTGTTTAGCGCAATGTATCCCAAGAGACTTGTGTCAATAAATCAAATGGTTTTCTATTTTGAAATGAAATTTAAAGTTGCCAAATCAAGTTGAAATGTAACGTAAAATCGTGAGCAGGCATGATAATAATTGACGTATCTACCATTTTCGTCACTGTTCGACTCTTTCAAAATCTGTTAAATAATCGCCATTTTTTTATTTTAGGGTGCCTGGTCTTTGATGTGGCCTCAGTTACCGTATCTTCAACAGCAGTATCCCTATCCTCAGCCTGTAAGTAAATTATTTTCTTAAAATAAAGATGGTAGAGGGTCAAAAATTGAGAATACTTCAATGTAAAAATTTTAGCCAAGCTACACTACCCTACAATAATGGACCAGACGCCAGCGAATTTGCATAAAATGTCTACTTGTTTGTGAGCCTGGGACCTTTGTATGTTCCTGGTAAATTGAACGCCGACGCCTACATTAACATTTTGGAATATCTGGTTCTTCCTACGCTCTGGCAATTTTATGGAATGGACGAATGTTACTTTCACGACGACTACGCCCAAGGTCAGGTTGCAGCCTCTCAAGAAGTGGTATCAATGTGGTATATGGATGTAAAACTACTTCCCCGTCCTGCTTAGTTCCGACGAAACCCCATAGAACATTTGTAGGACGAGTTAGAGCGACGCTTACAGACCAGGGAACCACGTCCAAAATCTACAGCTGAGCTTTCGACATTCTTGCAGCAGTAATGGACACAAATAACCATAGCTGTGTATCAAAACCTTGTTGGAAGTATGCCCAGAGTAGTTGCTAGTGTAATTGCAGCAAGTGGGAACCATCCCCCTATTAAACCATGTATTATTTCCCTTATACTATCACATCTTGTTGTCCGGTACATTACTCTAAGATAGTGTATGTAATGCACTTACAAGTGTTTGTGAAAGTCGCAGCTTGATGCTTATTCTACAGTCGGAAAATTCTCCGTAATTATCTACTTGGGGATTATTCCCGGACCGTCATCAATAGGTCGATGTATTGCTTGTGCGACGTTAATTAAAATAACTACAGTAATTCTCTATAGGTTCGCTAGTTTAAGCCTCCCATTTTAAAATGGGCCGGTAACAGTTTAAGAAACTGCTCGTGTTTCTTCGATGCTATTTGGTAAACTCGCGAACTTGCGAGTATTCTGAGTGGAGGCTTAAAGTCTTGAACAAAGCGCTAACTAAAACAATGCGGTGTAAAACTAATTTATTCACCTTACTAGTCTGGTCTACATAACTTAAGAAATTTAATTTTAATTAATGTACACGTCATCTTATTTACGTTGCACGAATATGGCACCCTATATGCAGGTGCTTACGATTTTACTTAGTTTGACATGGCTCTGATGTTTAAGCATGTTTTCCTATGCAAGTCTTTGGTTGGAAACTAGCTTGGATGTTCATATCCCTCCAAGCTTCGACGATTTATCTCGTTCATCAAGATTTGACCAGCTTTTGATAATGTCGAGAAGTCTCGTCATCCAAATATTGCCAGTTTTTGATGACAATAAATATATGGTCTGTATCGCTAAAGACGAGGTGCCTCGTAGATAATTACAGAGATGGTTAATTCCGGTTTGGCTCTTGTGCAGTAAAATGAAGGTATGGAATTTTGAATATTTTTGAGTTGATGTGTGTGAGGTGCCAAATGTTCTGCGTCAAACAAAAAATTTGCACTAAATGCATGTACCACACACAAGCTATCATGTTGAGTATAGAATAGTCCAACTTCCTTTTTGACAGCTTTACTGTGTGCTTGGTAATTAATTCGATACGTTTTTAAGCAAACTAAATTCGATGAAAGCCTGCCCTCGGGTAGCCCGCTTGAAAGAGTAACTGACAAGCAACAGGATGGTTGCTAGTTCTATTATAGGTCCAGCCAAAGACCGCTGAATATACGAGAGTAGGTACTTGTTAAAATCTGTCGTGGCCACTATGTCCTCGCGTTGGTTTAGAGCAGGGATGGGCAAACTTTTTCGGTCGCGGGCCAAAAATCGAAAAAAAAAAGTTTGGCGGGCCAAGATAAATTTTTCTAAAATTTTAAAACAATATACAAGTGTTACAATTTAAATATGTTAATGAGATAAATATGAAATTGCGATTTCATTTTAAAAAGTTCCTTATATTGAGGTTCGAAGTGAGATGTACTGATTCTAAGGAACGAGGCTAAATGCTCATCTGTCGGTCTACTTCTGAAATAATTATTTCTAAGGTTCATAGTTGAAAACACTTGTTCACATATTTAAGATGAAGCAAACATAGCACTGATTTTCTGGGCGTGAGATATTAAATTTGGGAAATTTACTTTCGATAATTTGTAAAACTCGAACTTTGGCATATTTAGAAACAACTGCATGAGATGATTGTTAGATTCAACTCAATTAATTCAAGCTGCAAATCTGACCTCACTGCTTCACAAATGCATGGTAAGAATATCCAATTCTGTTTGAATGGCACTGAAATCTTGAAATCTGCGTTCGAACTCAAAATGCAGTTATTTTTTTCAATCCATCTTCATAATTCTTAAGTTTCTCTTCATTTACTGAGGGTATTGAATTTAACCTCGAGAAATGAGACAGGTCGTTCTTAGCTAGCTGCCCAGCAAACAGATTAAGTTTAAAAGCTTTGAGATGGGCCCAGATATCGTCGATAAATTGATTTTCCCCTTGCATCTTGAATTTCAAGTTGCTCATATGACAAAGAAGATCTGTGAAAAATGCAAAGTCCGAAAGCCATTCTGTATCTTCTAACATTTCGCACTACGCAGAACACTGTTTCTCATGGAAGAACGAAACAATTTCGTCTTTCAGCTGCCAAACTCGCTCGAAAACGGATTCTGCACTAAGCCACCTTACTTTCGTGTAATACAGTACATCAGAGTATTCAGATTGCACGGACTGAAGAAATTCTCGAAATTCTATACGCGGGCCGGATAAAACCTTCTGGGGGGCCGGAGTTGGCCCACGGGCCGTAGTTTGCCCATCCCTGGTTTAGAGAGTGGTGGCAGCTCGGGTGTTTACGTCATCTGACGGTGGTTCAGGATTACGAGACCTGTCCCTGATCGCTCAGTTGCGTTATTCCAGTGCGATGTTATTTAACTACCTACTTCAAATCTTTAAAATTTATTTAATTGGATAGCTTGGCTAAACCTTGAGCTTGCGCCATCACAATTCAATCTTTCGAAAATTTGAAATTGCCGAATAGTCGGAATTTTGAAAATAAGTTTCTATTGGTGTAGTATCTTGCAGATGAATAGGCTTAAGGCGCACGTATACACTAGAAGTTTATTTTTAATTTTAACTTTAAAAATCCATTTTTTTCACAGGTCGTTGGTTTATGCTTAAAACTATTTCAGTGATAAAAAAAAGTCACTCGACTAATTATTAATTAGCTAACGGATATAATGAGCTAGTTGGCATGTTTTTAGAACTGTGATATCTCAAATTCTATTTTGTCTAGAAAGGCAATTCTAGTTGGAAATTATTTCCAATATTATTCATGTTTTGACCTTCAATCAAGTTTCTTGAGATAAAGTTTTCTGTTTCTTTTTTCGCCAAGAATGCATAAAAAAATCAAGATTTTTTTTTCTTCTGGAAATTGAGGATTTAAAAAATGCGTTACAAATTTATTTCTTAACTAATAACTCCGATTCAGGGTCAAAACATCCGCTGTATTATGTAGATTATAATCGTACAAAAAATATTACAATAGAATAATTTATTGTTGAGTTATCACTGTTTGAACAAAGCACCCTATTGCAAATACTTGTTTCTTCAGAAATTGAGTTTAAAGTTTTGGAAACATGTCTGTTCATGGTGACGGTACCTAACGAAACCCCTTTTAACCAAAAAACTGTTTCGAATATTTTCAAGATTTTGGCATAGTTTGAAAGCTAAGAAATTGAAGAATATTTTGTAGCAGTAAAAAAAATTTACTTACTGTTGGATTTTCAGGATTTCTAGTGTACATACACCTCAAATTGTCCTTTCCATTTTAGGCTCAGGCTGGCTATCCTCAATACGTGTATTCTGTAGCACCTGTAGATTATCAATACCCATCTGCTGGTGCAGTAACTGGCTCCGATTATTCAGAGACTTTGGAGTCTGCGGACAGTGGAGAGGTAAGAACTTTTTACACTTGTAATAATTTTAGACACTAGCGTGATCAGAGATTCGGTCTTTATCACTTGGATATCAATTCCTTAACTAGTGGGAGACGGCAGATTCTTGTCTCGTCTTACAAAAAATCAAATTTGGAAAAATTTCTTTAGAAAAAATGCATCGTGGATTTACAAGATTAGTGTCGATTGAATCTCTAAAACCGCAATCGTTGATGTATAACGAGCACTACCGTTCTATTAGAGCCTTAAAGCCTTTCGTTCTGCCCCTAGGTTCGTCAGGGTATGGAAATGTGGCCTCTGCGCCAACCCATCAACAGGTTCTAGATTTGAATCCAGGTCCGCGTGGATGTCGTAGCGATTCGGAATCCTTTAATCCGTAGATCCTGGACTAAATAACCCATAGTGTGGCAAAGAGCGACAAACCAAACTATTAAGAATATGCAACTATTTTTAATGGTTGGATGGTGCCGAAGAAGCTTGTAATTCGTTCAATACCGACCAAGTTGTAACATTTCGAGACGAGTGTTGAGTTTGTACTTTGAGCTGTCGTAGCCCACGAAACCTACTTGAATACATTTATTATTAATGAGAAATTATTTGCATACCTGAAGTTTTAAAAAGTAATGTCTTGGATGAGATTTTGCTTCCATTCAGGCTTGTAGCATAAGAAATAAAACTTTTCAATCTGACAACATGTACTTCACACAGACGTCTTGTGTTACATTGGGCATGAATTCTTGCCTTGTCACACACCATGATAAATGAATCTGGCTATATTTTTATTGTTGAATATAACTCATTTGCAAGCATTATACGTCCTTTTCTGTATCAGCACTTGGATATTTAGTGTTTATTGATGATAGCCACTACAAAACTCTTAATTTGCCCTTAGAGTGTTAAAAAGAATCGCCCAAAACCTGCAACTTCAACTCCTGTATCGTCTGAATACGATCGTGGTCGCTCGGCTCAAAGCAAGCCAAATGCTGCTCAAAGCAGTGGTTCCCAAAGATACAGCAGTGGAAATAGCGAAAGCCCTGCCAACTTCGTGCATTCGCCTGTGCATCACTTGCACCATCCGGTTTTCGCAAAGACGGCAAATGGAATCGCAGTCATGGCATATCCTAGCTTTGTCATGGGAAGTCCAGCTATAGTCCATGTCAGGGATGGTAACGGTGAATCTGAAAATGTTATGACGGAGCTTGGCTTCCTACACTCGCCCATGGCATCAGGAGCTCTGACCCCTCCTCCCACTCCTTTAGCATCCATACAATGCGATTTCAATGCTAACGCTAGCATTGATTCCCTACGTAAAAATTAGTATTAATTGCAAATGCAAAAATGCAAGTTAAAATCGGCTGAATACAGACTTTCTAGACCATAATTCAGTAAATAATCCAGAATATTTTCACTGTCACTCCAACTTGCTCTAAGTTGGTTAGAGCTCATGATCTGCTATGTCGACTTGTGTTTTATTTGCTCCTTTTTACGTCTGTTACCTGTTGCACTGATACGAGTAAATTATTCTCAATGGCCTATCTTAATGTGTAACTGTGCTTTTAGTTCGGTAAACTTCTGTCAACAATTCAATTGACTCAGGCTAATTTTATAAAAACTGGTTGTTTACATTTTCCTGTCGTATACTTTTTAAGTTGGTATTCTATATTCTAAACATTTTTATGTGGGTGTTGTGTATGTCAAATATCTGAAATTGTGTGCCGATACTTCCCAAACTTAACAGTTACTAACTTTCTAAAGTAATTAAATACATGAAACATTTAGTTCCATATTTTTAACATTTTACCATCCCATCTGACATTTTTAATCGGCCAACCTAAATTATGAACTGTGAATAAATATTGTAGGCAAAGAAGCCCCTTTTTTGTGTAATTGCATTTGAAATATCGGAATAAACTTGTTCTGATGATTTGCGTTTTCTTTTTATTCTAATGCACTGCACATGTTTACATCGGATTTTTTTTCCCATGCGTCATTACAATGCGGGGCAGACTAGCAGCTAATCTCTTCACGAATGAGTATCCGTATAGTATATTAACCCTTCAAGTGGTTTGACGAGTTCCCTTCCATCGACATCTGACCAATTTTGTTAAAAACGAGACATCTTGTCCATCAAGTTAGTTTTATTCTAATGACCAGGAGTCTATACCTGCTGGCTGATTATTTTAAAAATAAAGTTTGCAAATGAGATCGTTGTTGATTTCTAAAGATTTTGAGCGTTTTTAAACCTTTGTATCCGTTTTTTGACTAAAGAGATAATTTCTTTAAAATGTTTATTTGACTAAATGTACAAATTGTTAAAGCCAACAAATCTGGTGGTTAAGGTGTTAGACTCTAGACCTGAAGGTTCCTGGTTCGAATACTTGACAGGGCATGGTTGTTTGTAAGCGTATGGTGTAGAGGCAACTGGTGCACCTTAAATCTGTCGTGGCCGAAAGTATTCACGTTGGGTTGGTGTGGAAGTTTGGAGAGTGGGGGTGCCAGCTCGGGTTTTGTCATCTGACCGTGATTTAAAATTACGTGGTGTTGTCCTCGCATCTTTCCCTTAGGGGATTCATCCCGGACCGTCGTCAATAGCCCGTTGTGATGCTCTAGTATGACGTTAATTAATAAATTACCAAATAAAATTGTTAAATGTTAAAGCAAGAAAGTAAGAGGTAAATTGGTACTAAACTGTGTGAACATTATTTTTCTAAACAAACTTCGCTGCATTTTTTTTAGTATTTTGGCTTATGAAATCTGACCTTGTAAAGCAATTTAATGGAAGGAAAAATATGCCAAAAATGCACTAAAGAGGTAGACGGATGCAATTAGATAATAGATAAAAAACCAAACGCTCTCTAGAGGCAGATTACTAGCATTAAAAATTTATAACGCCCTCGCTAGAGGTCGTTTACTTTAACATCGGACTGGAGAAACGCAACGGGCTACTGGCAACTATCCGGGATATATGCGAAGGGAATTTAGTCTCGTGTTTGGCGCAGCTTGTCCATTATTGGACCTTGCGCCATTAAACTTAAACCAACCATATCCAAAGAGAAAGATCCAAAAATAACGCCTAGTAATTTTGTAACACTCGATGAGGTGGCACCCCGTTCTCAAAACTTCTACGCCGCGCCAACGTGAGGGCATTTGACACCACGACAGGTTTAACATACACCAGTCTTTGTACATAAAGGTCTTATCTTGAATTCGAACTCTCAACCATCCGGTTGCTACAACTATTCCGTGGGTTGTTATAGAACACCCCACGCAACAGTTCTATAACTGTTGCGTGGGGTGTTCTATAACTGTTGCGTGGGGTGTTCTATAACTGTTGCGTGGGGTGTTCTATAACTGTTGCGTGGGGTGTTCTATAACTGTTGCGTGGGGTGTTCTATAACTGTTGCGTGGGGTGTTCTATAACTGTTGCGTGGGGTGTTCTATAACTGTTGCGTGGGGTGTTCTATAACTGTTGCGTGGGGTGTTCTATAACTGTTGCGTGGGGTGTTCTATAACTGTTGCGTGGGGTGTTCTATAACTGTTGCGTGGGGTGTTCTATAACTGTTGCGTGGGGTGTTCTATAACTGTTGCGTGGGGTGTTCTATAACTGTTGCGTGGGGTGTTCTATAACTGTTGCGTGGGGTGTTCTATAACTGTTGCGTGGGGTGTTCTATAACTGTTGCGTGGGGTGTTCTATAACTGTTGCGTGGGGTGTTCTATAACTGTTGCGTGGGGTGTTCTATAACTGTTGCGTGGGGTGTTCTATAACTGTTGCGTGGGGTGTTCTATAACTGTTGCGTGGGGTGTTCTATAACTGTTGCGTGGGGTGTTCTATAACTGTTGCGTGGGGTGTTCTATAACACCCCACGCAACAGTTATAGAACACCCCACGCAACAGTTATAGAACACCCCACGCAACAGTTATAGAACACCCCACGCAACAGTTATAGAACACCCCACGCAACAGTTATAGAACACCCCACGCAACAGTTATAGAACACCCCACGCAACAGTTATAGAACACCCCACGCAACAGTTATAGAACACCCCACGCAACAGTTATAGAACACCCCACGCAACAGTTATAGAACACCCCACGCAACAGTTATAGAACACCCCACGCAACAGTTATAGAACACCCCACGCAACAGTTATAGAACACCCCACGCAACAGTTATAGAACACCCCACGCAACAGTTATAGAACACCCCACGCAACAGTTATAGAACACCCCACGCAACAGTTATAGAACACCCCACGCAACAGTTATAGAACACCCCACGCAACAGTTATAGAACACCCCACGCAACAGTTATAGAACACCCCACGCAACAGTTATAGAACACCCCACGCAACAGTTATAGAACACCCCACGCAACAGTTATAGAACACCCCACGCAACAGTTATAGAACACCCCACGCAACAGTTATAGAACACCCCACGCAACAGTTATAGAACACCCCACGCAACAGTTATAGAACACCCCACGCAACAGTTATAGAACACCCCACGCAACAGTTATAGAACACCCCACGCAACAGTTATAGAACACCCCACGCAACAGTTATAGAACACCCCACGCAACAGTTATAGAACACCCCACGCAACAGTTATAGAACACCCCACGCAACAGTTATAGAACACCCCACGCAACAGTTATAGAACACCCCACGCAACAGTTATAGAACACCCCACGCAACAGTTATAGAACACCCCACGCAACAGTTATAGAACACCCCACGCAACAGTTATAGAACACCCCACGCAACAGTTATAGAACACCCCACGCAACAGTTATAGAACACCCCACGCAACAGTTATAGAACACCCCACGCAACAGTTATAGAACACCCCACGCAACAGTTATAGAACACCCCACGCAACAGTTATAGAACACCCCACGCAACAGTTATAGAACACCCCACGCAACAGTTATAGAACACCCCACGCAACAGTTATAGAACACCCCACGCAACAGTTATAGAACACCCCACGCAACAGTTATAGAACACCCCACGCAACAGTTATAGAACACCCCACGCAACAGTTATAGAACACCCCACGCAACAGTTATAGAACACCCCACGCAACAGTTATAGAACACCCCACGCAACAGTTATAGAACACCCCACGCAACAGTTATAGAACACCCCACGCAACAGTTATAGAACACCCCACGCAACAGTTATAGAACACCCCACGCAACAGTTATAGAACACCCCACGCAACAGTTATAGAACACCCCACGCAACAGTTATAGAACACCCCACGCAACAGTTATAGAACACCCCACGCAACAGTTATAGAACACCCCACGCAACAGTTATAGAACACCCCACGCAACAGTTATAGAACACCCCACGCAACAGTTATAGAACACCCCACGCAACAGTTATAGAACACCCCACGCAACAGTTATAGAACACCCCACGCAACAGTTATAGAACACCCCACGCAACAGTTATAGAACACCCCACGCAACAGTTATAGAACACCCCACGCAACAGTTATAGAACACCCCACGCAACAGTTATAGAACACCCCACGCAACAGTTATAGAACACCCCACGCAACAGTTATAGAACACCCCACGCAACAGTTATAGAACACCCCACGCAACAGTTATAGAACACCCCACGCAACAGTTATAGAACACCCCACGCAACAGTTATAGAACACCCCACGCAACAGTTATAGAACACCCCACGCAACAGTTATAGAACACCCCACGCAACAGTTATAGAACACCCCACGCAACAGTTATAGAACACCCCACGCAACAGTTATAGAACACCCCACGCAACAGTTATAGAACACCCCACGCAACAGTTATAGAACACCCCACGCAACAGTTATAGAACACCCCACGCAACAGTTATAGAACACCCCACGCAACAGTTATAGAACACCCCACGCAACAGTTATAGAACACCCCACGCAACAGTTATAGAACACCCCACGCAACAGTTATAGAACACCCCACGCAACAGTTATAGAACACCCCACGCAACAGTTATAGAACACCCCACGCAACAGTTATAGAACACCCCACGCAACAGTTATAGAACACCCCACGCAACAGTTATAGAACACCCCACGCAACAGTTATAGAACACCCCACGCAACAGTTATAGAACACCCCACGCAACAGTTATAGAACACCCCACGCAACAGTTATAGAACACCCCACGCAACAGTTATAGAACACCCCACGCAACAGTTATAGAACACCCCACGCAACAGTTATAGAACACCCCACGCAACAGTTATAGAACACCCCACGCAACAGTTATAGAACACCCCACGCAACAGTTATAGAACACCCCACGCAACAGTTATAGAACACCCCACGCAACAGTTATAGAACACCCCACGCAACAGTTATAGAACACCCCACGCAACAGTTATAGAACACCCCACGCAACAGTTATAGAACACCCCACGCAACAGTTATAGAACACCCCACGCAACAGTTATAGAACACCCCACGCAACAGTTATAGAACACCCCACGCAACAGTTATAGAACACCCCACGCAACAGTTATAGAACACCCCACGCAACAGTTATAGAACACCCCACGCAACAGTTATAGAACACCCCACGCAACAGTTATAGAACACCCCACGCAACAGTTATAGAACACCCCACGCAACAGTTATAGAACACCCCACGCAACAGTTATAGAACACCCCACGCAACAGTTATAGAACACCCCACGCAACAGTTATAGAACACCCCACGCAACAGTTATAGAACACCCCACGCAACAGTTATAGAACACCCCACGCAACAGTTATAGAACACCCCACGCAACAGTTATAGAACACCCCACGCAACAGTTATAGAACACCCCACGCAACAGTTATAGAACACCCCACGCAACAGTTATAGAACACCCCACGCAACAGTTATAGAACACCCCACGCAACAGTTATAGAACACCCCACGCAACAGTTATAGAACACCCCACGCAACAGTTATAGAACACCCCACGCAACAGTTATAGAACACCCCACGCAACAGTTATAGAACACCCCACGCAACAGTTATAGAACACCCCACGCAACAGTTATAGAACACCCCACGCAACAGTTATAGAACACCCCACGCAACAGTTATAGAACACCCCACGCAACAGTTATAGAACACCCCACGCAACAGTTATAGAACACCCCACGCAACAGTTATAGAACACCCCACGCAACAGTTATAGAACACCCCACGCAACAGTTATAGAACACCCCACGCAACAGTTATAGAACACCCCACGCAACAGTTATAGAACACCCCACGCAACAGTTATAGAACACCCCACGCAACAGTTATAGAACACCCCACGCAACAGTTATAGAACACCCCACGCAACAGTTATAGAACACCCCACGCAACAGTTATAGAACACCCCACGCAACAGTTATAGAACACCCCACGCAACAGTTATAGAACACCCCACGCAACAGTTATAGAACACCCCACGCAACAGTTATAGAACACCCCACGCAACAGTTATAGAACACCCCACGCAACAGTTACAGAACACCCCACGCAACAGTTACAGAACACCCCACGCAACAGTTACAGAACACCCCACGCAACAGTTACAGAACACCCCACGCAACAGTTACAGAACTGTTCCGTGGGGTATGTCCTCGCGTTGTGGGATGTGTGGAAGTTTGGAGTGAGGTGCTAGCTGAGGTGACAACTTCGGGTTTGTTCCCGGACCGTTTCCATTAGCCCGTTGTGTTGCTCCAGTGCGACGTTATTTAATTGCCTACTAACCAATGGTAACTCCTCGCAATTTTGAAACTTTCAGATGAGAACCCCTGAGCTGGAATCTAATTCTACAAACTTTAACACATAACCAACGTGAGGACATTTAAGACCATGACTGGTTTAACACGCGCCAGCCCCCATCCATACGACGTTCTCTGGTTGGAACGGTTTAAAATTCTCTAATCTGCTGCTCTTTCAACTGCGCTGGGTGTCATCGTCATCTGACCGTGGTTCACAATTACGTGGTGTTGTCCTCAAATCGATCTTTCCCTTAAGGGATTAATCCCGGACCGTTGTCAATAGCCCGTTGTATTGCTCTAGTACGACGTTAATTAAAAATTACCATTACCTTACCTCTAGATCGGAAGGATCCTGGTTGGAAACAGGGTCAGTGCATGGATATTTTGTAAGCGTATGGTGTAGGTAATGGTAATTTTAGTTAACGTCGTACTAGAGCAACACAACCTGCTATTGACGACGTTCAGGGATCAGTCCCTTAAGGGAAGGATCCGAGGACAACTCGTAATTTTGAACCACGGTCAGATGACGAAGCAACGCCTGAGTTGTCGCCCCACTCTCCAAACTTTCACACCAACCCAGGTGGTGCACCAGCCACATCTACACCATACGCTTACAAACATCCATGCCGGGTCCCGAATTCGAACCAGTAACTTTCCGATCTAGATCACCTTAACCACTATACTGGTTGGTCGGCGTATGGTGTAGAGGCGGCTGGTCCACCTTAAATCTGTCGTGGCCGAAAGTCCTCGCGTTGGGCTGGCGTGGAAGTTTGGTTAGTGGGGTGCCAACTCGGGTGTTGCTTCGTCACCTGACCTTGGTTCACAATTACGTGGTGTTGTCCCCGAATCGATCTTTCTCTTAAGGGATTAATCCCGGACCGTCGTCAATAGCCCGCTGTGTTGCTCTAGTACGACGTTAACAAAAGTTACCATTAACCGTACCGTTGTCAATAGACCGGTGTGTTTCTCCAGTACGACGTTAATTAAAATTACCGTCTATCTTCCCAAGACCTCTGCAATGGCCCGTTATCTCGCTCCAGTATGACAACTGAAATGCTAAACTGTATCATCCAACTGGGCTGGTTCTGTCGTGGTCAACTGCGCCAGCCACCTTTGAGTCGTAGGCAGGTTCAATTCCTGCCGGGTAGATTTTTTCCTGGCTGTATTTCTCTCCCCTGCTGTATCAGTAAAACCTTTCATGCGTGTGCATCTCTATTACTTGAGGTTGCATGTCTTGTGTCTGGTGCAGCATGGCCAAATATAGCCCTTGTTCCACAAAACCCTAAAAGAACCACTCAACAAGTCAAACGCCGCCACTAGTTTCTGCAATATGCCTGCTTATGTTTTAAAATCTACTCCAATCGACGCCGCACTCACTGCAAATGTGTCCTTTGAAAGCAAGCAAGCGATCATTCAGTATGCAGCATCGGAGATCGAATGGCCTCGCGAAATTTCACGGCGAAAACTTCGACATTCCTCGGAGAGGGTTAAGGACGTGGGATAAAATGCCAACCACCCCGCACCCTTTTGTCCGACGCGTTCTCTATACCAGACAGGCCGATTCTTTTTAATTAGCAATCCCTCGGATCTCCGGGAAATCTGAAATTCTCGGTGGTTTCAGCATTTTCCAATTTATTCACTTCTCCCGATCCCGGATCCGCCTGCTTGACTTGCAGATAATTTGGATCGTACGCGTTCTTCCGGGAGGTATCTTTTTGGGAAGATATCGAGGGGCTTGAATGGTGGGATATCTCTGGGCGCGACATTGGATTTCTCCGAGTTTTGAAAAGTGACGGAGCCGGTCGCTTTTCAAGTGAATCTTGGAGCGTATTTGACCGGGGACACGATTAGAATGAAATGGATTTGGACCCGGCTGGGTAATAAATATTGAGGAATCGCGCAAATTGAAAGGAAAATAAGTTGAACTTCGGAGGGGGTTGGTATTGGAGCTGCAGAGGCTTTAGTTACTCGTGGAAGTTGTGTCCCTTTCATAAATTCTTTTGAGGGGTGGGTTGGTATTTTAATAAGCGTCGCACAGGAGCAACACGGGTCTATTGGCGACGGTCTGGGATCAATTCCCAAGAGAAAGATCCGATGTCAACTCGTAATATTGAAACATGATCAGATAACCAGGATGATCCACTCTGCAAAGAGCCGACCAACCGGTATAGTGGTTAAGGTGTTAGCCTCTAGATCGGAAGGTTCCTGGTTCGAATCCGGGTCCGGGCATGGATGTTTGTAAACGTATGGTGTAGAGGCGGCTGGTGCACCTTAAATCTGTCGTGGTCGAAAGTCCTCGCGTTGGGTTGGCGTGGAAGTTTGGAGAGTGGGGTGCCAGCTCAGGTGTTGCTTCGTCATCTGACCGTGGTTCAAAATTACGAGGTATTGTCCTCGGATCTTTCCCTTAAGGGACTGATCCCGGACCGTCGTCAATAGCCCGTTGTGTTGCTCTAGTACGACGTTAACTAAAAATTACCAATTACCACTCTGCAAAGAACACGAGGCCCCATTCTGCGAACTTTCACACCGCACCAACGTGTGGACATTTAAGGCCACGACGGATTTAACGTGCAACACCCCCTTTGTACACGATTGTTTTTGGTTGGATTCGAACTCTCGACCCTACGGTTACTAATGTGAGATGTTCTTTCCAACTGGGCTACCGCGGTCCTCTTTTGAAGGATATTTTTTTTTGGTTGGTTAGGTTTAATGTGCCATAATTGGGTAAGCTTTTACCAAGCATGAGACATACAGCATAAAGTAATGGACATAGAGACAAAGAAAGTTTTTACTAACAGAACTGTACCACGGCAGGTATTATGAAACGCGGTACCATTTTGAAAATTTTCTTCATTTTTTATAATAAAATTAAAATATTGTTTTTCTATTGTTTTGTAAATAATAAGTTGATTTTAGAAACAAAAATCTTGTCGAATAAACAATTAAAAAAAAATTCAGTTTTCACAAATTCTTTAAAAAAAAAAAAAGTGCTGCTTTTTTTTTAATTTTCATAATTTTGCTTCAAATGTTTTTCTTAACTTTATTTCAAATATACTTAACAAAACTATGTATGTATTTTTAAATCAAGAAAATAGTTAATTTTATACATTTTTTTGAAGATAAAATGATAAAAAAAAACCACCGAAAAATGAAAAATTTTATATTTAACTATTTAAATAAAAAAATATAGCACTTGGATGTAAATCCACACAGTTTTATTCTAAAGACATACAGGGTGGTCCCGAATTCATGGTACAAACTTTAATGGTAGGTACAGGACATTGTAACAATGATTTATTGTATAGGAATGTATAGTCGCAAGTGACGCGGTGAGGCGAAAACAGGGGAAATAACGGCCGAAAGGAAAAACAAAGATTTTATTGAAAGCGTTGTTGACAAGTGTCATGTTTACAGTAATTGTTCAAAATTGCGTCCACCAGTATCGATACATGCTTGACAGCGTCGGTGGAGCGATTGGCGTACACGTTCAAAGATGCCTGGTATTTCACGCACACCTGCAGCAGCTACAGATAAGCGAGCGACGAGATCCTCATCTGAGTCAACTGGAGTCTCATAAACAAGATGCTTTAGATGTCCCCATAAAAAGTAATCGAGGCTCGATAAATCGGGAGATCGGGGTGGCCAAGGGACTGGTCCACCACGCCCAATCCATCGAGTACCAAACGTGGCATTCAGGTAATTCCGTACATCAATGCTGAAGTGTGCTGGCGCCCCATCGTGCTGAAACCACATGCGGTTACGAATGGCGATCGGAACATCATGCAGCAGTTGTGGTAACACTTCTTTCAGAAAAATAAGATAGCTTCCGCCAGTGAGCCGCGTGGGTAGTAAGTATGGGCCAATCAAAAAGTCGTTCACAATACCAGCCCACACATTAATACTGAAACGTTGTTGAAACGCATGTCGACGCGTTGCATGTGGATTATCGGTTGCCCACACATGGGAATTGTGCGCATTAAAGACACCCTCGCGTGAAAATGTCGCTTCATCTGTAAATAGCACATAATCTACGAAATCCGGCTGCAACGCACATTGCTGCATCACCCACAGGCAGAAGTTCACGCGGCGAGGATAATCTGCCGGATTCAATGCTTGTACTTTCTGAAAATGGAAGGGGTGTAAGCGATTTTCGTTTAACACTCTGCATACAGTCTGATGACTCACACCTACGTCACGCGCAACAGTTCTTGTGCTTGACTCGGGTCTATCAGCCACAATGTTCAAGATGCTTTCTTCCAGCCTTGGAGTGCGTACAGCTCTTACTCGACCAGCGCCATGTCTGTTGACGTCGAACGCACCTGTTTCACAAAGTTGACGATGTAACCGTTGAAAAATTCTATGATCCGGCATTCGTCGATCAGGATACTCCGCGCGATACATTCGTAACGCAGCTCTGCCGTTGCCATTTGCACGGCCGTACATGTAATGCATGTCTGCTTTTTCTGCATACGTAAAGTCACCCATCGTCTACGGCAGCACAATTGTGAATGGCGCTTTTCCCTACTGCGATGCATCATGTTCAACAGCGGCTAGACATCTACTGCCCTCTACCGGCAATGATACCAACCGATCACTCCATTTCTCTTTCCTTTTATTTCCCCTGTTTACGCCTCACCGCGTCACTTGCGACTATACATTCCTATACAATAAATCATTGTTACAATGTTCTGTACCTACCATTAAAGTTTGTACCATGAATTCGGGACCACCCTGTATAAGAAAAAGTGGAAAAAGTTTAGAAGCTTTTTCTTTGATACATAAAAAGCCTTAGCATTTTGAATACCTTATATTGCCAAAAATAACCAAAGCTGAGAAAAATGCTTTTAAAGTTTTAAAACCCGTATAAAAATTATTTACAAAACTCGGAGCTATTTGGAATTAATATGTTGATTTCCATACCAACTAAAGCAATTCAAAGCATTTTTCACTCAAATTTAAATCTTTTATCTAAAATATAACCCGTAAAAATAAGTTAATTTAGTTGAAGTTTAAAAACATTTCATTTTCAACGCGATCTCAAAATTCATCAATACAGAATATACCAGTTTTGAATATTAACTTTTTTAATATCCAGTTCATAATAACGTTACACAAATTAAAAATATAATTGAAAAAGTATTAATCAGCGTGTACATTTAAAAATAGCCAGATTTATTCAATATTCCTTTTTTTAGTTCAATTTTTTTGTCTACGTAGCCGTGCAGTTTTAATTTCTTTCTGAGCTAGTAAATAAACTGCTGTCTTCTTTCGATTTCTTAACTACATTCTACGATAGTCTTTATAGATAGCAAGATGTTTAGAATGCACACTCAATGAAAGATTATTTTCTTTTTGAAAACCTTCTACAGCTTTTAGAGTATCCACATTGAATTCTGTGATAGCATCGCAAACAGCAATCGTAACACGATGCACAACTTTGCTTTGAGCACTTACTCTAAATAACACTGCAGGCTTACATTAGAGTTTTGTGTGGTACACCTTACAGAATGTTGTAAAAGTTCAATTGAAGCAAGCCTTTGGTAAATTGGTAATAGTTTTGCCAAATGCGATTCTTTGATTGGTGTTTTAATATGCTTCATATGAGAACAAGGAGGAGCCATGAGCCGATGCAGCTTGATAAAAGAATCAGGAGTCTTCATTATATTCTTGCCAACACACACTGAATAAAAACCAAAAACTTCGTCTCTGAAGGTCGCACACCTACTTCGAAGTAGGGATGCGACATCGATGTCGATGTTTTCGAAACAACATCGATGTATTGGGGTCGATGTTTTTGTAACATCGATGTTTATACTTGCCGATGTTTTATTTTTAAATAAAAAAAGTACCTTTATAAAAATTTTAAAAATAAACAAATAGCAGAATTTTTATCAGCAAATTGAACATACTTTTAGACCAAAGTGACCAAGTGTGAAAGGTCTGAAAAGTAGGGATGCGACATCGATGTCGATGTTTTATACAAAACATCGAAGTATTTTAGCCGATGTCGCATCACTAGTTTCTAAACCAGTTTTAAGAAATGGGGAAAAACGTTTAAATACACTGAATTTTAAAAACATCGATGTTTTTGGGGCGATGCATTATCATAATCGATGTTTTAATTTTGAACATCAATGTTTCAAAACATAGATATTTTGCTGTCGATATCGCATCACTAGGTGCTAAACCAGTTTTAAGATATGGGGAAAAAAGTTTAAATACACTTAATTTTAAAAACATCGATGTTTTGGGGGCGATGTATTATCAACATCGATGTTACAAAACATCGATGTTTTGCTGTCTATGCCGCATCCCTACTTCGAAGCGCATATTTTTTATTGTGTCTTGGACCAGAAAAGTGTCTAACTTTTTAACTAATGTAGTTACGAGTTTAACATTTGGCACACTTATTTAGAAAAGTTGTAGCTTTAATATTAAACGCAATAAAATTTTTTCGATATTTTGAGCGGTAATTGGTAATTTCTTAGTTAACGTCGTACTAGAGCAACGCAACGGGCTATTGACAACGGTCCGGGATCAGTCCCTTAAGGGAAAGATCCGAGGACAACACCTCGTAATTTTGAACCACGGTCACATGACGAAGCAACACCTGAGCTGATATTTTGAGTGATTCTTAGGTATTGCATCCCTTTAATTGACGTACTGAAACAACACAACGGGCTATTGACGACGGTCAAGAATCAATCCCCTAAGGGAAAGATAGAGGACAACACCGCGTAATTTTGAACCACGGTCAGATGACGGCAATACCTAAGCTGGGAACCCCCTCTCCAAACGTCAATAGCCCGCTGTGTTGCTCTAGTACGACGTTAACAAAAATTACCATTACCCGTACCGTTGTCAATAGACCGCTGTGTTGCTCCGGTACGACGTTAATTAAAATTACCTTCTATCTTCCCATAATTGGTAATTTTTTAGTTAACGTCGTACTAGAGCAACACAACGGGCTATTGACGACGGTCCGGGATCAGTCCCTTGAGGGACTGCCGGTTGGTCGGCCTCTATCTTCCCAAGACCTTTTCAATGGCGCGTTATCTTGCTTGACTTTCTCACCTTTGGTTGGCGTGGTGCCGACCAACCGGTATAGTGGTTAAGGTGTTAGCCTCTAGATCGGAAGGTTCCTGGTTCGAATCCGGGTCCGGGCATGGATGTTTGTAAACGTATGGTGTGGAGGCGGCTGGTGCACCTTAAATCTGTCGTGGCCGAAAGTCCTCACGTAGGGTTGGCGTGGAAGTTTGGAGAGTGGGGTGCCAGCTCAGGTGTTGCTTCGTCATCTGACCGTGGTTCAAAATTACGAGGTGTTGTCCTCGGATCTTTCCCTCAAGGGACTCATCCCGGACCGTCGTCAATAGCCCGTTGTGTTGCTCTAGTACGACGTTAACTAAAATTACCATTACCATTACCTCACTAATCGTTTAGTGGAAAATATTCATTTTAGCTTTATACAAAAAACAAATAACCGTAAAATCTTTTTATTTTTCGTCATCTGACTGTGGTTCAAAATTGCGTGGTGGTGTTGGATTTTTTCCTTTGGGATTGATCACAGACTGTCGACGATAGCCCGTTGTGTTTCTCAAGTGCGACGTATATTAAAATATCTACTTACATTTTAATAATTTTTAATAATTACACATTACAATTTTCTTTTTTTAAATAAACATCTCAGTTCTAAGATTCACCTGTACAAAATGCTCGTTTTTTATTGTTTTACGAGTAGAAATATGTAGTATCGTTTTTAAATGACATACCTATTCATGCCTTGGAACTTAATGAGCTAAAATTATAATACGCTCACAAGAATTTCTTATAGTTTCATACACGCATTAAAATACATTCATACGTTAATATTTAAAAATAATTCTTAGCCGAGGTTTTATCTTATTTAAATAGCAATGACTCTACTATTGTAGGTTTAAAAAAAAAGTGTATAAGAACTAGACCGTTCCTATTATTTTTACGCAAGGGACTGATCCCGGACCGTCGTCAATAGCCCGTTGTGTTGCTCTAGTACGACGTTAACTAAAAATTACCAATTACCAATTGGTTGGCGTGGAAGTTTGGAGAGTGGGGTGCCAGCTCAGGTGTTGCTTCGTCATCTGACCGTGGTTCAAAATTACGAAGTGTTGTCCTCGGATCTTTCCCTTAAGGGACTGATCCCGGACCGTTGTCAATGGCCCGTTGCGTTGCTCTAGTACGATGTTAACTAAAAATTACCAATTTCCTTACCGAATATTTTTGGGTCGCGGCGAATTTTAAAATTCAATATAGAACATTTAAAAATGTATTTAATGAAATTTAATTATTATTGAATGCGGCAGCATGGAATATCACAGAATATAAATGTATTTTTTTTTCGATTTGGGCGGAGGAATGATTTTCCTGCAGACGATAAAAAACCAAATTTTACTTTAGTTATGTAGTTCTTTTTCTATCTTCTAGACCGTTTAAGATAGAGTAAAAATTTCAACGGACTTGAAATCTGCGGAAAATTTCACTAGATCGACACCTAAAAATATGATTTACTTTAAAAAAATAAAATTTTTAAATTGAATATATTTTATATTTTCGCAAGAGATTGTGACGTCAAGTTAACCTTCGCGTTCAAAAAATAAACAGGTTGCATTTTTTGAGCTCGTACGAGTTCAGCGAAGGAAAGCAAACAAATAAAAAAACATTTTGGCTGGCATTATTTAGTTCTTTTTTTTAAAATTGGGATCGTTAAAGACAGATTGAAAATTTCAACGGGTTTGAAATCTGCAGAAAATTTGACACCAGATAGATACCTTATACATTTGATTTTCTTTTAATAAAATATTTTTTCAATTAGATATTTATATCTTTGCAAGATATTGTGACGTCACGCCGAATTCCCATTTGTTTTGCGAAGAAAAGCAAATAAGAATTCGTAGCTTTCACCGGGGATTAGCGAGCAGTGATCACACCTGATCGTCGTCAATAGCCCGTTATGTTGCTTTAGTACGACGTTAATTAAAAATTACCATTGCCATTAAATTTATCTATAGTCGCAAATCGTTCTGGAGGTTAAGGTGTTAGCCTCTAGATCGGAAGGTTCCTGGTTCGAAACCGGGTCAGTGCATGGATGTTTGTAAACGTATGGTGTAGAGGCCGGCTGGTCATTGCTTCGTCATCTGACCGTGGTTCAAAATTACGAGTTGTTGTCCTCGAATCTTTCTCTTAAGGGACTGATCCCGGACCGTCGTCAATAGCCCGTGTGTTGCTCTAGTACGACGTTAATTAAAATTACCAGTCACTGATAGTCGCGCTTACAAATCTATTATTCTGTGGTTGAATCTCATTTCAAAGCCTTACGCTTTCAAGTTTGTCGACATGTAGTAGAACTGGAAACATATCGCTCATTTCGACAATCACAGAAAAACAAGGACCCTATGCTGTTCGCCGAGAGACATCGTTCTCTTGAAGAGTTGCCAAATCGCCATTTTTGACACGTTTCGCCCTCTTCAAACCTAATTGAGTTTTGCAGTGAAAAAAGCGCCCCGCTCTCTTTTACATTAGTGTTTTCGAAACAAGGCTATCAAGGATTAAAGAGTTCCAAATTACTGAGAGGGAAAGCACGGCGCGTGGTGTACGAGCCGTACACTGCGACGCTCTGTCAACTTGTCGAATGGAGCTTCCCGGAAGACCACTAACTAGAAGACCCGGCTCTCCCTTTTTCCTCTTTCTCCAGCTGTTCCGGGACACTGCCTGGATTAACAGGAGCAGCCTAAACATCATTAGTCTTTGTCAACCTCTTCCTTTCTTCCCTGCTAGAGAAGAAAAGACTTCATTTCATTTATATTCTGAGCTTTCTCTCTGTTCCGCGTGGACTCGAGGAATTCGCATCGGAGTCTGTAGCGGCCTCCGCTGCCGCGAATCGGAATCAACTTTTAAATTGCCCACGGAAAATTGAGGAAAAAATAAAACTAATATGGTGCGATGTTGGAGTGAATTCAATTCACTGCTCTCTCCCGGGAGCATTTTAGCTTTAGTAATTCTATACTTTACAACTGCGTTCGCTCTAAGGGGACTTTGCGTCTGGTTTTTGTAGGGTAAAAACATCATCCGTTTCATATAATTGGGGGAGAGACTTCCGTATATGAACTCATTAAGTTCACTAAAAGTTTTGTAGGGTGAAGTAAATAGGTAGGCAGTTAATTGACGTTGCACTGGAGTAATACTGGCGGTAGTCCGGGATCGATCCCGAATGAAAAGATCCGAGGACAACACCTCGATGTTTTGAACCACGATGAGATGAATAGGTCAATATATGAGTAGGCACCGAACTATCTGAACTTTTACATTTTAGCTTTAGTAATTCTATACTTTACAACTGCGTTTACTCTAAGGGGACTTCGCGTCTGGTTTTTGTAGGGTAAAAACATCATCCGTTTCATATAATTGGGGGAGAGACTTCCGTATATGAACTCATTAAGTTCACTAAAAGTTTTGTAGGGTGAAGTAAATAGGTAGGCAGTTAATTGACGTTGCACTGGAGTAATACTGGCTGTGGGCCGGGATTGATCCCGAATGAAAAGATCCGAGGACAACACCTCGATGTTTTGAACCACGATGAGATGAATAGGTCAATATATGAGTAGGCACCGAACTATCTGAACTTTTACATTTTAGCTTTAGTAATTCTATACTTTACAACTGCGTTTACTCTAAGGGGACTTCGCGTCTGGTTTTTGTAGGGTAAAAACATCATCCGTTTCATATAATTGGGGGAGAGACTTCCGTATATGAACTCATTAAGTTCACTAAAAGTTTTGTAGGGTGAAGTAAATAGGTAGGCAGTTAATTGACGTTGCACTGGAGTAATACTGGCGGTAGTCCGGGATCGATCCCGAATGAAAAGATCCGAGGACAACACCTCGATGTTTTGAACCACGATGAGATGAATAGGTCAATATATGAGTAGGCACCGAACTATCTGAACTTCCTCACCTTCAATTCTTTGAATCTCCTTTCAATAGCTCGGTTCTTTCCCTTCGGGTTTGATCCCAAACCGTCACCGATAGCCCGTTGTGTTGTTCCAGTGCCGACGTTAATCAAAATCCATACCTACTAGGGATGCGACATCGACAGCAAAACATCGATGTTCAAAATTAAAACAATGATGTTGATAATACATCGCCCCCAAAACATCGATGTTTTTAAAATTCAATGTATTTAAACTTTTCCCCCATTTCTTAAAACTGGTTTAGCAACTACTGATGCGACATCGGCTCCAATACATCAATGTTTATTTTATAAAACATCGATGTTTTTTTCATATAAAACATCAATGTTTTGTTATAAAACATCAATGATTTTACTTTTCAGACCCTTCACCTTTGCCACTTTGGTCTAAAAGTATGTTCAGTTTGCTGATTATAAAAATTATGCTACTTGGTTATTGTTTAAATTTTTATAACGGTACTTTTTACATTTAAAAATAAAACATCCACAACGTAAAAACTTCGACAAGTATAAACTGCAAATCGATGTTACAAAAACATCGACTCCAATACATCGATGCTTTTTAAAAAACATCGATGTTTTGAAAACATCGACATCGATGTCGCATCCCTAATACCTACCTCTCAATAGTAAAGTTCAGTCTACGTATATTTCAATTCTGTGATCGGTTCTTGTGTATTAACAAAAACATAAACATAGTTTTATTATGGTGTATATATTTATGTAGAAATACATGTGAGTAGTGCGAGAAATGTGACTAGGTTCTGCATGCAATCATAGCTTATTGGATCGTCGTCTGACCACGGTTCAAAATTACGTGTTGTCCTAGAATTTTTCCCTTAGGGGATTGATCCCGGACCGTCGTCAATAGTCCGTTGTGTTGCTCTAGTAGGATGTTAATTAAAACTACCAATTACCATAGCTTATTGGGCGATAAAGGACAGCTCTTTACAGATTGAATGAAATTGTACACCAATGCTTCTTTATGCTCACTTTGAAGGTGTAATGGTCCTGCTGTTGAGGCAGATGCCACACCATGATGTGAATAGTGACGAGCACATTTATTACTTGCTCGACTATCTTGTAAGTGCCGGTCTTCTGTCACATTCTCCGCTTGGTGATGGGATTTACGGGGAGTCCAGCGAAATGTATCGTCAATGCGTTTGTAGTTAGCAACGTACTCGGTACACCTAATATCTCGGTCTCGGTGATCTGCTACAACACCCCACTCGGACCAAACTTCAGGATTTCTATTAACGCATCCAAGTGCATGAGATCGTGCTGCATGGGGATTTCGAGTGCATGAGAAGTCCATGGTCAAGGGTCTGAATCCACTTTCGTCGGTTTTGCAGGTTTCTGCGCCGATTTCTCCGGGGCACTCTGCACACGCTTTCACTCATACGGTATCTTATATGATGTAGGAATCCCTGTGGCTTTCGCTTGCTCCATAAGTGCTGTTTATTGGTCGAAATAGTACTTTTCGTCGTGTTAGGCATCTGAGAAATTTTTAAGTCAATTATCCAACTCCGTGGCCCCTACCTAGATTTGAATTTAGGTTTAACTCCCGGTGAGATACACGTTTGATAGAACAAATCTAGATTCGAACTGGGATGCTGACGTCAAATCTGATATGACATACATAGTGACGTTGAAAGGGACGCTTTCTAACGAACCAAATGATGGACACTTTGCAACGTTTCCAGCTCGGTTAGGCTTAACCTGTAGCAATTATTCAGATTTAGTTTGACGCTTTGTTTCTTCTATCCAACGGTATATACACTACCCCTGCGTATCTTTTAATTTGCGAACAGTAGCGGTGAGAAAGGGTTTCAGTTTTCCGTGACGCTTAATTACCAAGTTACTCTCTCATAACGAAGAGAAAGACGTAATTATACATCAAAAAGTCCGTAGAACGATACGTCAAACCTACGGTCTGCTCGCCTGCATGCCATGCAAAACGGAAATGGCAAATCTTCCTATTTATTTTAATGGAATTTTTGACGGTAGTCGTTCCTTTGTACAAAGTTCCTGCTCATCAGCATATCAGTTATAGATTTGGCTAGTAGAATAACGCGACTCACAAGTGACACTTCCTTGTCCGCGTGTCCATCTACTTAAAGAGAAAATGATTGCTTGACCAGATCTGGCCCTTTCTGAATAAAAAAACAAGACATCCTGAGGAAGGGAAAGAAAGTTTTGCATGAGGCTGATGTAAGGAAGCAATGAGGTTCTCCGAATCTCCTTTTTATCTGTAACCTGTACTTTGAATATCGTCTTCATTTACATGCATTCGTTCTTACATCTGTTGATATGTTGAAATAAGATGAAATATAAAATAGAGTGAACAATGCTAACCTTTTTATGTGCCGAGAGTCATATGACTAATACTAATAGCAGCGTGAACCTTAGATTACTTTTATCTGTTGGGTGGAACCAAACATTCATCATATTAGTCCACGGGATGGAAGCAGACCCCCGTCCATTGATTAATCATCTGATTAATCCATTGATTTCTAATATGATTGGTCCATTGGTGACTTCGCCAGTTTTGTCGCCCCTCTATAAAAATGCGCATTCACACATCTATCGTCATTAGATTTTATATCGCCAAGCGAGGCGATAAGGTACCAAATAGGACATACAAGTTAAGGGGTTCGGCAACTCCATAGGCACCCATGTTAAATTCACAAACTCATCTCATTTATTCATAAATTACTGTATTAATCTGAAAATTTGCACAGTGTAATATTTGAATACTTTTGAAGACTTTAACACAAAGTTTTTAATTTTTTTAAAAAATTCACAAAATTATAAATTAAAAAAAAAATTACCAAAATATTGAAATTTTTTAGACAAAATATTTTAACAAAAGTATACATTTTATATTTTATTCCTTGTGTTAAAAAAAGTCTTTCTTTAAAAGTCTTGGTTTTTAAATGTGCTTCATAAACAATCATAAAAAGTTTCAAGAATGTATCTTAAGTAGCTTTTGAGCAATGTGGCCCCAAACATGAAAAAGAATGTAAAAGTATGAGAAATAAGGCTTTAAACTTCAGTGAATGGTGGATATTAAATTCACTAAGTTTAAGGCATCTTATTTATTCATAATTTATTACATTAATCTGAACTTTTTACACTGTAATATTTGAATACTTTTAAAGACTTTAACATAGTGTTTTTAATTAAATAAAATTCACAAAATTATAAACTTTTTAAAAAGTTACAAAAAATGTGAAATTTGTTAGATAAAATATTAAAAAAAATATATACATTTTATATCTTATCCTTGTTTTAAAATGTTTAAAAGTGTTTTATAAACATTCATAAAAAGTTTCAAGAATGTGTGTCGAGTAGGTTTTTAGTAATGAGCCCCTAAATGTGAAAAAATTTGTTATGAGACGTACGTTGCGGTAATTGTGCATCAACTTAAAAAATATTAAAAAAAAATTTCATTCAACCGATTTTTATAAATGAGGTATCGTTATAAAGAGGACAATTCAAATTTGCATTGCCAGTTAAAATCTTAAAAATGATTTTTTTCGAATTTATCGGTGTCGGACCTCTTTACAGCTATGTCACATGACTATTAATCGACATGTTTGTTGGTCATACTTTTTGAAGATCCTCTTAATAGCCAATGCTCAAGTCGACGTACGTATATTCCACATCAATGGTTGAAATCCATCTGAATAGAACAAATGTACTCTACCCTACAATAATGGACCGGACAGTAAGATGTGATGATATAAGGGAAATAATACATGCTTTACTAGGGGGATGGTCCCCCACGTGCTTGAATTACACTAGCAACCCTTCTGGGTATAATTTCAACAAAGATTTGATACACAGCTATGGGTATTTGTGTCCATTCCTGCTGCAAGAATGTCGCCAGCTCAGCTGTAGATTTCGGATGTGGTTCCCTGTTCCGTAAGCGTCGCTCTAACTCGTCTTACAAATGTTCTATGGGGTTTCGATCGGGACTCTGAGAAGACCAGGGAAGACGTTTCATATCGATATCTTGATACCAATGCTTGGCAGAGGCTGCAACATGACATAGAGTGTTGTTGTCCTGCAAGTAACATTCGTCCATTCCATAAAATTGCGAGAGAGTAGGAAGAACCTGATTGTCCAAAATGTTCATGTAGGCGTCGGAGTTCAATTCATAAGGAACAACATGCAAAGGTCCCAGGCCATACCACGAAAATCACCCCCAAACAAGTATGCAAGTTGTATGCAAATCCGCTGGCAAACGGTCCATTATTGAAGGGTAGTGTATGTACTTACGAAGCGTTTGATCAGCTTGTCTCAGCTCGAATTTTCCCTCTCACACTTTAAAGCTGATTTATATCCCCCGAACCTTAAGTAAAACAAGTAAAGTATCATTAGGTTCATCGTAGCAATAATTGAATGAAAAAGGAGGTTTACTTTCTTAGAAGCTTAAACTTTCCAGAGCAAAATACTTAGAAGAGACCTTAAACAATTAGTTTCAAAACATTCTTTGAGCAAATTTACAAGAATCTGATCCAAGTATCTCCTTTTCTCTTCGGTTTCCAAACTCATCAAACCAGAGATGCGATAAATAGCCCACATTAGTTGAATTTCCATTAATGCAAATGGTCTGTTTTGTCCATGAAAAGAATCTAGACTAATTAGACACCGACATTTTTCTTATTTATGCAGCCTCGTATTAAATTTGCAACGTGTCCGAGGAAAAAGGAAGAAAAAGGTTACAAAAAGAAAATTACCGCGATGTGATTATTTTTAATTTAAACCTAAATCTAAGGTGTTTGGAGCTCTTATATGGATAGTATGGTGCAATGATTATATTTTACTCCCAGTTCGGAGTGTTTATTGAATTATGTAAAATAAGCTGGATCAGTGGAACGAACACATGTCTCTCGATTGAAAAATTCATAATCAATCTTGCAAATTTAATTGAAATCGCAGTGAACTGAGGTTGCTTGGCATGATTTAGTTTTGAGTGATCTGATCGTTGAATATCTAGGAAAGGAAGTGTAACAGTTTAAGTAGTTCTGTGACTTTTTAGTATTTTCAATTCCTACGAGCTGGAAAAGATTTGAATTTTAAATACAAGAGAATGTATAAAGGATTTTGACGAATTCCAATACACAAGACTTTATCCAAAAAAATAAGTGAATGTAATCTGAGAAGGGAAATAAAAATGCAAATTAATTTCATTCATGCTATCTTTTTCAATCGAAGGAAAATGTTTCTGAATATTTTTGCATTAAAAGTATTTTTAATTCTTAAGCAGTATAGCGTTACTCTGCTGACACGATTGACAAATTTTATTTCAAGTAGTTGAAGTACAGGGTGTCCTAAAAGTTCCCGTACTCCAACTTAAAAAAAATTTCTTGCTCGTGTTTTTTTTAATTATTGAATTTTATCGTTTGCTGATAGCTTTATCGACTCTAATTTTTATCGTTTGATTTTCTTCGCACTCACGTTGTGCGATAATAAAGTTCCACGTCATTTTGTTCTTCATTGTAAGATGAATTTATCACGCATTCAGAGAATTGTGCTGTTTGAGACATATTTTGAATGTAAATCATATGAAAGATGTAAAGAATTCTGGCGACATAAATATCCAAATGATGCAATACCGAGTAAAGATAAGCAAAATCAACTTATTCAACAATTTTTTGCATTATTAGAAGTGAATGAACGAGACTCTTCGTTCCAACAAGACGTTGAAACCTGGCATACAAGTTATGAAACCATGCTTCAAGATTTTTTTGGCGATCGACTCATCTCAAGAAAATTTTGGCCACCTCGATTCCCTGATCTGAAGATTCCTGAATTTTTTCTGTGGGTATATTTAAAGAACAAAGTTAATGAACATAATCACCAAACAATAGGCGATATGAAAATTACCATTACTTAAAGGATACAAGAAGTCACTCCCAGCATCTTGAAACGCGTTTCTAAAAATATGCGCAAACGACTTCAGCTTTGCCTAAAAACAAAGGGCTGAGACTTTGAACATTTATTATAAATGTAAGTTCAATTTTTTTCTACGTTAGGTTGAAAGTACTTTTCACCATTGGAATAAAAATAATTGTTTTAAAGTTTGATGTGTTTGCATGATAAATTTACGAATCGTCGGTACGGGAACTTTTAGGACTCCCTGTAGAAGTTGATCAGAAAAAATTTACTCTAGTTCCAAGATTTTCCTCTACTACGAAAACTGAAATATATCAATTTTGTTGCTATATATGAAAGGCTTAGGTTAACATAATAAGCCACTATATTAGGCTAAAACCTTGCAATGAAATGGTACGTATGTATTACATATATATAATGTTTATACAAGTATATAATGTTTATAATTGTAAATAGTATATAATGTCTATAATTGTTAATTGTATTTAATGTATTGCATAGCATATATTACTATTTTTATAAAAACTCATCGCATTTTATAATCTTTTATGCATTAATGGTACTCCATAAGGATCGAAGTGAATTAAATACATAATTTCCATCACAATTTCTTATTCGTAACATTTGATAGAAGATTATAAACACGATATTATGTTACAGAGATAATGTTACTTTCAGAAGTACCAAATACATCGATATTAAAACAAATTTGCGTTAAAAATAAATTTATTTGAAATTTTGTAGATTGCAAATGAAGTTATTCATTTACAAACATCAAAAAAGTGATTTTCACAGATTGAAAGCTTCTTACATTCTCATTTGAAATTTCTTTGCGCATCTGGTTTTTACTGATTTATTTGAAATTTTTTTTTTGGGCAATCCTTGAAATCTGTTGTATAAATGTTTGATAGTACATGTAAAAGTATTGCGCATAGGACTTAATAATTTTTGCTAATTTATCAAAAATTTTGATCTGTAATAACTCTCACATAGCTTAATATTTTTGGACCATACTATGTATAGGCTTTTTTAGAAGACAGCAGTCTACAAAGTTAAAAAAAAAAGCAACGATAATTACTGAAAACATTCGTTTTTAAACGTTTAACTGGAATGTACTGTGGGCACAGGAAATATTATTTTTGCCTTAAACCGTCTTCTAAAAGTAGATCCTATAGGATATTGATTGAATATACACAGATTCCTAAACATAAAACGAAATTTAAATTGAATTGATCTCCCATCTATCAACTTATAAATTAAAAAGATTCAATTCCAAACTACAGACACTGAAGAATTAATCATTAAAGGATCGATCTGAGAAGATGGGCTAGACACCCTTATCGCATCAGTTCAAGGTACCTATATCGCATCCAGAATTGATTCAACGAAACTAACGACTGTAAACAGAGTTAGAAATATACTCCCCGA
This sequence comes from Metellina segmentata, assembly GCA_947359465.1. Taxonomy (NCBI): domain Eukaryota; kingdom Metazoa; phylum Arthropoda; class Arachnida; order Araneae; family Tetragnathidae; genus Metellina; species Metellina segmentata. The sequence goes on along the minus strand of OX375884.1, from coordinate 61,357,999 downwards.
ACGCAGTTCCAGTGAGAACTAACCGAGTTAAGTGAACTTTCAATTGAAAAATAGATGCAGATTTGTGCATAAGTGTATCCTTTCAATGTCTTTTAAATGAATTAACTTCTACTTAGTTCTCCTTTTAAACCTTCCTGCGAATTCCTACACTTTCGTACGGACAATACCACACCGAAACGGGGCTCCCTCGAACAAAGTTCCCCATCGCAGTTCGGAGTGTTTGTTTCCAATAAATAGTGAATAAATAAATATGTTTCAATTATCTTTGTTAGGAAGGCATAGCTTTAATACTTAATCAGCTGATTTTATCAAGGCGTTTCAATAGAGGAAGGAAAGTTTCTGATAGCGAGGACATTTGAAATGAGACAGACAGCGACAGATGGGATTCCTACCTTAAACAGAATCGCCAACTCTGTATATTGGAGGCAATCCAAATTATCCACTGCAGCGAAGTCTAAGCAGCCAGGAATAAGCAAGTAGCATCGGGGACATTGCGAGTCGTCTTGCTTAAATCTAGCGTAAATCCGGCAATCAGATTCAGCGAGTGGTTGTGTTTGTTGGGAATTTTGTCCCTTGGAGCAGAAATATCATCCTTATGATCATACAAAGCGATGTCTCCAGCTAAGGTTTATTGGCGAGAACGGATGTGTCGCATTTGCCGCCGTTTATTGATGTTATTGTTCTCGGCATGGAATGATGACGCGTTTCCGGTTCGCCGAGTAATCGCTCAGATTTCAGGAATTGTTGGCTCAGCTCTGCGCTCTCTTTCGGATAAAAGACGATAAAAACTGGAATTTCCAATTAAACAATAGAAAACTGTGGGACTCCCGTATTTTTCCGGATGGGTGGCTTTTGCGGAGACAATTATGTACCTCAAACAGCTTGTCTGAAAGCGACGGCTCCTTGCATTAGTTAGTACTGGCGATGGTATTTTGGAGAATAACGAGTCTTCCACATCTGATGATGAATTAAACGCATTTGGATGGCTGTATCCTTCGTGGTTAATGAGTGTGCCAAGTATAGTTTATTGCTTTAAATTTTTATCCGTATTAAAATATACATAATTTCTGATTTGAATTAAAAGATCCGTTGATCCGTCGAAGTGTTTGAGGAATCAAAGCACATGCACGATAAAAGTTTTTGACCATACTGGAATAATTTAATGAATAATTTAAATGGCTTTATAGAAAAATGAGTAATTTAATTATGTAAAAAAAATTGCCGATGATGTGTCAAATTATTTGAAAGATCAGAGCACATGTACAAAACTTTCTGATCATCAGTAATAATATAATGAGTATAACTTAAATAGCTGCATTGAAAAATGAATGATTTAAGCATTTTTAGTGTAGATTCTTTTGGAGGATTCATTTTTCTGCCTAGACGGTATATTTTGCAAAACAATTGGTAGTCTGGGTCGAGGACACAAACAGTAGTTTTGACGGTGAAAACTCGGGCTTGATGTTGGATCGTAGAATGAATGAAGCAGTCATAGGAAGTTTGAACAATTGTTTATTGTGAATATTCAGCATTTCATTTAGAGTTTGTGTTAATAAAGTGCAATTTGATACTAATATTGGGGAATAATTTTCATGATTACAAGCCTGTGACTATAGTGCAGTTTGCCAGCTTTCGAAAAATACCACTTACACATTCCTTACTCAACGCAATCCAAAGTTGCACTGGTGCAAAGCTCGCTCAGTACTGTAGAATTTCTCAACAGACCACCTCACCCCGCTCAGTGTATTTGCGCACTTGATCAGAGGTATGGATATCCTTTGTTTACATGACGCTAGATTTGGCTTCTGGGTGCTTCTGCTAGTTCTGAAATCCCAAGACAAAACGTTTATAAAGTTACTTTTCTTGCAAACTTTACAGATAATGTGAAAAGTTTCCAACAAATAAAATTTATCATCCAGACACGAATCTAGACAATTGTAACAAATATAAATACGGTTAGAAATGAAGGAGGGTCTACAATGAATTTACTAGAATTAGTTTCTTGTCTAAGAATAGTCTGGTGTGAGACAATGTAAGAACAATAAAATGATTCAGATATCAAGAAAAAGTCTTTTGATTTCTAAATAATTCAACATCACAATTCAGAATAGTTTCATTTTTTAAGTTGAAATTTTTTTAACATCGTTTTCAAGAACAACATTGGACAAATATGGCCCTTGCGCCATAAAACCCCCAAACCAACCGAATCAGTAACATCATTTAAACATGCAACCAAACCCCTGAAAAGTAATTTTATCTTAAAGAGCGAAAATGTTGAATATTTTAAGTCTACAAGGGATTTGTATGATTTTAGATGGATTGAAGCAAAAGGAAGGACTGTTTTGGAGCCACCGAAGGCATGAAGGTATCTCATGAAGTACTTGCTAGAGAGACTTTTATGATCAAACTAGCCACTGCGTGTCTAGCCCAGCGTTGTCCGTGACTGTTGCTTTTGTGTGGTTATTGGTTTGCATCACGGATTGCCATTTGGTTTGCGAATATGTAGCCTATTGGATAACATCCATAACGGAGTTGCCCGTGGTGTCCGCAAACCAAAAGATATAAATATTTAATTGATAAATTATTTATTAAAAGAAAATCAAACGTATAAGGTATCTATAGTGTAAAATTTTCCGCAGATTTCAAATCCGTTAAAATTTTCATTCGATCTTTAGCGATCGCTGAGATAGAGAAAAGCAACGAAGAACCCTAGTGATAGCTTTAATAATTTTTTTGTTTCACTCGAATCCGTTTCTCAGGAAATCAAAATGAATGAATCTCGAAAAAATGAAGGTCATTCGAACCTGTTGGCTCTCATTCAAGACGGAAGGTGAAAAAACTTAGCATTGTTCCAAATGATGACATAAATAGTGTCGTGGGGAGAAAAGTCTAAATTTTGATGCTTCTTCATTTCCCGATAAAAGAAAGAAAGGTAAAAAAAACTATTAAATTTATTTAAAAATGTTCTATATTAAATTTTAAAATTTACCGGGACCTAAAAATTGCAAAAATATTCTAAGTACCTGTGTGCCAAATCCCATTACTGTAAGTGCTATAGATTCGTCAGGACTTTGCGGTCAAGAAACAAACAAACAAACACTTCCTTTTATAATACTGAATCATGCAATTAATTTCGTAAAAATAAAAACAATATAAAGCCTTTTAATTATACACGTTAATAGACACGCTATTGAAAATCCTACATACAGACGTATGTTACGAGTGGTGCTAATCTCTAACAAACACACATATACACAGAAATATACATCTCATCTATTGATCGGCGTTGTTTCACTTGCTTGAGCTACGCGAACTGGTAAATTCATTTTGTTTAGTCGTCATTTGACTGTGGTTAAAAATTACGTGATGCTGTACTCGGAACTTTCTCTTGGGAATCGATCCCGGACCGTTGTCAATAGCCCGTTATGTCGCTCCAGTATGACGTTAATTAAAATACATACTTACCTTTTGTTTACATAGAGAATTAAGATATTTAAAAGGTATTTTAATTGGAGCAACAAATCGGGTTATTAATGACCGTCTCAGGATCAACCCCCGAAAAGGTAAGAACCGAGTGCAACACCACGTAATCTTGAACTGCAGTCGGATGACGAGGTCACAAGTGAGCGGGCACCCCACTCTCCAAACTTCCACATCAAAGAGAGAACATTTGAGGCCGCGACAGATTTAACGTGTACCGGTCCCCTTGAACAAGACGGTCTTGGGTTGGATTCGGACTCGCAACCTCCGCCTGCTAGTGCGCTTACCTTCCAACCAGGCTATCGCAGCCTCAGAGAATTGGTAATTTTAGTTAACGTCGTACTAGAGCAACACAACGGGCTATTGACGACGGTCCGGGATCAGTCCCTTAAGGGAAAGATTCGAGGACAACGCCTCGCAATTTGAACCACGGTTACATGACGAAGCAACACCTGAACTGGCACCCCACTCTCCAAACTTCCACGTCAACCCAACGTGAGGACTTTCGGCCACGACAGATTTAAGGTGCACCAGCCGCCTGTACACCATACGTTTACAAAGATCCATGCCCGGACCCGGATTCGAAACAGGAACCTTTCGATCTAGAGGCTAACACCTTAACCACTATACCGGTTGGTCGGCTCTCAGAGAAATTGAGAAATAAGTAACTATATAGGAATGCATGTATCACTATGAGACATTGTTTCCTAAGTAAATCTCCTGAGATCGATCTTTGCAATCTGAAGCTAGGCTAAGCGTATAATGTTCCTCCTAAGATTTCTTCTTTTCCCCTATTCCAGATGTTGAGCGAGCAGGCATTACGCCCCCCTCCCTTGTCTCCGTTCTTACACCCTCACCCCTATCCTCGAGTGACCACGACTTTTTCTTCGGACAAGCACATAAAAACAATTTCGAAATGTGGCCCATCAAATGAAGGTATTTACTCCTCTTGCCCCACGTCAAGCTGCCGTAATTGTTATGTAGAAGGGATAGAAAAGAAGAGATCCCTTGCTCGAAGCGACACGGTGGTTTTCTTGTTTCAACTCGTTTTGTGGGTTATCGTTTATTTACAGGGGCGGTGTTGTTTGTCTTCGGATGGAACAGACATCGAGAATGACCGGTCTAAGTGGACGATTAAGAGGGAATTTCAACTTGAATGATGAAACCGAATAAGAAACCATTATTTACATGCAGCGGTAATTAATAGGACTAGGATTTTTGTCCAAAATAATTTGTATAAAACTGATCTAAAAATGTGAAAAAATAACCTTCAAAATTTTATTGTTTTTGTTTTGATCAGAAAAATGATTTCTTTTTTCAGACACGATCCGTAAATAAAATGTTTTCGCTGAGAGACATTTTTGTTCTCAGGGGATTAAAACTGTTTCTTATACAAGTGTAAATGCCGTTTCCAAGAATCCCATTCTAAACTATGGGTCGTCAAGGCTCAGTGGGGGATGCCCACTGCAGTACCAACCTACAAGTTGTAGGTGGATCAGGTTCGATTCTTACCTGGGTGCATTTCTCTATTTTGTGTCAGTGAAAGTTTCTTGTTGTGTGTTCGTTACCTGGTATTGTTTGTCTTGTGTCTGGCGCTACATGGCCAAATATGGCCCTTGCGTCATAAAACTCAACGAATCGTCTTAACCAACCAAAAGGAAAATATGTCCTCTAAGAGTTCAATGAGGAAATCTATTCCCTGACCAGCAGTGGTCGCCAAAACAGTTAATTCCTATACGGTAATTACGGCAAGTTCCCCGATGCAATATCTGCAACCAATATGGATTGTACTTGTCACATTTTGTACAAGACATTTCTGTATACTTTCGGTTGGTTGGGTTTTCCGGTGCAAGCGCCATATTTGGCCAAGCTGCGCAAAAACACAATATTGACAATGCAAAGTAGCGGATATATGCACTCACACAAAAAAAGCTTTATTGAAACAGAAATACAACCAGGGTAAGCTGCATGAATCGAACCTCGTATCGCATACTCTTAGAGGACTTTTAGTTTTTGGACTGTCCAACGTTATCCCACGAAACTCTTCTTGACATGCTGCTTTGGATGATTTTTTTAGTCATTATCAGATTGTTTGGGCTTAAACGTTTCGAATAATGTTCGGAAAACTCTTATCCTTGAAATAAAACTGAAGCTTTCGTCCTTAAAGCTACACTGTCGTAGCTACACTTAAAGTTGTTTATTTATTATCTTGAAAGATGTTTATTTACTTTTTGTTCTCCCTGCGAGTTGCGGTAGCCCAGTTAGTAGAGTCGAGGATTAGTAATCGGAGGGTTTCAAGTTCAAAACTAGATTTAACCAAAAACTGCTACGTTCGTGGGGGATGGTGAATGTTCAATCTGTCGTTACCTTAAATATCCATGTTGGCGTTGTGTAGAAGTTTGGAGAGTGGTGTGCCGGGTCATTTATCCGTCTCGCCATCTGAACCGTGGTGCAAAATTACGAGTAGTTGTCCTCGTATTTTCTGCTCCAGTGTGATGTGAATTAAACTACAACTTCCGTAAACAAGCAAATTACTTTAAAATTAATATTCAAGCGTTAGTATTTAATAAATGTGTCTGATACATTTGTTTATCTCTACGATTAACTTAAAAAGTACTCATTCGTCGTCATGGTGTATTACTTATTAATCTTTATAGTACCAGAGATGTGATTGAGGCATACGCGTAGTCTAAATTTAATGAGTTTTAGTGAAAATTTCACCGTAAAAATTAAAGGGCGAACTATTAAATTTAAATATTAAAGTTTCTGGAGGTGGAAAATACTCAGTGTTTTATTATACTGCTAGTTTGAACGTTTGTATAGCTTTAAAAAGTTTTATTATAAAATGATTTGATTATTTCATGGATATAAAAATGTCACTAAAGTCGGTGTCGAAAATACTTTGCTCTTCAGTAAGTTGGTGGGAGTTCTGAGTGCTCATTACTACGAACCTCGATGTTTTCAGATAGATGTCAAGCGCAGTATTAGTACATGAGAAGCGTCTTAGGGGGCAAAATAAAAGCGTGACATACTTTTTGTTGGGGTGCGAGAATTTTTCATTTTGAACCCTCCCCTTTGTTATAACACTGTCTTACAACGGGAAAAAAGGCGTCGAAAAGATAAATAAATAGCCGTATTTCTCCAGCAGCACCGAATTTTAACTTCCTTTGATCATCCATCACACAATCTCGGTCTTTATGTGTCAGTCTTAGAGGGGGCAGCTGCAGCTTCTGGAATGATGATAGAGAGGAAGGAGAGCAGCTATTTAACGCCAAAAAATCTTCAGCACATAAATTCCAAGTCGGTTTCTGGTGGTACAATCGCATGCCAAAAAAATCAAAATAAGATAACTTTGAACGTAAAGTTATTTCTTTTGAATCCTTGTCCATTTGGATGGCATCTGTATGTGTCGGTTCTTTTCCAACCGCAAACAGAGGGAGGTTTTTGTTGCCATGGAAACTGGGTTGGGAGCTCCAAGAGCATGAGATACCATTTCTTCATCTTCTTTTCCTGCCCTCCTCCCATGCTTTTCCTTTAAGAGGAGAAATATTGTCCATTCAACGGATCCTCTGAGGCGAAGGACTTAAAGAAAGTAAAGTCCTCGGCGAAACATTTTCGCCGACTGTTCTACTTAAGGCCTTTTTTTAAAGCCCTATGATGGACATCAGTCGTTTAAGCTGAGGTCACTCGTAAATTCAATTTTATGCTACATCGTGCACTTGGCGGAATACAAATTACTGGGAATCAACCAAAGCATTTAATACGGGCGGAATGTTGCACTTGGGATTTAATAGTGTGACTGAGAGATAATTAACATCAAACGTAGCTGTGGGAGAATGCAATTTTATAAGAATTCAGAGGACGAATTGTATTAATCTCAGTTTCTATTAAAAAAATATTTCGGAGATTTAAACCTGTTTTTAAATAGTTTAATACAAATGCGAACATTAGTTAGGGTGTTTTATAATTTATTTTAAATTCTGAATTCAAATACACGAGAAAATAAAGGACTGTAATGTAGACTGACCAACACAGGGGTGTATTGTAGAAATATCAACAGTTAGAGATGGATAATACCCATTAATATTTCTCTTCATCGGATTCTTGACGTTATTAACCGTCCAAGTGGTTCGACGAGATATCTCGTACATCAAAATCTGAGCAATTTTACAAATGACAAAATATCTCGTCATCAAGATATTTGGTGACGATTTTTTCAATGATGACGAGATCAAGATCTGGTCAGTTTTCTCTTAACGACGAGATTTCTCGTCCATAGATATCTGGTAAATTTTGCTAAATACGAGATACCTGGTCGAGGAAACCATCAGGAGGGTTAAGTGTGAGTTGCAAAGGGTTGCTCTTATCAATTTCTTCAATTTTGTGCCGGACTTTCAACACTATCCACATGCTTCCATGACTTTTTATTTTACACATAACAAGCCACTGCGTGGTATGTCCGGCGTTGCCTGTGCCTATTGCTTTTGTGGGGTTATTGTTTTGCTTCGCAAACCAAATGGGAATTCGTAGCCTAATGGATAACAAGTCCGTGATAATTATTACTATTTTTTTTTGGGGGGGGGAGGTCACATTGCCCATGGTGTTGATAAGTTTGGCAAACCAAAAAATATAAATATTTAATTGAAAAATTATTTATTAAAAGAAAATCAAACGCATAAGGTCAATGTACGTATAATCAAATGTATAGGTCACTATAGTGTAAAATTTCCCGCAGATTTCAAATCCGTTAAAATTTTTATTCTATACTTAACGATCCCCCCCCCCCCCGTTTATACAAAAAAAAAGAACTAAACAATGGCAGTTCAAATGTTCGCTGTGGAATCGTTTGAGCGGAGAGTACGCATTACCATTTAATTGCGAAGAACGGAAGGTGAAAAAATTTTGGTATGATTCCAAATGGACGTTAATATTGACGATTGTGACGTGACGTCAGAGGGGAAAATAGCAAAATTATGTCCTTTATTTAATTATCGGAGCGGAACGGAACGCAGATATAAGGGAGAAACAAACTCTTAAATTAATTTAAAATGTTCTAGATTGAATTTTAAAATTCGCCGCGACCCAAAAATTGCAAAAAATTCGGACTATCTGCGTGCCAAGTCACATTACTGTAAGTGCCATAGATTCGTCAGGACTTTGCGGGCAAGAAACAAACACTTCATTTTATAACAGTAGAGATACATCATAAATTTAGCCGACCACCTCAATAGCCCAGTTTTTAGAGTAGTAAGCCGAAGCGCTTGGTTGTGAGTTTGTTCCTCGCATGCAACGATATACGACTGACTGTATTGGGGTTTTCTTGATTTTTTTCAGTTGACAAGTTATATAAATGCCAGATAATTTCATTCAAAAAGTTCAGGAATGTGTTCCAGATCTCCGTGCTTTGAAAATGATTTACATAGTTAATATAATTCTTCGGACTTAACCAACATGGTGATACTAATCGGATTCAGTTGAAGCCCAACTTGTGGATATTAATCTGGGTTAAGTTAGTCTCGTTCTGTTTCCACGTATTCGAAGGGGAAAATCCCAATCGTGGTTGGAGCGTTCCCTTCTGGTTTGATCCCGTACCGTCGCCAATAGCCCGTTGTGTTGCTAAATTGCGACGTTAATTAACCATCTACCCAATCGGAACCTTGACAATGTCTGTCTTGTATCTGTCGCATCTTGGCCAAATATGACTCTTGGGTTTTACAACAACCTAATCAGACGAGGTTGGTTACAAAGCGTTTGATGGTGTAGATTAATAAAATTGATTTGGTCATTCTGTGTTCAGCAAAATGAAATTTTAGGGATGCCGAGAGCATTTTATGAAGATAACTTGTATACGAATGCGACTGAAATCAACTGAAGAAAGCAAATATTTTTTCAGACTCTTTCTCTCTTTTAGATGTATTACCCATACCAACTTGTACTTATTTTTTAGTATCATATTCTTTGTGTTCAGACTGATTCACGATGCTTCACGAACATAATCTTTTGGTTAACCAGATGCTAAAAATACACAGTATGAAACTAAAAATATGCAATTGAATTGAATTTAACTTTTAACTGCTGCCGAGTAATTTTTTACAGATCGTTTCCACCCCTTAAAGTGAATATTGGCCCCTGTCCTATTTAGTACTTTCCTGCTACGTCCAACAGAAGCCCCATTCCAAGACTGGTTTGGCTGCCCCAACTATTTCGTATTTCCCGCGTGGTCTCTTAGACCCCTTCACAGCTTTTGAGTTACCCTTCTTGTTGAATAAAATCGTCTAAGTTTGAGTAGGGAATTTCGGCAGAGAGCCTAAAATGGCAACAATTTTAACAAAGAAACGATCTGTGTGTCTAAAACAAAAAGAAATTCAGGATATTGTTGATAATTGGTCGGAAATAGAGTATTGGGACAGTGAAATTTTGGATAATATTATTGAAAGCGAACACGAAGCGGATTAGGAAATTGATGCAGATGAAGACATATCAAGTGCGTCTTCACATGAATATTTCTACGGAAAATATAACTTCAAATGGAATACCTGGGGGGAACCTAATTGTGCCGTTAGAACACCAAAACACAAAATAGTTTTATAGTTTCCAGGGTTGAAACGTCCTTCAAAATTAGGTCCGAAAACTGAGCCAGTAGAAACATGGAATCTACTTAACTTATATAGTAATATAAAATATGTATTTCATGTTAAGAATTTAACTTTCTAAATTTAAAATGTATAAATAATTATCTAAAGAATCTTTCATTAATATATTATATTAATCAACTTTATACGCACTTTAGTGAGAGAGGTCGGAGAGACCCCACCACACTAGTTACGAGACGGTTTGTGACACAGCAGTTAAAGGTTAAGTTGACTGCCTACGTTCGGAGCTTTTTTTTTAAATTGGATCTTTTTAGTATTTATTTATTGTTTTTAGATACATTATCACTTATAAACACAAAAAAGCCATCAAATGTTTTTTAAATATAATTTTTTTTTGAGAAACAGGGGGGAATTTGTAGTAAATTTTAATGAAATTTAACCCCAACAGTTATCACTCTACACAAAATTGTAAGGCAGCAATCCTAATTTTCTTCGCACACAAGTTATAGAGGATAATTATCTATGAAATAAAGCAAAATATAAGTAAAATTTTGAAATGGAAGAAAATTAGGGGTAAAAATCTGTGTAAATATTCCTTTTTCCATTAATTTGCACCTTAATTTTTCTAAAAATCCCTATCAATGAAAAAGCATTTCACTAAGACCAAAACCTTTGCTTCATTTCATTGCCCACATTATTTTAAACATATACTGAAAGTTTCATGCAAATATCTCTCTTACTTTATGAGATATCATGATAACGGTGGAGAATTATTATGAAAAACAAAGTTTTGAGAAAATTGCAGTTAAATATTTACTTTAATTGAAAAATATGGTTCCTGTGATCAAATGAGTTTAAAATTCTCCAGGATGATAGGTCAGACCTTTTTTTTATGCACTTAGTAAGCATTTATTCTTTCGTTGGGCAGAAAGTTTTTTTCGTTGAGTTTTTGCTTTCGGAAGAGAATGTCTTTTGTTGTCACAAATTTGTTGGTTTTACTAAATGTCAATCCACTGAGCATGTAACTTCCAACTGTCAAATTTAAATTACTTAAAACTGACGATACACCTTTAGTATCATCATTGAACTGAATCACAGATATAAATGACACTAGCTGTATTGTTTGTAACTCGACAAAATGCTGTTGCGGAACAAATTCCATAACATGCCATTGAAACTCATTTGCATTTTGTGTTTTTCCATGCAGGCACTTAGACAGTAACTGTTGATCGCATAATTTCATATAAACAGGATTTACCATGTTTATTATGTGTTGCGGAAGTCCTGTCGGTTTATCCCTGAATGGTTTGTCGAAAGCCTTTGCTCGTTGATCCTTTCTACAGCTATTAACGCCTTTTGGACATTGACCACGCATGGGATATTTCATGCTGGAACAACAGTGATGAAACACTGCAATAACAGCACTTTGCATGTCTTTAAAGTTTCCTGTGTTGCTACGAATTGCAATACCGCAATAATTTTGCAATTTATCGATGAAGCGATCGGTCAGTTTTTCTTTTCCGCATAGCCCTTCTGTAAATTTTTTTAGTTTTCGCTAGCGAGTTTCAACACTTTTCTGAATATGCCCAATGCATTCTAACGTTTTCATAGAAATAAGGAAATTGCCTACAACAAACTTGTGGCTTATGACTGGTGTAACATAAAAACAAATTATTTGAAAAAAAAGCGCAGAAAAAAAAAAAGCAAAATATTGCAATTTTATCGATTTGCTTTAGTTTGTGTTTTTCCATATGCAGGCCTTTTATAACTGTCAGAACATTTTTCTAATTAACTTTGTATAAAAAGGAAAACGGTTTTGAAAAAAAAAAGTAGGAACTATATTAATTTTGTTTTTGCTAATATGGTCGAAAATTAGTGTTTTCAACGTAGGCGGATACCTTAAACCTCAGAATTAGGTAGAAATTCAATACCCTTGTGTAAAATATTAAGATTCTAATGCGTTTTACCAACAGTGCTTCAATATCATTGTTTCGAAAAAGGTCTAACTGTCTCTCTAATCAGGTTCTTACAAATTCAGTTATATACTTAAACACCAAGCTAACTTCGACACTGAAATACAGAATTGAATCGATGCGCTTCAAATCAAAATATTATTAATTAGGTAATTTGGAAACGAATCTTCCAACACGAGCGACAGACGCAGAGAATCTAGATTTCTCTTACTGAAAGGAAGAATACTGAAGAAGGAGGTAAGAATATGTCTGACACAGAAGAAAGATCCCACAGCTGTGATTTATTACGTAGATAAAGAGCTTTAGAAGAAGAGGAGAGGTGTTTACCAGCATAAACTCGAAATTAGCAAGTGAAATTTTATGTAAACTCCCCTCTTTAGAGCAAAAACAGCTTAACTACGCTGAATCTCCAAAAAAAGACCTAAAAAGTATTAGAGAGAGAGAATGAAAATAAATATTCCACCTTTCACCTATTACGACTTCTTATAGTACCAACTACTTCAGAAATGCCCTGAAAGCAACAGTTCAAGTTTGTTTACGGAAAATAAATGCTTTTGTATACTTAATGATATACATATATATATATATATATACATATATATATATATATACATATATATATATATATATATATATATATATATACATATATATATATATATATATATATACATATATATATATATATATATATATATATATACATATATATATATATATATATATATATATATATATATATATATATATATATATATATATATATACTTCAAAATTCGGTCAAATGCCTGTAGAACAATTTCGATTGCTTGGAGTTGTATTGCAGAACACTGAATATAATAACCTGGAAATATGATGATAGCATTAAAATAAAAAGTGTTTGGGTCATTATCAAAATTAGAAAGGTCATATTAAATTAAATTAAGTAAGGACATTTTAGAGAAACATGTGAAAGGTACGTATAACACTAACTAATGAGATTTTCGTTGAATGCAGAAGGAATACGAAAGAAATCAATACTAAGAAATATGTTTTCGGTATCCGGGATAAATTTCAAAAGTTTAAATGCTTTTTCTTTTTTGTAAGACAAAAGAGATGCGCAGTTCCATGCATTAAAAAATAATTTCAGAATTCAACAGTTTTAAAACGTACAAAACCAGAAAAATATAAAAACTATTTAAATCTGAAGTTGTTCAGTTTATTTTGCATAATTTACTTTTAAAATCACACGAAAACTGTTGATTGTGCCTTAACGTATTTCACATGAACAGCAATTTAGACTTTGGTATTCGCAAAAATGCAACGACACAAACGTGAAATTGGGTATTAAGAAACATGAAATTTGAATTGTAAAAATGGCACACAATTAGACACGTAAAATTAACAAAAACTACCAAATCGAAGTAAATCTCCGAAGACGGAAACTGATTTCAAAGAAAACTTCAAGACTGTATTTCATTTTTTCACTTTCAGAAGTTGAGCGAAGTGTCTGATCAATTTTCCTACGTCCTCTTACAGCACAAAAAATTGGCATCGAAAAATCATTTTATTAGATACTTCCTCCCACATTTAAAAAAAAAAAGTTTTTCTGAAATCCCAATTCCACATCCTCTTTTGTATCACTAAATGAGTTAAAATCCTTTAATATAAGAGTAGGTAATTTTCGAAGAAACAATTCCCACAACTCTGCGAGCGAAAGTCATCCATATCTACACAGTCACGGTATTGAAACCTCAATTCTGATTAGTTTCCCATCCCTTCCATATACATTTTTCACAGCATTCATGGCATCGTTTTTTTAAATGCATAGCATATTTCACGCCAGAACGGAGACGGTGAAATTCCAATTTTGTGATTTGTTATTCCTTCCCATTTTCCGCTGCAGATAAAGCAGCCGTGACGTCAGAGAACTTTCATCAATGTGCTCTCTCTACAAAGACGGGCTTGCATCTATCTGCTCTCAATCACCAGAACGTTAAGAGAGAGTTGTTGTCTCGGATGAGATAGATGAAGGGCTCTCTCCCAGGCCATGAATAGCTCTTTCCTATCTCGCACTGATCCGCGAAATACTTAAAGCATTTAACAATTTCGTAATAGCCGTATCCCGGTGTAGATAAATCACCACGGATTCAATTATTTACGTTCCTGCAAACGCGGATCTCGCTACCGGAAATGTAGGTAATGAAGCTTCTTATTCATTCAGAAAGTGTGGCTCGGTAATTAGTTATTGAATAAATATACGCGCTCGTGTACGTGTAGTGGTATTTAGAAAACGCTTTCTGTTTTTATTTAGTTTTAATGAGCGAGATAGTTTGTAAAATTATGGGAGTAATCAGTGGTATGGGATTTCCACATCGTACTCAGACATCTGTTAGGAAAAATAAATACAATCCTATGAGGTTTCTTTTTTGTTTACACTACCTGTTGGAGCAGTTGTTTCTAGAGTGTTAACCATTCGGTTACCATGCCGATTAGTCCTATGAGATAAGAAATATGTGCTTGAATCGACCATAACGTAGAATTTAAGGAGGTGTGCGAATTTACTGCGAGATGTAGTCATCTGCAAGACAAAAGAATGCAAGTAAAATATTCTTAATAGTTTCAAGTGCTTAACATATGCTGAACCGAGGGCCAGGGTACTAACCACTCGGCTAATCGGGCTGACTCAATCTTATGAGATAGTATACTTCAATCAACTGTTTAAGATACGTGAATTTACTGTGAGATGTAATATTCTGCAAGAGATTACAATACAAGTCAAATATTCCTACTAGTTTCAAATGTTGAACCAAGGGCCAAGGCACCAACCTCTCGGCTAATCGGGCTGACTCAATCTTATGAGATAATGTACTTCAATAATCCCTTAGAGATTCTTGAATTTACAGTGAGATGTAATCATCTGCTAGAGAATATAATGCAAGTAAAATATTCTTACTAGTTTCAAATGGTTAATATATGTTGAACCGAGGTTCAAGGCACTAACTACTCAGCTAATCGGGCTGATTCCCCAATCTTATGAGATAATATACTTCAATCAACCGTTGGAGATAAGTGACTTTACTCTGAGATGTAATAATCTGCAATAGAATATAATGCAAGTCAAATATTCCTACTAGTTTCAAATGTTGAACCGAGGGTCAAGGAACTAACCACTCGGCTAATCGGGCTGGCTCAATCTTATGAGATAATATACTTCAATCACCCGTTGGAGATTCTTGAATTTACTGTGTGATGTAATCATCTGCAAGATAATATGAAGTCAAATATTCTTACTAGTTTCAAATGGTTAACATATGTTGAACCGAGGGACAAGGCACTAACTACTCGGCTGATCGGGCTGACTCAATCTTATGAGGTAATGTACTTCAATCAAGTGTTGGGGATTTTTGAATATATTGTGAGATGTAATCATCTGCAAGAGAATATGCAAGTTAAATATTCTTACTAGTTTCAAATGGTTAACATATGTTGAACCGAGGTTCAAGGCACTAACTACTCGGCTAATCGGGCTGATTCCCAATCTTATGAGATAATATACTTCAATCAACCGTTGGAGATAAGTGACTTTACTCTGAGATGTAATAATCTGCAAGAGAATATAATGCAAATCAAATATTCCTACTAGTTTCAAATGTTGAACCGAGGGTCAAGGAAGTAACCACTCGGTTAATCGGGTTGGCTCAATCTTATGAGATAATGTACTTCAATCACCCGTTGGAGATTCTTGAATTTACTGTGTGATGTAATCATCTGCAAGAAAATATGAAGTCAAATATTCTTACTAGTTTCAAATGGTTAACATATGTTGAACCGAGGGGGGACAAGGCACTAACTACTCGGCTGATCGGGCTGACTCAATCTTATGAGATATAGTACTTCAATCAACTGTTGGGGATTCTTGAATTTACTGTGTGATGTAATCATCTGCAAGAGAATATGCAAGTTAAATATTCTTACTAGTTTCAAATGGTTAACATATGTTGAACCGAGGGACAAGGCACTAACTACTCGGCTAATCGGGCTGATTCAATCTTATGAGATAATATACTTCAATCAACCGTTGGAGATAAGTGACTTTACTCTGAGATTTAATAATCTGCAAGAGAATATAATGCAAGTCAAATATTCCTACTAGTTTCAAATGTTGAACCGAGGTTCAAGGCACTAACTACTCGGCTAATCGGGCTGATTCCCAATCTTATGAGATAATATACTTCAATCAACCGTTGGAGATAAGTGACTTTACTCTGAGATGTAATAATCTGCAAGAGAATATAATGCAAATCAAATATTCCTACTAGTTTCAAATGTTGAACCGAGGGTCAAGGAAGTAACCACTCGGTTAATCGGGTTGGCTCAATCTTATGAGATAATGTACTTCAATCACCCGTTGGAGATTCTTGAATTTACTGTGTGATGTAATCATCTGCAAGAAAATATGAAGTCAAATATTCTTACTAGTTTCAAATGGTTAACATATGTTGAACCGAGGGGGGACAAGGCACTAACTACTCGGCTGATCGGGCTGACTCAATCTTATGAGATATAGTACTTCAATCAACTGTTGGGGATTCTTGAATTTACTGTGTGATGTAATCATCTGCAAGAGAATATGCAAGTTAAATATTCTTACTAGTTTCAAATGGTTAACATATGTTGAACCGAGGGACAAGGCACTAACTACTCGGCTAATCGGGCTGATTCAATCTTATGAGATAATATACTTCAATCAACCGTTGGAGATAAGTGACTTTACTCTGAGATTTAATAATCTGCAAGAGAATATAATGCAAGTCAAATATTCCTACTAGTTTCAAATGTTGAACCGAGGTTCAAGGCACTAACTACTCGGCTAATCGGGCTGATTCCAATCTTATGAGATAATATACTTCAATCAACCGTTGGAGATAAGTGACTTTACTCTGAGATGTAATAATCTGCAAGAGAATATAATGCAAATCAAATATTCCTACTAGTTTCAAATGTTGAACCGAGGGTCAAGGAAGTAACCACTCGGTTAATCGGGTTGGCTCAATCTTATGAGATAATGTACTTCAATCACCCGTTGGAGATTCTTGAATTTACTGTGTGATGTAATCATCTGCAAGAAAATATGAAGTCAAATATTCTTACTAGTTTCAAATGGTTAACATATGTTGAACCGAGGGGGGACAAGGCACTAACTACTCGGCTGATCGGGCTGACTCAATCTTATGAGATATAGTACTTCAATCAACTGTTGGGGATTCTTGAATTTACTGTGTGATGTAATCATCTGCAAGAGAATATGCAAGTTAAATATTCTTACTAGTTTCAAATGGTTAACATATGTTGAACCGAGGTTCAAGGCACTAACTACTCGGCTAATCGGGCTGATTCCCAATCTTATGAGATAATATACTTCAATCAACCGTTGGAGATAAGTGACTTTACTCTGAGATGTAATAATCTGCAAGAGAATATAATGCAAATCAAATATTCCTACTAGTTTCAAATGTTGAACCGAGGGTCAAGGAAGTAACCACTCGGTTAATCGGGTTGGCTCAATCTTATGAGATAATGTACTTCAATCACCCGTTGGAGATTCTTGAATTTACTGTGTGATGTAATCATCTGCAAGAAAATATGAAGTCAAATATTCTTACTAGTTTCAAATGGTTAACATATGTTGAACCGAGGGGGGACAAGGCACTAACTACTCGGCTGATCGGGCTGACTCAATCTTATGAGATATAGTACTTCAATCAACTGTTGGGGATTCTTGAATTTACTGTGTGATGTAATCATCTGCAAGAGAATATGCAAGTTAAATATTCTTACTAGTTTCAAATGGTTAACATATGTTGAACCGAGGGAAAAGGCACTAATTACTCGGCTAATCGGGCTGATTCAATCTTATGAGATAATATACTTCAATCAACCGTTGGAGATAAGTGACTTTACTCTGAGATTTAATAATCTGCAAGAGAATATAATGCAAGTCAAATATTCCTACTAGTTTCAAATGTTGAACCGAGGTTCAAGGCACTAACTACTCGGCTAATCGGGCTGATTCCCAATCTTATGAGATAATATACTTCAATCAACCGTTGGAGATAAGTGACTTTACTCTGAGATGTAATAATCTGCAAGAGAATATAATGCAAATCAAATATTCCTACTAGTTTCAAATGTTGAACCGAGGGTCAAGGAAGTAACCACTCGGTTAATCGGGTTGGCTCAATCTTATGAGATAATGTACTTCAATCACCCGTTGGAGATTCTTGAATTTACTGTGTGATGTAATCATCTGCAAGAAAATATGAAGTCAAATATTCTTACTAGTTTCAAATGGTTAACATATGTTGAACCGAGGGGGGACAAGGCACTAACTACTCGGCTGATCGGGCTGACTCAATCTTATGAGATATAGTACTTCAATCAACTGTTGGGGATTCTTGAATTTACTGTGTGATGTAATCATCTGCAAGAGAATATGCAAGTTAAATATTCTTACTAGTTTCAAATGGTTAACATATGTTGAACCGAGGGACAAGGCACTAACTACTCGGCTAATCGGGCTGATTCAATCTTATGAGATAATATACTTCAATCAACCGTTGGAGATAAGTGACTTTACTCTGAGATTTAATAATCTGCAAGAGAATATAATGCAAGTCAAATATTCCTACTAGTTTCAAATGTTGAACCGAGGTTCAAGGCACTAACTACTCGGCTAATCGGGCTGATTCCAATCTTATGAGATAATATACTTCAATCAACCGTTGGAGATAAGTGACTTTACTCTGAGATGTAATAATCTGCAAGAGAATATAATGCAAATCAAATATTCCTACTAGTTTCAAATGTTGAACCGAGGGTCAAGGAAGTAACCACTCGGTTAATCGGGTTGGCTCAATCTTATGAGATAATGTACTTCAATCACCCGTTGGAGATTCTTGAATTTACTGTGTGATGTAATCATCTGCAAGAAAATATGAAGTCAAATATTCTTACTAGTTTCAAATGGTTAACATATGTTGAACCGAGGGGGGACAAGGCACTAACTACTCGGCTGATCGGGCTGACTCAATCTTATGAGATATAGTACTTCAATCAACTGTTGGGGATTCTTGAATTTACTGTGTGATGTAATCATCTGCAAGAGAATATGCAAGTTAAATATTCTTACTAGTTTCAAATGGTTAACATATGTTGAACCGAGGGACAAGGCACTAACTACTCGGCTAATCGGGCTGATTCAATCTTATGAGATAATATACTTCAATCAACCGTTGGAGATAAGTGACTTTACTCTGAGATTTAATAATCTGCAAGAGAATATAATGCAAGTCAAATATTCCTACTAGTTTCAAATGTTGAACCGAGGTTCAAGGCACTAACTACTCGGCTAATCGGGCTGATTCAATCTTATGAGATAATATACTTCAATCAACCGTTGGAGATAAGTGACTTTACTCTGAGATGTAATAATCTGCAAGAGAATATAATGCAAATCAAATATTCCTACTAGTTTCAAATGTTGAACCGAGGGTCAAGGAAGTAACCACTCGGCTAATCGGGTTGGCTCAATCTTATGAGATAATGTACTTCAATCACCCGTTGGAGATTCTTGAATTTACTGTGTAATGTAATCATCTGCAAGAGAATATGAAAGTCAAATATTCTTACTAGTTTCAAATGGCTAACATATGGTGAACCGAGGGACAAGACACTAACTACTCGGCTGATCGGGATGACTCAATCTTATGAGATAATGTACTTCAATCAACTGTTGGGGATTCTTGAATTTACTGTGTGATGTAATCATCTACAAGAGAATATGCAAGTTAAATATTCTTACTAGTTTCAAATGGTTAACATATGTTGAACCGAGGGACAAGGCACTAACTACTCGGCTAATCAGGCTGACTCAATCTTGTGAGATAATATACTTCAATCAACTGTTGGGGATTCTTGAATTTACTGTGAGATGTAATCATCTGCAAGTGAATATGCAAGTCAAATATTCTTACTAGTTTCAAAGGGTTAACATAAGTTGAACCCATTTCCAAGGCACTAACCACTCGGCTAATCGGGCTGACTCAATCTTATGAGATAACGAGACTGTACTTAAATTAACCGTTGGGGATACGTGAATTTACTGTGAGATTTTATTATCTGCAAGACAATATACTGAAAGTAAAATATTCTTAATCGCTTAAAATGCTCAATTCGTGAAGAATCATGAACCAGAGTACTAAACTCTCGTTTATAAGGTTGGCTCTATCCCTATGAGATAATACAGTTGTAATTGAATTAACCCGAACCTAGCATTATTAGAGGTGCTGTGAGATATTTAAATCCTCATGCAAGTCAAACATTCTCAAGTTTTAAAAGCTCAGATCTGAGGAACTAGAAATCTGAAAACGTTTATATTAGAGTTTCTTTTCTAAACGTGCATGTAAAATATTACACAAGTAAAAGGAAACTAAATAACTTGTGTTTTGTATTAAAGGTTTTAAATAACGGTATAAAATTCTCTTTGGTTACATTTTGTCGGGAGAATTCCCCCCCCCCCCCGTCTGGCAATTCAAAAAACTTTAAGCAGTAATGGTTTCGTCAAACTTGTATTTAATTTAATTATATACCTAATTAATTAGGATGGATTTATTGATTTAATTCTTTGTGAAATCTAATTAATTTACTCGCACATCAAAACTAATTAATTTTTGGACGCAAATAAAGCAAATGATTAATATAAAAATAGTTCCAAGGTGAATGCAACTTACGCAACTGAGATATTTGCAAACCATGATTTTAATTTCCACTTTTACTTGTGATTGACAAAAACTCCAAAATAGTTTCTTTTCGGCAATGGTTGAAAATAAATAAAAAATTGGTCGCATACTTAATTAAAATTTATGTATGACTGAATAATTGACGTGATACAAATCGAGAATCAAATTTTCAAGATTAGTTATGGTCATATGGAAAACCACATAGGTAGGAAAGTACTTAATTAATGTCACACTGAAGCAACACAAAGGGTTATTGGCGACAGTCTGGAATCAACCCTCGAAGGGAAAGATTCGAGGTCTACTCCATGTAATTTTGAGCGGACCAACCGGTATAGTGGTTAAGGTGTTAGCCTCTAGATCGGAAGGTTCCTGGTTCGAATCCGGGCATGGATGTTTGTAAGCGTATGGTGTAGAGGCGGCTGATGCACCTTCAATCTGTCGTAGACGAAAGTCCTCACGTTGGGTTGGTGTGGAAGTTTGGAGAGTGGGGTGCCAGCTCAGGTGTTGCTTCGTCATCTGACCGTGGTTCAAAATTACGAGGTGTTGTCCTCGGTTCTTTCCCTTAAGGGACTGATCCCGGACCGTCGTCAATAGCCCGTTGTGTTGCTATAGTACGACGTTAGTTAAAAACTACCAAATTACCATGTAATTTTGAACCACGGTCAGATGACGAGGCGACACCTGAGCTTACCTGACATGTAAAACATAATTATCGGTTAAATATGCATTACATATTTATAATAAAACATTAAAGTTAATTAACTCTTACTTTATTTAAAACCAAGACATACTTTCAGAATTTGCAATTCTGTCGATAACTTTTGAAATTAAATATTTTTTTCATTGACATAGAGCCGACCAACCGGTCTAGTGGTCAAGGTGTTTGCCTCTGGATCGAATCCGGGGTTAGGGCATGGATGTAAATTGTGCTGTACTTTGTTAGGGACAATGATGGTCCTCCCACTGGGTGCCCCTTCACAAGTGACCATCAAGTCTGGCTTTGTATAAGGCTAAAATGACCTCGGTCAACTCTGTACTTTGTATTGTATTATATTTGTCTTCGCAATTGTACTGCCTTGCCATTGGAAAAAAAAAATCATTGACATAGAAGATTTGTTATTTATAAATTGTTTGTGGTAATTTGGGCGGAATAGGGTAATTGGTAATTTTTAGTTAACGTCGTACTAGAGCAACACAACGGGCTATTGACGACGAGGGGCGGAATAGGGAGGTTGTTCCGTATCTATAGAAGAAAAAAATGCGTGACAAGGAGAGCGCTTTGTACTGCAGAATATCGTAACTTATGATTAAAAAAAAAATTGGCCAAAATTATGATAAAAGTAAGAAAAAATTGTTCTGCTAAGACTTTGTTCTATGACATGCGTCGCAGTTTTAAGCACTTTCTGCTCCCGGGCTCTGGGTGCTAATCCGTCCTAATACGCTAAGTCGGCCCACAAAGGAGATGCGGATTTTACTATATATTACTCAAATTTTCTCGCATGCGTGATGGAAGATCTTCAGTTTTTTTGAGTTATAGGAAGTTTTCTGACGTTGGTGTTCATTCTGATTGATGTTGTCGAATTAACTATCATACACCATTTCGGAATTCATTCTTTGGAATTTCTACTGTTGACCTTCTGAAATCGTATACGAAACAAAAGTGACGTCCAGTACGTGAAGTACTTTCAACCGCAAAAACACAACCGTTACCAGTTTTATGCTTGATCGAAAATCCTCTGAGCTATGCAACACTTCCCTCGAGAGGAGTTATTTTTGAGGAGTTATTTTTGGAGGAGTTATTTTTGAAAGTGATATGAGTCTACTTTGAAAAAAAAAAGAGTTTATTTTCTTTAACAACTTTAATAGTTATTATTGCATAGTAAAATTTAACAGGTTTATAATATTAAAAACATCATCCGAACTGAGTAACGTTTGCCAATATTTTAAAATTAATTTAAATGATAATCCTTAAATATCTTGATGTATGAAAAAATGGACTTATACCACTTTAAAAAATAACGGCTCTTTTAATAAAGCCTTCTGAAAACATTATGCGTCCCTGGTAGGTTGGTTAATATCAACCAGACAGCATTGGGTTATTAACAGGATAGTTGAGAGTTGGAATCGCGATCCTGACAAAGACCGTCGTGTGCAAAGTGTGCTATTTCACGTTAAATCTTCCTTGGCGTCGAATGTCCTCACATAGGCGTGGTTTGGAAGTTTGAGAGTGAAGTTCCAGATCAGGTGTGGCCTCGTCATCTGACGGCAAGTCAAAATTACGTGGCTCTGTCCTAGGATCTTTCCCTTTGTGATTGATCCCAGACCGCAGCCAATAGATATTTGCTTTGCTCCAGTCATTTTGTTTGCTTTGTCATTCAAAATACCTACGTACCTATCGTCTTTGGTTGACGAAAAGGGATTCAACTCCTTTTCGATGACTTGTTGATTTTGGAATCACTAATTTCGTCAATTGTGTAGAAAAGATGACAATCCTCAGGCGAGAAGTCAGGGAAATATGAGGAGGGAGTAGTAGTTCTCAGCCAAATCGGATAATCATTTCCCTGGTCTTTTCCTGTGTGTGATCTGCCCTTGTCCTGTTGCTAATCCATGCTGTCTGCTTCTGGATCAATTGCAACTGCATTTCTTCTACCACTTTCAAGAACATATACAAGAAGTAATAACGGACCCTATTCCTTCATTAAATAAAGTATGACGGATAATCAACTGAATTTATAACCGGGCTTCAGATCCATGATACCCCAATGCACCCTAATCTAAAGAACAGTTATTTATGTCATAAGCAGTGTATTTCAAAAGATGCTAAAAGTAATTTTGCACCACCACAAATAACAAAATTTCGTACGGTCTCTCTCAACTTCAATGTACAAGTGACTCTAAACAGTCATCAACGGGGCATCATAATCCGGCATTTTAGTTCGTTTCGGCCCGTATTTTTTTTCAATATTCCATATCCAAAGCGTAACCACACGAAATAACTGATCACGTCCACTGCCCATTCACCATTTCCCTCTAATACCGCTGGGATTTATTAAAACCATTCCAAGCCTATTCCTTCATTAGATCAAGTATGATAGAAGATCAACTGAATTCATAACCGGGCTTCAGATCCATGATACCCCAATACATCCTAACCTAAAGAACAGCTATTTATGTCATAAATAGTGTATTTCAAACAATGCTGAAAGTAGCTTTTCAGCATCCCAAATAGCAGAATTCGTACTGTCTCTTACAACTGCAATGTACAAATGACTCTAAACAGTCAGCAACGAGGTTTCATAATCCGGCATCTTAGTTCGTTTGTCAGTCTTTTTATCAGTCGTTTGTTAGTCAGTTTGTTCGGCCAGTCTTTCTTGTCAGTATGGGACATCCAACATGCCATATTCAAAGCGTCACTACAAGATATCACTGCTTACGTCCACTCCCCATTCGCCATTCCCCCTATAATAGTGCTAGAATTTATTAAAACCATTCCGAGCCTATTCGTTCATTAAATCAAGTATGATGGAAGAACAACTGAATTTATAACCGGGATTCAGCTCCTTGACACCCGAATGTTCCATAATCTAAAGAACAATTATTTGTGTCATAAATAGTGTGTTTCAAACGATGCTGAAAGTAGCTCTTCAGCACCACAAATAGTAGAATTCGTACTGTCTCTTACTACTGCAATGTACTAATGACTAAACAGTCAGCAACGAGGTTTCATAATCCGGAATCTTAGTTCGTTTCGGACAGTCATTTTTTGTCAAGATACATATCCAACACGCCATATTCAAAGCGTCACTACAAGATATCACTGCTTACGTCCACTCCCCATTCGCCATTCCCCCTATAATAGTGCTAGAATTTATTAAAACCATTCCGAGCCTATTCGTTCATTAACTCAAGTATGATGGAAGATCAACTGAATTTATAACCGTGCTGCTCTTCGCAGGAAAGGAGCAACTGTAGCGAACTGATTTCTCCGCCTTCCCAATAAAGCCATCGGAATTGTTCGCCATACATGCGTCCCTATATCCGGCACTGTCTTTATCTAAAGACGTTTCAGATCAAAGTAAAATAAACCGGGTAACAGGACAAGTCACTTAAGCTATTACGGCTTCGGCTCCCAGTGATCATAAAAGCCAAACTTGTTTTAGGAAGATGTGTTTTCCCCTGGCATAACGCAATGTATTTATTCTCTTGATTTGCCGAAAAGAAACCGAGTGCTCACTGGGAAGACGCCTGGACAAGGGATTTCACTTAATAATGGAGGAACCTTTACGGATGGTATGAGCGGAGATGTACCGGGAGGTGAAAATGATTGCATGGACTCTTGCATGAAAAATAATTTTGATGAAACTGGGGGGAGCCGTCTAGAGCTAGAGGAGGCACTGAAATTAATGCTCTACATAGAACTAATTCGGATATTTGGAGGCTCGAAGTATCTGAATGATTTGAATTATTTCGAGTCGGATATTTTGTTTCCCAAAATTTGCTTGTGCATGAGCCGTTTTGTATTTGATGCCTTAAGGAGTTTCCGGTCGTTTTATTTAGATTTATCCGTGCTTGCTTGAAGTTAAGGAATCCATTTTGTTTTTCAGATATGTTAGAGCTTCGGAGTGGGTTTTTATGGATGATCAGCGCATTAATAACCGGAGGGTTGCGAGTTCGAATCTAACCAAAGGGTCGCGTACAAAAGGGAGTTGGTGCACGCTAAATCTATCCTGGCATCAACTGTCCTCACGTTGGCGCAGTGTGGAAGTTTGAAGAGTGGGGAATGAAGTTGGAGAATTGGGTGCCAGATCAGGTTCGTCAGCTGACCGTGGTTAAAAATTATGTGATGTTGTCCTTGAGAATTGATCCCGAACCATCGTCGATAGCCCGTTGTGTTCCTTCAGTGTGACGTCAGTTAAATACCAAACCTACTTACCATTTGTGCGCAAATTACCTTTCTGTTTAAGGTAGGTAGGTATCTTAATTAATATCGTACTGTAGCAACACAACGGGATATTGACGACGGTCCGGGATCAATCCCAACGTCTTCCTGTTTAAGAAGCGTCGATAAAGTTGGGTAGAGAAAATTGGCGGATTTGTTGAAAGAGAGGTATTTGGTATTTTTAATTTTAGTCACACTGCGACAGAGCGGGCTATTGGAGACAGTCTGGGATCAACCGCAATTTTGAACCAACGGGGTCACACTTGAGCTGGGACCTAACTTTCCAATATTCCTTGATGATATTTGAGGCCACGACATATTTAACGTGGTCCAGCGCCCTTTGTACAAACATTTTTTGGTTGGATTCGAACTCGCAACCCTCCGATGGTTCGTTCGTTACTCTTCCAACTGGGCTACCATGTCCCGCTTAGCTTTTAAAATAACTCTACAGGGTGGTCCCGAATTCATGGTACAAACTTTAATGGTAGGTACAGGACATTGTAACAATGATTTATTGTATAGGAATGTATAGTCGCAAGTGACGCGGTGAGGCGTAAACAGGGGAAATAAAAGGAAAGAGAAATGGAGTGATCGGTTGGTATCATTGCCGGTAGAGGGTAGGGAAAAGCGCCATTCACAATTGTGCTGCCGTAGACGATGGGTGACTTTACGTATGCAGAAAAAGCAGACATGCATTACATGTACGGCCGTGCAAATGGTAACGGCAGAGCTGCGTTACGAATGTATCGCGCGGAGTATCCTGATCGACGAATGCCGGATCATAGAATTTTTCAACGGTTACATCGTCAACTTTGTGAAACAGGTGCGTTCGACGTCAACAGACATGGCGCTGGTCGAGTAAGAGCTGTACGCACTCCAAGGCTGGAAGAAAGCATCTTGAACATTGTGGCTGATAGACCCGAGTCAAGCACAAGAACTGTTGCGCGTGACGTAGGTGTGAGTCATCAGACTGTATGCAGAGTGTTAAACGAAAATCGCTTACACCCCTTCCATTTTCAGAAAGTACAAGCATTGAATCCGGCAGATTATCCTCGCCGCGTGAACTTCTGCCTGTGGGTGATGCAGCAATGTGCGTTGCAGCCGGATTTCGTAGATTATGTGCTATTTACAGATGAAGCGACATTTTCACGCGAGGGTGTCTTTAATGCGCACAATTCCCATGTGTGGGCAACCGATAATCCACATGCAACGCGTCGACATGCGTTTCAACAACGTTTCAGTATTAATGTGTGGGCTGGTATTGTGAACGACTTTTTGATTGGCCCATACTTACTACCCACGCGTTTCACTGGCGGAAGCTATCTTATTTTTCTGAAAGAAGTGTTATCACAACTGCTGCATGATGTTCCGATCGCCATTCGTAACCGCATGTGGTTTCAGCACGATGGGGCGCCAGCACACTTCAGCATTGATGTACGGAATTACCTGAATGCCACGTTTGGTACTCGATGGATTGGGCGTGGTGGACCAGTCCCTTGGCCACCCCGATCTCCCGATTTATCGAGCCTCGATTACTTTTTATGGGGACATCTAAAGCATCTTGTTTATGAGACTCCAGTTGACTCAGATGAGGATCTCGTCGCTCGCTTATCTGTAGCTGCTGCAGGTGTGCGTGAAATACCAGGCATCTTTGAACGTGTACGCCAATCGCTCCACCGACGCTGTCAAGCATGTATCGATACTGGTGGACGCAGTTTTGAACAATTACTGTAAACATGACACTTGTCAACAACGCTTTCAATAAAATCTTTGTTTTTCCTTTCGGCCGTTATTTCCCCTGTTTTCGCCTCACCGCGTCACTTGCGACTATATATTCCTATACAATAAATCATTGTTACAATGTCCTGTACCTACCATTAAAGTTTGTACCATGAATTCGGGACCACCCTGTATATTCTAGTTCGTGCTGTCGAAAACAATTATAAAAAAAAACTCAGCACACCAAATTTTTCTGTAAAATACAGAGTACTCTTTTTGTGATCGCGTTTCTCGTGCAAAATGTTCGCTCAAAATCGCAATCAGTGAAAAATGCATTTAAAGATTCGAAAACGAAATAAAGTGCTGTTGTCAATATTCAAATTGAAATATCTCCGTTTGTATTCACCTTACAGACAAAATAAAAACAGTTTTATGTGTGAAACAGTCTGAATATCAAGATAGGTAGGTAGATATTTTAATCAAACGTCGCATTGAAGCAACACAACGGGCTATTTGCGAAGGTCTGGTGTCAGTCCCGAAGAGAAAGACTCGACGGCAATACCACGTAACTTTAGACCATGTCCAGGTGACGAGGTCACACCTGAGCTGGTACACCACTCTCCAATCTTCCACACTACGCCAACGGGAGAACAGTTGACGCCAGGATAGATTTAGCGTGCACCAACTCCCTTTTGTACTCGACGGTCTTTGATTGGATTC